>NW_019167938.1:8887003-9384098 GCF_002303985.1 Durio zibethinus | reverse complement strand
TTAAAAATTTATGAACATATAATTGACGATAAACTTAATTCAAATGATTCATTCATTCAATTAAATGCTAGATTTTCGACAAATTTAATTACCCCCAAATTTAAAATAATTGATCTAATAATTAAACTTTTTGCATGATTACTCATATAAGTTACATATCAAAATTTAGTAAAATTAAATTTTAATAACAAATTTCAACATCAAATCATAGTATAATGATAAATCTCTCCTTAATTTCAAAAATCATCTTAAAATCTTTACTTTTGTTTAGACATGCAATAGATATATCCCTCTTTATTTGAACATTAAATATTAAAAAAAATAAAATAACATTTTAGATATGTTACCGATGAAAATTTAAAATTTTACAAATGAGATAAAAATATTATTATATATCATATTGAATTGACGAATATAAATATTAAATTTTTAAAAATGATATATAGTCAAAATTTAATGATTGCAATAGTCCGATAAATCACATAAAATCTTTATATTTACATTTTGTGCATTTAAAACCAAAGACTTTGGATAAGAAATTATTATCATTAAACACTGCAAATATAGTGTTTAACAATTATGAAAAATAAGAAAAAGAAGAAAAGGAAGAAGTATTATCAACACCCTTTATTTTGTTGAAGATGAAAGAATGGTTAAGGCAACCACAATAGATCTCATACTTGGTCTCATCTTTGGGTTCTCCTCCGTGCATGCTTTTGCAGGCTGAGCCATCTGCAATGACAGTAACAGCCCATTATTACTTCATAGAAAAAAAAATTTTAAGTAATCAAAATCTAAAAGCCTTTTGCAAATTTTTCTTACGTAGTGGACTGAGTCAAGTGGATAATCATCTTCAAGCCTAGGGTCAATGAGTTTGCAAAGATGTTCTCTGGGATCAGGTTTAAAAACATTCTCAAACTGCAAAAAGGAGAAGAGAAAAATAGATTACCCCCCAATGCTTATGGAATTCCTTTGTGAGCAATGTCAAATGGGCAAAACCTCGATTTGGCTCAAGATGTGATTTAAAACTGATTTTGCTTAAGAATCACTGTTTTAATTCGATCACATTAGAGAGTAAATTAACAATTGTTATTCTATGTTGTATTTATCGTATTATTTTGAAATATTTATCAATACATTGTTTTTAAGTTTCTCCAAAATGATATTTTTTTATTAATTAAATATTCATTATGTTATATATATATATTATATCTTGTATTATTTTATAAATTTGTATCAAATTATAAAATATAAATTATTATGTATTATTAAATTATAAGAGGTTTCTAATTCATTATTTTAAAAATATATATATATATATATATATATATATATTATATCACCCTATTGCATGTTTTTAAAATTGCCAAGTATAAGTTAGAGCATGAGCACGGCTAAAATTTCTCTATACTAGACCTTGCTTGCACTACTTCTCATTAATTGGTTGAAAGAAAACTAACCAGAGCAACAAGTCCCTTTGATCCAACATCAGGATCATTTGTCTTGACTATAGCTGCTTTAGCAGAAATAAGCTCGTAGAGGACAACCCCAAAAGCATAGACATCCAGTTTGGACGAAACTTCACCGAATCGAGCATATCTGCACCATAAAAATGGTAAGCTCAGTCCATTTTATATAACAGATTGCATACATATAATATATATGCTTTTTTTACGAAAGGAGACTGCAGCAGAGGAACAGAGAAAAGGGTTATATATGCTGAGATTTAAACTTCAAAACGGTCAGATGCCAACTAGTAATCTTATAGTCAGTCCTTAACAACGATTACTAATTTGTTTGCCATTGTGGTAGATTACTCAAAATCACATTTATCTTACTCAGGTGCCATGTATCCAAATGTTCCTACATCGCGAGTGCGTGGCAATGATGCACTTCCAACTTTAGGGTACAGTTTTGCCAATCCAAAGTCTGCAACCTGCATTGAAAGGGATACAACAGATTGATAAGAAGAAACTTCGAGATGGTCAACCTGATGATTAGATGGATAGAAAATTTTGTAACCTTTCCATGGAAGTTTTCATCTATCAATAATTTTTAGCTGATTTGATATCACGGTGAATATAAACAGGAACGGCATGCTCGTGGACATACTCGAGGCCTCTTGCTGAATCAAGTGCAATTTGCACACGAGTAGACCAAGGAAGTGGGTCTTTCCCTGGAAATGGACAAACCATAACCATCATCTCTGCTTGAAATCATGCCATCAGAAATTTAGCAGTTACATATGCAGAATTATGCTCACTTGAGTCGCGTAAATGTTGGGTTAGATTGCCATTCTCAACGTATTCATAAACAAGGAAAAGAGAACCTTCAACACAGTACCCAATTAAACGAACCTGTATTGAAAATATCATTGAATGATATATAAACTTCCTTGATAATTAACAGAAATTAAAAAAAAAAAAAAAAACTTTTCAAAATTTCACTTTGCCATTGGCCCGGAAAGGCACAGGCAACTGCATTTAGGAAAGTTTATTACCAGGTTCAGATGATGAACATGTGTCAAAGCCTTTAGTTCAGCTAGAAATTCTTTTGATGCTTGCATACCCATCTTCTTGATTGCAACTTTCTGATGAGCAAGTAATAAAGGAGTGTTATGGAAAAGAACATAGGTAACTGACATATGAATTGAACATTCCATATGTTTCTCTTCTTTGGTTTGACGTATTATTTTAAGTGGAAAAGGTTGAAAAACAATTGGCTAAGCAACTGATTTTTAAAAGGTTGAAACTCTGCCTTTTTTCCAGGAATTCAAGCTCGGTATTGCCTGAGGCGGATCTATACATTTAACTAGGGCGTCCATGACACTCTTAAAAATTGGAAAATTAAGAAAATTTAAAGGGAAATTTTTCCTTGACATCTCCAAAGTTTTTTCTTGGACACCCTTTTCATTGATAAAATTAATAAATTGGACGGTAATTATATATATATATATATATGATAAGTGAATATTTCAGAATAAAATTCTAGATCCGTCACTGTATGCGGCCATCAGTTAACTAGGGTGAACCAGTTGGGCCAAGTCCAAGTTCCAGCAATGGTTTAGTACTGGTATGCTCATGTTTCATCCATAGTCAGCATTAACAGGTAAATGCAGGGTAAAATGAAAGAAAAAATATCGGACAAAAGAAAGTCGGGATGGTCAATGAAATAAATTTTTATCGCAATCAGTGATGATATATTTACGCTTCAGCATCTCTCAACCATCACTAGAGCATCCTGATGATGTTCTTGAGCAGCCATGACAACAGTAAAATTCCTCGTTAATTTTGTTTTGCCCATAGAAAATACAGTTTTCAATTAGTAAGATTTTCAAGTATTTTCCATCCCAATCCAAAGGATGGAACTCATTCTTTCACGACTTCTCTCTGAACAAAACAAAATGATGTTCTGTAATTTTCTGAAACTCAGCCAAGAAGTAACTGCAACTTATGAACGATCTTCAACATCAAATACAGAACGATCTTCAACAGTTTACTAATAATAACAAACAACAAAGTGTGTGCAACAACTGACCTTGCCTCGTAACTCTGCATGGTAAACATCAGCAAAGCCCCCTTCACCAATCTTGTGTGCCAGACTGAAACTGTTAGTAGCTTGGGCAAGTTCTTTATCTGAGAAATCAACTGATGTATCTATGGTAGTGTCTTTATGGCCTTTAGCTTGACTTCTAGGAGCTAAAACACCCCCAACCACACGAAAAAGGATAAAAGGAAAAAAGAAAAGAAGAGGAGCAAATCATAACTGAAATCATGTCAACTATAATCTACTTGAGAGGTCTAAAGATTCTGTTCTTCAAAGGGGAAAAAAAACGAATACTAGATGTTCAGAACGCAATGATTCTATAAATAGCATTGCTTTACAGTAAGAAAAAGTTGAACCATTTAATCAAGAACAGGTACATATCTTGCCGCTCTGCATTAATGAGTACTTAAAACCTGTCCCTGTGATAATTGATCCTCTATTCATTCACAATGGATAATAAGTGACTCAACACTTGCTAAAAGCAGTAAATTTGTGTAGCATTCTCCAATTCCCAACTTATCAAACAAAGATAAGAACGATAGGACAAAGAAAACTGGGTGAGAGATGCAGAGAAAATGTACCATTCCCAGCTTGAGCAGGTAGAGTTTTGGGTGATGTTGAGAGAAATATTGCCTCCTTCGGCTTCCTTCCTATAAAAGCCAAAATATAGAACACCTGCAGCTAGTAGTAGAAATCCAGCTACTGCTGCTAAAGACATCCCAGCAACAAGCATTCTAGATATCCCTAATGAATACATAAAGGAAAGATATGAGCTCAAAGCATTATTATCATTTTAGAGATGATCAAGTTTTGAGTTTAGAGCTTCATCATGCTGATAAACCAAGTGCCTATAATTCAGAAAAGGCAACCACCTTTGCTGCAAAATTGAAAGAAAGGAATATATATATATATATATATATATATATATAATTTATGAAGGATGTTAATTCAACCTACAGAAGACTAAATTATTAGATGCTACTTGGACCTCAGGGGTCGATGACTACCACTTGCATCTGTAAATAAAAGTAAAAACTTTGGTGAGGCAAGTTGAGAGCAGTCCATAATACTCGGGATCTAAAATATTTAGAAACAAAATGAAGTTATTCAACTTTTTCTCATTTCATGGAAGATTTAACTTATTCATTCTCACATATTTAGAAATACAGAAGCAATCACCTTTGCCAAGAATATAAACCAAACCTTCCCCTCGGCTGAAATTCATCCCCCCCCCCCCCCCCGCCAATTGTAGCTCTGACCCAATCCTGCAACATCCTCGGAGAGTTTAGTCTGAGCCAGCACAGTATCCAAAGTCTCTCCAGGTCGGAGCGGGTATGTAATAAACAACCCGAAATCCTTTGAAACAGAACCATCACCGCATGAACAATTGAAAGTCACATTAAGCTTAACATTATCAGGTATCTCATTGGCTTCATGTACATTAAACTGCTGCAACCACTCAACCGTGGTCAAGTTGGAATAGTACAAACTGGCGATTTTCTCGTAGTTGTCACCAAACTTAACCTCGTATTTGAATACGTGGCCAAAGAATTCAACTTTGATGCAGTCACAAGGGCAGGGGACGTTGAACCTGGTAAAAGCTTCGAGCCTATCTTCGCCAGCCACTTCCTTGTTGATTTCCAGGATAGCATCAGGCTGCCCTTTTGATACAAGCTGAGAATGCAGAACCTCGGAGATGAAGGTAACGTTTGCGTTTTCCCAAGCGTAGTAGGATGCTAAAGCCAAGTCACAGCCTTTCTTGCATTTTGATTCTGTTACAGTAATGGAGAGTGAGACGAAGAAGAAAAAATGAAAAGATAAGCTAATTCTTGGCAGAGTCATCTTTTCTTCTCTGTTCATGAAGTAACCTTGGGTTTTTGTTCATATTTTGAACTCCAACTTATGGTTTAAACCATTTTCTGCAGTCTGTGATAAGCGTTTACTTCCACCAACTGCCTCCTCTTTGATTGGTTTTAACTTCCAGTTCTTCCACTTTTGGAACTAGAAGTCGTGCAGGGTCCACTTTAGCCCCAAAGAAACGCACAAAATTGAGAGATGATGAAAAAAAATTCAACTCTCAGTCAAGAAATAAATGGACTGATGATGAAGTTATTTGGGATAGAAGATAAGAGACCTGTATCGTAGAGAGAGCCAGGAATCTGTCTACAAGTTTCCAAGCAAGAGAAATAGGAAGAGAAAGGGGGGTGGGGGGGGGAGGAAGACATTTGGTGATTCAGATAAATATGGAGGTTAGAAAATTATTTGCATCATAGCCTTTTAACGTCATATTCCACGCCTCTACTATTGATTCTGTTGTTTTACACAATATGGGAAGAGAGCAATTGTTAGATCTTTAATAAAAATAAATAAATAACTGTTTGTTGTATTGAAGAGTTCTAACGCTGATGATTGATGCCCATACAACTTTTTTGAACTAGATGGAAGCTGAATACTTCATCAGAGCCAGAACCTTCTAACTTTTTAGGGGTCCAAATTAATTTTTTATTGTCTCTGTTTGTGTCTTCGGCCATAGTTGTAGTGTTGACTGTTGATGCCCTTCTAGGGCATGCTGCTATTGTGCCATTGCTCATGGTTGTATTACTTCTCTGGTCAAAAAAATCGAGTTCAATTATGAAAGGAAAATGAGAAAAATTCAAGGAAAAGAGAAGCTTTTTGGTCTATAATAAGCAACTCAAAAGTTCTAATCAGAAATAAATATATCAAAGAGCTTTCCTACATTTACATTGATCTTTTCATGGGACATTTGAAAAACATCTAGCAAAAAATGGGTCTTAAATGCATTTTAAAAAAATAATAAAATTTCATGTGATATATCAAGAAGTAATCTCAGTGATTACATTTACAACCATTTGGAAATGACTAGTGTGTTATTCACAAAAAAAAGACCTTTTCCAACGCGTTTGGTTTATCGTCCTGACATAAGGTTGACAAGAGCTTGATTTTCATAGAAAGAACCAACATCCCAATCCTCTGTTGAGGATGAAAGAGTCATTAGGGCAACCACTATAGACCTCATACTTGGTCGTAGCTGAGGATTTTCTTGTGTACATGCTTTGGCAAGTTGAGCCATCTGCAATCAAAACAGCCACCATAGCTATGTGGAATTGAAATCGTGAAAAGAAAGTCATATTGCATATTATTTCCCAGCAACTGCTCTTACCTTGAACACAGAGTCAAGTGGGTAATTATCTCCTAGCCTTGGATCTATTAGTTTGCAAAGCTCTTCTTTACAATCAGGCCCGTTAAGAGCATCCTCAAACTGCAGAAGGAAAAAAAAAATTGTTAGACTATGCCTATGGATGCTTTTTGCTTAGGATCTAACGAGTAGTTTTCAGACAGGCAAAACCCACAGTGGGCTCAACGAGGTGATAGAAACCGACTTGCTAAAAAAAATTACTCAAAAGATTGGGAATAGCATTTTAATTTCGCCTTTTCTTAAACAAATCACATTCCAATTATAACAAAATCATATCTTTGGAATTTAGCCTATCTGTCACCATTTTCCATTAATTAGAGTTGTTAAGTATTCAAAGTAAAATCAATTGATAGTTATAACAAAATCATATCTTAGGAGTTTAGCCCATCTATCACCATTTTCCATTAATTAGAGTTGTTAAGTATTTAACTTAAAATCAATTGACAGTAAATGAATGACCCAATTTCAATATAAGACTACAAGAAATTAGATATTTATTAAATATGGAATAACACTATTTAAAATTTAAATAGTCCCCGATTAGTGAGAAATCACGTGACAGTTTGGAAATGAGCAAGCTGGCAGATTCTATGGACTCAGTTCAATTTATAGCTAAATTTTTCGAAAGATATTATTTTGTTAATTTATACTTTATAATTAAAATATAAAAAATATTTAAATATAAAAGTTCAATTAGGCTCGCGAGCTACTCGAAGTATAGAATACTCAAACTCAATCGAATGATGAATCGATTACTGAGCTCAGCTCGACTCAATAATTATACGGAATTCGAGTTTTATTCGAATCAACCGAGTACTTGCGAGTTCTTGCTCTTTTGATCACTGAGAGTTGGAAGAGCACAGAGGAAGTCTTCTTTGATATATTTAAGATCTAACTTTAAAACCAATTACAGTGAAAGGTAAAAGTCCAATTGAATATAAGACTATAAGAAATTAGATATTTATTAGATGTGAAATAACATCACAACAGTAGTACAGGATTTGAAAGAATACTAACCAGAGCAACAAGACCCTTCGAGTCAGCAATAGAGCCATTTGCCTTGACAATAGCTTCTTTAGCAGAAATAAGCTCATAAAGCACAACCCCAAAAGCATATACATCTACTTTAGCAGAAACATCACCATATTGCGCATATCTGCACACAAGCATGAATAAAGTTAGTTCATTTTTACATGAACACCAACTTTTAGGCAGATGGCAGAACTCCTTCGTGGAATACCAACTTCCAAGGAAGGCAGACAGTGCTTATTAACAAAATTATTTTGTTGTTTATTCCAGAGCTAATGAACTCTTATGCCGCAACTTTGCCCCCAAATTTCTACTAAAAAAGCATGTTTAGCTTTCATATCATATCGAGTAAATACCAGCTGTGCAACCAAAGGGTTAAAAAAGAGTAATTGATATTATATTTATCTTTGCCGAATTAAGAAAGGGACAGTGTTTTTCTGTAAACAAAATCTGACACTTAGTAACATGAAGTATCATAATTCAATGTTAATATCATGTCTATAATGATTGCAGAATTGTGTTCTACATCCTCCCATCTCTCGTCTAAATCACTTGCATTGAGAAAATTCAAGCAAAATAAGATAGTAGAAAACATTCTAAGTATTAGTTTTTGAGGATCTCCCATAATGAGCAAAGAAGATTCTTGTATAGAGAATCATAACTACCAAAAATAAGGACCGGATTAAGCATCACTCAAGTTAAAATCTCGTCAATTAAATCCACCATATACTTTGAAACACAAATCTAGTATTGATATTGCTCAGTGTAATGTAAAACAAAGTAATCAGCCATTTACTCGTAAGTTTCCCAGTTCTCACATTCTCACAGAGTTCGCATCATCATGTGAGAACTCAATTAATTTTTCTCAAAAGTGATAACCTGGTCAAATTTATAGGATTTCATGACAATGATGTAAGGGCATCCGGTTAAATTTTAGAGGTTTTCATGCAACAATTTAACCAATTGTTAGTGTGTGTTCACAATCAGTTAAACCATTTCACATTTCCTTAACAGAACTGAATTTAAATATGTATTTACATTCAGGTAAAAGCATGCATAGAGTTTTTTTTGCCTTTGTTTTTCAGAAAACAAAAACAAGAACCAAACCAACTTAGAAATCAAACCTAGCAGAAGTGATTTGATATATTTTGGTTTCTAAACCTAATTCTGTTTGGTTTAATTTAGAAAACTATGAATTATATTATCCAAACCAAACTCTGCACAAATGATCTGATGCTCCTCTGTTCACAAATTCATTGACTAGGGGTAATTTATGAGACATACAGTCCTAAACTGCAGTTTTTGCTGAGTTGCTATCATTAAATTAGACAAAAGGAAATTTAGGAAACTCGGCAGATATATACTTAAGATGCCAACATAGACATATCATGCTGTTTACTAATTAGTCTATGGGATCATTGGCCTCTCTAGTCATAAATCTACTGACAGTTAGTCTAGCCAATTGTTGAACTTATGTATGGTCCTTGACAAACAAGGTTAATCAGTTACAAATTGCTTTGAATTAATAAGTACAAAATTTATCTTACTCGGGTGGCATGTATCCAAATGTCCCAACAAGACGTGTGGGTAGCGATGCACTTCCAACTTCTGTCAGTTTTGTTAACCCAAAATCTGCCACCTGCATTATATGTTAAAAATGATTTGGTGCAATTATGACAAGAAGCTTTGAAACAGTCCACCTGATGAGATATCACGAAAAAAAACCTTTGCACGGAAGTTTTTGTCTATCAATATATTAGCTGATTTAATGTCACGGTGAATGTAAACAGGGACAGTATGCTCATGGATATATTCAAGACCTCTGGCTGAGTCAAGGGCAATTTGCACTCGAGTAGACCAAGGAAGTGGCTCCCTGCCTGGAATAAACAACAGAAATCCATTAGTGTTGCTGAGTCAATGCCGTTAGCGCTGCTGAGTCAATGCCATTAGCAATAATTTCCACACAAAAAAACTCACTTGAGCCTCGCAAATGCTGACTTAGATTGCCATTCTCAATGTATTCATAAACTAGGAAAAGAGAGCCTTCAACACAGTATCCAATTAATCGCACCTGCATTAAACATCCATATTAGTATTCACTTTGAAGATAAATAACAAAATAAGAAATTTACAAGGTCATAACTGCAAAGGATGTTTAGAAAGAAAGAAATTTTTCATAAATTGAAAAAGAAAGGCAATTGAATTCAGCTACAATGATTGAGAAAAGTTAAACAACTTCATTACTTGTGCATTGCCACAACTGCAATCAAATGTATAGTCAACTCACTGAGAATCTAATTCAGCATGATACCTTAAAGAACATTAAATTATCTGTATTATATTGCTTATATTAAGGGAAAATAAGGGTTACAGAAAGTAATGCATGAAGGACTGTTCCATAGGTGGATAAAAACCGCTCCTCTGACTCATTGGACTACATAGAACATAAACTGGGCCTTTGGCTGTTGGCCTATAGTCCCACACCCAGAATAGTAACAAAATGTTTTCCAGATTCAAAGATAGAAACAACATTCAAGAAATGTTTTCTAGTTAATGGCAAACAATTATTCAAAGATACATCACCCTTTAAAATTTTCATTTTGCCACTAACTTACAGAAACCAAATACAATTACACTCAATGCACCTTTCCAAGCATGAGAAAAAGAAAGTCATTACCAGGTTCAGGTGATGAACATGTGTCAAAACCTTTAATTCAGCAAGAAACTCTTTGGATGCCTGCATATCCATCTTCTTGATTGCAGCTTCCTGCACAGTGAGTAATAAATACATAACTGATATCAGGAACCAACATGAGAGGGCAATGGTTCATTGATGCAGGTATATTTAACCCTAAAATGCATTACAGGCAAAATTGCAAATTCAAAAAAAATGCTAGTGTGCATGGTTATTTTTGTTATTCTATTTAAATGCAAGAAACAGCAAAGTTGTTTTATCGTTCAATATAGGACACCGCATATTCATGTCTCTGGACCACCATTTTACCTGTGACCCAAACAAGAACCTATGATCAAGAGAGGCATTCTTCTATTTCTTATATGGATCTTTTATGCACATTCCTCTTCCAGTTTAGATGCTCAACTCTACTTATCAGGCTTGAGATCTATATCTAATTATCCACATCAAAGTATGTTTCAAAATGTGGCCAAATATGCAAGCAAATTAGGAGGGCAAATGAACATCCACCAACCTAGGTGACATTTGGAATTTTGATCCTCTTAAACTTTAAAATATGTCTTGAAAAAGGTTTTTCTTTCCCTCAATAATATCATCATTAATTAGCAATAAATACAAGTAATCTCTTCTCCAATCTACAATTTTTCTCCTTAGACGACACAGTTCTGCTGGGCAACGTAGTTGTTTTACATTAATGTGTCAGATTTTGAATATCCCTAAAACTTAGTCAAGATTCAAAAAGTGAAGCTACTAATGACTTGACTAAATGTAATCAGAAGCACCAACTAGAGAATTTTCTTCAATAGTTTAACTATAAAAACAAAAAAGTATGCAACTAAGAACAAACCTCGCCTCTCAGATTTGCATAGTAAACAGCCCCAAAGCCACCTTCACCAATCTTGTTAGCCATACTGAAATTATCAGTCTCCTGGGCAAGTTCTTCATATGAGAACTCAACTGATTTGTCTACAGTAATGCCAGTGAGGCCTGGAGTAGCAGCAACAGCTGCGGTTGGTTCTGCTGCTTTACTTCCATAAACTAAAAAGATCCCACCACCAAAAGAAATATTGAGAAGAAAAAATATAAAGGGCAGAGACCAATAAGAAATTGAGATAATTGTACTCATGATTTACTAGCAAAGTATAGCGATTTTGTTCTAAAAACAAGCTAATAGATAAAATAAAAGGTGTAGAGATAATGCTGACGCATTTATTCAAGAACAAAACAGATAATAGCCCAGGTCTCAGCGAAGATGTAAAGTGTAAATTCTTGAACAGAGAACTTTAGGAAATTAGAAAGAAGACTAAAAGCATGTTCTTTTGTGCTACATTCTAGAATAAAGGGCAGTACATCCAGTGGTTTTGCTAGTTAATCACCTAATTGAAATGGGTTTTCAGAGACTCAACTGGCAAGACAGTCTAAAAACTCTTGCAAAAAGCTCTAAATTTGTGAAATAATCTTGAGTTCACTAAAATCTCACAAACAAACAAAAAGGGAAAGAGGAACAAGAAGCATGGGCGTTACCATTCCCAGCTTGAGCTGAAAAATCTGAGGAGGCTGTCAAAAGCAATGTTGTTCCCTTTACCTTCTTTCGGAAAAATCCAATATACATACCAACTCCCAGCAACAGCAATACCACTATGGCTGCTATAGATATCCCAGCGATAACTCCAACTGAAATTCCTGCTTGTATAAAGGCAAGATATAAGCTCAAAGCATAACAAATTTCCAGTCAATCAGCATCCCAATATCATAATCATCACAAAAGCAACATGAAAAGAAGGCCAAACCACCTGTGCTGCAAAACAGAAAGAAAGAAGAAATACATTTAAAAATTTTAAGGATTCAAAGTTTAAATAAATGATAATAATACATTAAACTATTTTTAAAGTTTAGAGTTGTATTAGCTACCTCGATTTGAGGGGACGAAAACTATCATCAGCATCTGCAAATAAAATAAAAAAAACTTTAGTGTGGCAAATTAACAGTTATTCATGACCCTCAGTGTGTGGAACCACAATGTCACACCTTTGGTGTTTAAAAATCAACAAGTTGACCACATTGTATAAATTGCATGGGTATTCAAAAGAACAACCTTGAAATGAAATTCTTTCATGTATTTGACAACATTTTGACACATAAATATACATCAAACATTACCTGGATGATTATTAGACATAAAAAATATTGAGAAAAATGAATGGATACATTTAAATGACAGTGGAAACAAATGTTGACTTCATTTACAAAATGCATTAAACTATCCATCACTTTATACAGTAACATAACAGTTACCAATTTGGTACCTAAAATATAATTGATTGCAGCTAAGCTAAACTTTCCTTTGGATCAACCCAACTCCCATAGGGTGAATCTTTGAAGCTCATTAACATTAGCTAGCCTATGATCAAGATAACAAGACAAACTGCCTAAGCTGAATTTCTATTAAATTAATCATTCATCTATCCCCAAGGCAACTACTCAACTGTTAGAAATTGAAACTTTTAATTTGAAGATCAGGAGAAGGATTAAATTTTGTGAAATAGGGAAGAATATCATTTATTGTCCAAAAGTCTAACGACGTTTCACATAAGATGGACAAACAAATTCCTCTGACACATTAGTGGGCATAAAAAGCTCTACTTTCTTGTATTACATAAACTTAATAATCATCTCGATTTCCAAGGTAGAAGTAGACACTAAAATCAAATCTACAATTACTAAATTACATTCACCCAAGTTAGAATCAAATTAGTTGTTCAAATAATCATCTATATTCCTTTTTTAATTCTCTTACAATATCTAAATTGCCATGTTTACCTATAAAAATTAAAAAAAGAAAAAATCAAACAAAAGAAATCACCTCTGCCCGGAATTGACACTAAAATCCTACAACAGAGTTTTCCTTTTTTTTTTTAGGGTAGCCATAATTATCCCATTTTTACTTACCTATAAAATTAACAAAACACAAATCAAATAAAAAATCTAATGAAATCACCTATGCCCCGAATTGACAAATAAATCCTACAACAAAATTATCTCATTTTCACTTACCTTTAAATTAACAAAACACAAAAAAAAAACAAAAATGTTTAAGAAATCACCTCTGCCCGGAATATACACCAAGCCAGCCCCTGAGCTGAAATTCACCCCGGGGTTGTAACTCTGCACCAATCCCGACAAATCCGATGACAGATTTGACTGAGTCAACACAGAATCCAAAGTCTCATTGGGTCGGAGCGGGTACGTAACAAACAACCCGTAATCCTTCGAAAGAGCAGCATCCCCACACGAACAATTAACCACCACTCTAACCGTCCCAGTATCCGGTATATTCGTCGGCGGATAGGTATTAAACTGCTCCAGCCATGCAACCGTCGTCAAATTCGAATAATATTCGGTAGCGATTTTGTCGTACGTGTCACGTGACCTAATTGAGTAGTTGAACTCGTGGCCAAGGAAATCTCCGTTGATGCAATCGCAAGGGAAAGGAACGTTGAGTCTGCTAAAAGCTTCGACGCTGTCTTTGTTCGCAACTTGTTTGTTGTAACTGAGGATCTCGTCAAAATTAATTGTCGAGAAAGGTACAAGGCTCGATTGAAGAACCTCTGATATGAAGGTCAAGTTTGCTCCTTGCCAAACGTAGTACGACGCTAAGGCTACATCGCAGCCTCTGCTGCAACTTGATTCTACTGAAATCGAGGAAATTGAGATAAAAAAGAACAAAATTGAGATTAATTTTAGTAACATTTTGGAAATCGAAAACCCTAGATTGGGATTTTGGAGTTGGGGGGGGGGGGGGGGGGGGGGGGGTTTAAGAATTGGAATGGGGGAAGAGAGTTGAAGGAAGATAGCTGATATTTGTGACCGTTGACCAAAGATGTTTGAAATTTCGGTGATGAAGACATAGTGGACGAGGACGTGGCAAATGATGAGTGGGGTCATTTGGCGCCGATTTGATTGTCGTCTTGGTAACGGTTGAGCCTCGTTCCAACCAATAGTAAATTCTCGCGGTTTTTTGTCTTTAGACGTCTTGGCGTCACTCTCGAAAATCGGGAGGGAGTATTTCAAGTGTAATGTACGCGCTGACTCTGTCTACGTTCATCGCGGACACGACGATATTAACTGGCAAGTAAATTTTTAGACGGTTAAATACAATACATTTTAATAAAAATTACATTTAAATATGATAAAAATTAAACTATATATTTTGTATTTCATATTTTAATATGAATTGACATATAAAATTTTTATATTTTATACATATTTAATATAAAATAAATATACGAAATATCATAATTTTTATTTTTGTTTCCTAACAATAATGTGTAATCTTTACTAAATATATTTATATGTGTATTATGTAATTACTTTAAAAAAATATGTATTATTTAACTAAAAAAATCGAAACACATATTTTAATATTGTTAGAGTTGTAAGTTTGCAATAATTGGGTTGTGTGTAAATTATTGATTCTAATAAGCTCTCATTTTAAAAGATAAGAAGGTGGTTTATATAATTTCTTACGCTATTTATGTTTGTTTTTTATTTCTTTCACCATCACCATGTTATAAGTTCATTGAATCAAATTATATGTCTAACATAGATATATCTGTAAAATCCAAGGTGTTTCGATGTAGCCAATGTCGCCAAAGGTTTTGTCTTCAACTCTCTTGAATATATATATATACATATATATATATATAAAGGATTAATTTATACAATATAAATTATTTAAAAAATTACAAATTTTGTTAACATTGATTTTAATAAATTTAAAAATTAAATTAAATTATTTTTTATATTTATTTATCTGTCTCATCTCTTAAATTTATTCAAATTAATGATTAAAAATGTATAAAACATTTTTAATTTTATAATTTGTAAGTTGATCCATTCTATATAAAGTAAATTTCATTAAGATCTTTTAGTTTTAAGTATAATTCAATATAAATATGTTAGCTTGAAAAATGAAAAATCCACTCCTAACTTCTTAACTCTATTAACAAAATTTTTGCAATTACAAAATTGCCCCTCAAACCTAAATTTATTGTATTTATATATATTGTTTTTTATTTTATATATCTATTGGATATAAATAACAAAAATTATTTATATATAAATATTACAACTTTTTAACTTAGTTTTTCTTATTTTAAATGATTTTTAATTTAAAATGAATAAATTTATCAATCATTATATTTTCATAAATATATAGATTTAAGTTTAACATAAAAACGAGTACTATAATAACTAAAATCAAATTGACAAATATCCAATTCTTATCTTTTTCTTTTTTTTATAATCAAACCTTTTTCATATTATATCTTTCATATTCATTTTTTATATGCCAAAATAATCTTACAAACTCAATACAATCAATTTTTTGTACATATATTTGCATATTAACATATTTATAATTATAAATTTTGCTTTTATATGTTGTATATAAAAAATATTTTTATTATTGATAGATTTGCTATATTTTGAAAAAAAATAAAAAGAATTTTTTATTATTATAAAATATTACTTCACGTAAATATTTAAAGATATTAACTTTTCAATAGTAAAATGATCTTTACGTGAATTTTTTAATAAAATAATTAACAAATAATTAATGGAATGATCTATTTGTCATATGAAAAATTTGAGACGGATTGTATACTTTTCAAATTTAATGAATTTGTATTGAATTATAATCAAAACTAAAAGGACATGGATAGAATTTACCCATATATATATATATATATATAACAAAAAAAGTTTTATACATTTTTCTAATCATTAATTTCAATAAATTCAATAAATGAAATTAATTCCTTTTTTTTTTTTCACTTATCTTTCTTGTCTCTTAGATTTATTGAAATCAATAAATAAAAATGATGTAAGTTGATTCTTCTTCTATATATAAAATAGGAATTGACTTACACTAATTTAAATATTACACATTTTTTATTATTAGATTAAAATTAAATATTTAACACTTACACTTAAATCATTTAATCCAAGGGTCATAAAAATGTGTAACTCTTACAACAGTATAAGTGTATTTCTCTTTATATATTATTTAAAATTAAATTCATAACACTTACACTTAATCATTTTGATCAAAAAGTAAAAAAATATGTAACTCTTATATTAATGTAAATGTATCTCTTATATATAAATATATATATATATATACATATATATATAGAGAGAGAAAGAGAGAAAGAGGAGGAATCAATTTAAATAATATAAAATTTTTTAGTTTAATACATTTTTAATTATTAATTTCAATAAATTTAAGGGATGAGATTAAAATATTTTTTTATTTTCACTTGTCCCTCTCATATTTTGAATTTATCAAAATCACTAATTAAAATAATAGATAAATTTTTTAAAATTTTATATTATATAAGTTGATCTCTTCTTATATATATATATATATATATATATATCCTCTATGAGTTGATTATATAAATAAATAAATTTCAACTCATTTTCCTTGTTGTTTTATTGTGATATGATATATTTGTCTTCATTATTAGGGTTAAATTGATTCCTCTAAATTTACTTTCATTATATATTTTGGTGTTTTTCTTGCTAGGAGTATGACTTACTTTAACCCTATTACTCTCATTATACGTTGGATTCGAATCTAATCGAATTTACAAAAAGGTCAATCCAACTCGTGAACATCTAATTATTAACTTTAAATGAAATTCCTTATGATTACCAACATCAAGGTAACCTTACATTTCTACTCCTATTATCGTTTTTTTTTTCCTTTTTTATTTTTCCATCCACATATGTTCTTTTTCTTCCATGGCAATTACCCCATTTTTTATACTACTTTTTTTATTATTTTTCTTTAAATTTTTTTTTATGGATAATGTTTTATAAAATCCTTGATGAATCCCATACAATTCATATAAACCATTTTTATGATAGTTTTTTCTTTAATTTTACTTTTTTTGGGTATTTTATATTTTTTCCTTATTCCATCCTATATTAATTATGTGATTTTGCATTAAAGTTGCTTTAATTCCTTAATGTTTGCATCTTTTGTTATAACGTATAAATCCGTGAACCTTTCACTAGACACAATTTAAGGAATTGCTACCAATTTTTTTTGTTAAGATGTGATTAACCATCTAATTAATCTATTCTTTTATAATCATCCTAAGCTTGACATAGACTTTTAAAAGAATAGGTTTTAGTATGTGTTTCAGAACTGGATTTAAGAGTTTGATTACATATGAGAAAGATTATAACACCCCTATACATCTATCCAAAGCACAATATCATTTAATTTTAAATTATCCTAAAGGTTTATGGTTCTAATGGTCTTTTATTAAATTTTACTATTAAATATCGAAAATAACTATTAAGATTTTTTCATGGATCTGACAAAATTCTTAAAATACTTCATCACTTTAAAAGTATTTAAGAATCTCATTTATTTTTTTAAAGAGA
Organism: Durio zibethinus; assembly: GCF_002303985.1. The sequence continues at coordinate 9,366,153 of NW_019167938.1, read as the reverse complement.
CTCTACCGTCAAAAAAAGGCTTAATCAATTATTTTTTAATTTTTTCAAAAAAATATATAATTCTTCTACCATCTAGACCTAAATTAGAAATATTTTCTCACCTAGAGATTTCAAAATTTTTTACCATTTTGGCCAAATTTAAAAATATCTTTCCTAGGATTCAGAATCATATTATTGAATTTTATTCGTTATTTATTTCCTAATTTTTAGAATGAAAATAAAATGACAATGATTGTTTGAAATTTTATCCAAATTCTTTCACTATTTGAGTTGAATTTAGAAAAGACTCTTCACCTAGAAATCTCATAGAAATTCAACCATTTGTAATTTACTTGAGATTTTATCATTGGATAATTGTCATATATTTTCAATAAAATTGTATAAATTATATATTTTTTGTTTAAAAGGGAATGTAATTACTTTTATTAAAATTTTTATCTAAATTATTCCATCATTTAGGTTAAAATTAGAGAAATTTCTCATCTAAAGATTTCTTAAAAAATTTACCATTTGAAATTTCTAAGAATTTAATTATTGGATAATTGTTAATTCATTCCCAAAATTTTATTAAGACATGTATTTTTCGTTTTATTCTGAAAATAAATATTAATTATTGTTATTGAAATTTTATCTAAATTTTTTCTCCATTTAGTTCAAATTTAAAGAAATCTCTCACCTAGAAATTTTCTAAAAAATTATACATTTATAAGTTCTAAGAATTTCATCTTTGAATAATTATTATTCATTTTCAAAATTTTATTAAAGTTTTATTTTATATTTTTATTATGACTTCCCTAATAATTTTCTATAAAAAATAAAGAAAATATATATCATAAATAAATAAATAAAAACCATACAAAATACAGCATACAAAATACAAAAAAAAAAGCTGGCTCGGATTGCTTAGGTTATGGCTCAGTTGTAGACATAGAAATCGACTCGGGATGGTACGACTCAAGACTCAACTTGGCAGCTTCAGCAATTTAGAAAATGGGTGGGTTGTAATTAGGTTGGACTATCCACAAGTCGAAGCACAAACCACTGAAATGGGTCAAAGGGAACCCGGTTTCCTTTGGCCAAAACGGTACCATTTTATCTTTAGTATAAATGCCTTCTTTTAAGCTCTGTCATTCCTGTTTCCTTTTTATCTTCTTTATATAAATATATGATTCTCCAACCTTTCTTTACAAAATGATGAATGTTGGTCAGATTTTAAAACCAACCTAAAAATTGAAAAGCTTCACCATCATCACCGTCATACACTACCATTTTTTAGCCATCCACTAGTAGGTGGAAATGTTCTAAAAAATCTTCACAAGCTTATCTCGACCTCCTCTTTTCACATATTCTAACTGGTTTCTTCATAAACTTGTAGGGTTTTCATCGATCAGAGCTTAAAGTTACGACTTTGCCCCTATTCTCCACCGTTTCAATAGTTACCGACTTGAGAAATATTCTTAACCTTGCCCTCAACCACTTTTTCACAAATTTTGAAGACCCTAATCTTCTTGAAAATAGGTTAAACTAAAACCCAAAAATAAATCTCTTTTTCGTTTCTAATTTTTTACTTCTCTTTTTATCTGTGTGACAGTTGATTACTATTTAGATGGAGTTGATAATGGTGATAGAACTTGGTCTTGGGGTAGAAGTTGGTGGTTATACTGGGTGTCAACTACTTAGTTCTTGTTTAAAGCTGGGTTCTTCAATTTGCTAGGTTTTGTCTTTGTGTGTTTGCTTTGAATTCTCTGTCAGTGAATTGGTGGTAATGGGTGGCTTAGACTAGTGATTTTAGGTATTTGTTTAAACAATCTAATGATTTGTGGCTTACTGAAGAAAGGCTTTGTTTTCTTAGTTTTTAGGTTGTAGTTGGAATTTTGGTTGCTTCTGGGTGCTACTTTTGTATATGTTTGAGTGGTTGGTGACAATAGGTAATGGGTGTGGAAATTTGGTAAGGGGATTTACTCGGATTTGCTGATCTTTCTTCTCTGTTTGTTCCTCTTATGTTTCCAACTCTAATTGCTATCTATTTATAAGCCATAATTGACAGAATTTCTGATCACTCAAGATTCAAAATTTTAGTATTATCAAAAGAGATCATCACTAATCTTGAAAATTTGAACTCAACTCCAACCTTATCACCAGTCACTCCTAATTGAATTTTGACCATTTAGTCCCTTTCTCCATTACCTGTTTTTCTCTTTTTTTATTTTTTTAAGAAAAGCTAATGAAAAAAATAAAATAAAAATGTTTAAAGATAAATAACATTAAAATTAAAGATAAACCATAAAAATTTAAAACCAGACAAATAAACACTAAAATAAAATAAAATAAATAAATAATATAGACAAGATATAAATACATATAGATAAATAAACATAAAATAATAATAAAACATAAAAACATAAAAAAAGAAAAAAATTGTACAATTGAGCTTGGATCATATTCGAGCCCAATTGGTTTGGGCCAATTGTTGGACCTCAAACCAAATAGGGTGACTACATCTTTGTTTGTTTATTTTGACATTATTCCATTTTCGTAAGTTTGGAGGTGTTAAGAATCCAACCTAAAACCAATTGGTTATAAGTGAAAAAACCTAACTTGAATATAAGACTACAAAAAATTGATATATATATTTTTAAGTTACACTCAGAATCAAACTCATAATCAAGTATTACATTCATATAATCAGCTATTACATCATTGAATAATCAACAAATAAACTATAGCTTAACTAAACAATCAAACCCAAACACGATGAAATTTGAACCTAGACTTTAAGGTTCTAGAGCCTCTTATTTGCCATTAAGTCAAAGTTTCATTGGCAAAAATTAGATATTTATTATATATGGGATAACACCACTTTAACAATAAACTATAACTTAATTAAATAATTAAATCCATGCATAGTGATACTTGAACCTAAGACCTTAAGATTTTAGGGTCTTTTTTTTTCCACTAAGCTAAGGCTTCACTAGCGAAAATTAGATATTTATCAAATATGAGATAACAGTATTTTAACAAGCTTCATTATGTGTAGGCAGAGATGGAAGAAACCTATAATGTGACAAATTTGAAAAGGATAATAAAAAAAGTTATGATTCTGATATCATGTTAAACATCTAACCTAAAACCAATTAAAAGTAAGTCAATGGGTCTAAATTGAATATAAGACCATAAAAAATTAGATATTTGTTAGATATGGGATAACGTCACTTTAACAGACCCTCATCACATTTAAAGGCTTAACTTGAATATAAGATTATAAAAAATTAAATATTTATTAGATATGAGATAATCTCATTTTAACAAGGCTTTATCATGTGTAGGTGGAGATGAAAGAAACTTACCATGTGATAATTTTGTAAAGGGCAACATAAGGAAATTATGGCTCTAATATTATGTTAAGGATCCAATCTAAAAATAATTGGCTATAAGCAGAGGGCCTAACTTGAATATAAGACTATAAAAAATTATATATTTATTAAATATGAAATAACATCACTTTAACATGAGGTACTATATCATTAATTAATTTTGGTTTCATTAATTAATTAATTTCAATATCCTAATATATTAAATAATATTATATACTTTAAAATTAAATAATATTACACCATTAAAATATTATTATTTTTAATTTATATTCAATATTTTTTTTTTTCAAACTTTTTACACTCAAATAAAATTATATATTAAAGTAATTAATTTTCAATTCATTATTATATTATATTGAATTGATATATTTTTTATTTATAAATTTATTTATATATTGGTAAAGTACAATTGCCCAGCAGCTATGAATACATGACCTCAATTAGTCTTTTTTACACAAATATCACATGTGGGATAAAATCTTAAGGGTTCATTAAAATGCTTGAACTCAAATAAAAACATCTTGAAACTATAGTTGAAGAGAAAAAAATGTCTGAAGGTCACATCTTTGAATTTAAAATTGAGAAACTACTAAGGAAAAAAAAACTCAAATGGTAGAATATTAATGGTGAATTCAAGATTTTTTTGTTTATTTATTATAGTAGGTGTTTGCTGAATGTTGTTGGTTATGAGTTATGATTGAGTATTAAGTAAAAGCAATAGATGGAGAAAAAAAATTTAAGATGTTCAAGAAAATATTGTAAGGTGTTCAAAAAATTTTTTCTTCAAATTTTTTTTTATTTTTTAAAATTTTAGGATGTTTAATAACACTTACCTTTATATTTACATCGGCCCCGATAATAAAATTGCTTTCTTTCTAGATTGTTTAACTATATAATGATTTTAAAACTATTACTCTTGCTTACTTAAATTGTAGCTTTTTCTTTTATCATAAGTTAATAGTTGTATTGAGTTAACCGCTTTTAATATCTTATTTAGCATTCATGTTAAAAATAGGTTTTGTATTTTGAAGCTCTTTTAACTCCAAATGCAATGGAAAATAACAAAAAAAATTTTTTTGATTATTCAATCCAAATTAAAAAGCTTTTCAAAAGGTACTTTTGAGGTGAAAAATTATGTTTGGGATAAAAATTATTTTATTATCCCTATATTTATAATATTTTATTATTTTATATATATATAGTTTTAGATATTTCAATTACTCAGTACTTTTTCACAGTAATACCAAACATTTAAAATTTCTAACCACACTTTTTAAATGCAGTTTTTTCAACTCAAACTTTTTTTAACTACAATAGCAATGCTAAATTAGCCATAATATTTATCGGTTTAAGCCTTGTTTAGTATTATTGTTGAAAGTAATTTTTACGTTTAAAAGCTACTTTTGACCCAAACACAATGCTAAACAATAAAAAATTTAAAGTTCCAATTTTTTTGTTTTCATTTTGCTGAAAAATGAAAAATATGATTGAAAGCGTATTTGATAATTGAAAATAAAAACAAATTTTTAGAAAATAAAAATGGAAAAAGGTTGAAATATAAAAGGAAAAAGATGTTTTTACTTGTGAAAACAAAGATGTACATTATTTTTACTTTTTTATTTTTGTTTTGTAAGTTACCATATTTAAACACTTTTTAATGTCATTAATTAATATAAATATATTATATTTGTAATTAGATGACATTAATAGTACTATCATTGAGTATTTTATTTATTTTCTTATTTTTTCATTTTTAGAAAATAATTTTTATTTTTGTTTACCAAATACATTTTTAGGAAAAAAATAAAAAATAAAAACTATTTTCTTGAAAGTGAAAATAAAAACTAAAAACAAAAAATATTTTTTCAAACCAAACTGAGCCTTAGTTTTCTAACGCTTTTGTAGTAAAAAAGTGCTTTTGGGATAAAATATCACTTTATTATCCTATATTTTTAATTTTTTTTATTTTATACATTTTTTAGACATATTAATTACTCAAAATATTTTTTTTTGTATGATACAACACTTTTTTACAACAATACCAAACACTTAAAATTTCTAACTACATTTTTCTACCATACTTTTTAAATATACATTTTTCAACTACAATGTAATGCTAAACTAGCCCTTAATTAAAGATGACATTGAAAATATGCTTACGAGGTGTAATATTATTGGATGGACCTAAGATTGATGTGGTAAGAAGGATTTATCTAATAATTTTTTTCAGGACAATATTTAGAAAAAATTCTTAAATGAAGTTCATAAAAATTTTTACTAAAAATTATTTAATAAAATTTTTAATAAAAATTCTAACTAATAAATTAATAGGATTGATAAAATTAATAATATATAAAAAAATTATTGAAATATTATTTATAATTCAAATTTGGTTAATGCTTATTTAATAGTAAAAATTTTATCAATTTTTTTTATAAAAAATATAATAAAATTTACACACTTGATTTATGTAATAATATTTTTTAATTTATCGATTTAATTTTTTAATTTTAATTTTATTTACTTATTTTTAGTAAAAACTTTACAAATTTTACTTAAATAACATTAAAATACTTACTTTTTTGTCGCATTTTGTTTGTTTGTTTATGTTTTAATGCCTCAAATTATGTCGTGTTTCTCTTTTTTAAACACACAATGGTAGTATTTTTATATTTTCAATTTATTTTTTATAATTTTTTTTTGGAGAATAAATATAATATAATGAAACATTAATTTTAAAAAATTTATTGTAAAATAAACTAAAACCAATTTTTTTTTTTAGAAAAAATTTGACAAAATCAAATAGAGTTAAAATTGTCTAAGGTTCGATTGGGCTAGCCCAAGCCAAGTCTTGGACAAGATTTACTAATCTCAAAACTGACGTAGTCTGTCCCATAATAATATTTTTATTTATTTTTAATTTTAATATAAATATAAAATTTTAATTTACAGTAATATAAATTTTTTAACATTTTAATGATTAATTTATATCGAACGACTTCTAATAAATTGGTCAAGGGAGGCCTTGAATAAGCTTTTATAGGCATTAAGTAAGCCGGACATTGGCCATGGATACTTTTAGACATAATTTGATACAATAAAAATACATTACATTGATTGAATAAGATTTTAGGCATAAATTCAGTAATAAAATAAAATGAAACACTCTTTCAGAGTTATTAAAAAAAAATTAATTAGATATTTTCTTATATTACCATTGAAGTTTTTAAATTTCAAATTAAATATTAAGTTATATATTCTATTATTTTAATTTTCTTTATATTTTAAAAAATTTATATATTTTTTTAATGATTTTGCTAATTATAAACTAATGGATGCGATTAATTTAAAAAATTAATGTAATAAAGAGAAATACATTCTATAAATTTCTTAATTTTATTTGTGAAATTTAAAAATTATATTAATAATATAAAAAAATTCTACATTGATTAACAGTGTAATACTTAACTAGTATCATAAACAAAAAAAAAAAAAAATCTAATACATGGTCAATAAAATTTAAAAACTTCATTAATAATATTAGAATGTTATCATATACTCTTTTAAGATATATTAAAAATCAATAATCAATGTAAAAAAATAAAAATTATAATGTTTTAATTTTGTAGAGTTTAAAATTTTAAAAATAATATATGAAATAATAATTTATATATGTATATTATTATCTTCATTATTTTTTACTATACTTTTTATTCAAATTATAAACAGTAATAGACCCGATGGAAGCAGCCAACAATAAGAAATAAAAAGGAATATAAAATTAATATTAAAAAAAAAAAAAAAAAGGTTAAACCGCAGGCATGAGGCAGTAGGCATAGCCCTCCGCAGGCGAACGAATGATGAACCCAGTCAAAAGCTTTGAACGTCAAACTAAATGACGTCGGGTCCTCCGTCAGTTATCCATACAATCGTATTTTATTAGTTAGAGTGTACCTAGCTATGACGACCACTTTACGTTTTCGATCCATGTTTTTAAAAATTCAAATCAATTATAAATCAGCAATTTTAACCGATGTCATGATTTTATTTAAGAATAAAAAAAATCACTTACCTTTTTTCTTATTATTTTGGCTTAATATCCAACAAAACATATTATTTTATAAAATTATAAATACAAAAAAAATATAATTATAATTAAATATTACACATATATATAAAAAATCACTATATAATCAATTAATAAATTATAATATACTTAAATAAATTTAACATAAAATTAAATCAAACTCACCTACAATAAAATTAAATTTTAAAATCTCAAAATTTTAAAACCTCTTCTTTATTATTAAATATTAAACCAAAATTTTGCTCTAACAAAATATATTTTAAACTCCACGTTAGCCAAAATCCTTTAACGTAAGCCCATTGGAAGTAGCATTAATAAAACCTTTAAAAAAACAGTCTTGCAAGTGCGATTGACCATAACCCCAAAAGTTGTATAGTAATAGTTATATTTTTATCAAAGGGACAAATATTAAATTTATTCAACCTCTCACTCAAGCGATTTTGTAGACAAGGACCATATAAAGTAAAAGATGCCTTTCAGGTCTAATGGAGTTGATGCCACAACTAACCCTTACTACGGATAAATTATATAATTGAATACTTTTCTTTCCCAATATCTTATCAAGTTTCTTCCATGTCTCTTTTATTTGTCTAGTTTTAACCCTTGTATCCATTTCCTCCTTTGTGCACGCGTGATGGACCTTATTATGGTAGCTTGGCACATACAAAATAATAGCATACAAATTAAAAAGAAGGTGCCCAACATAATGCATCTTGGAACTAGCTAGATTTAGGTACGGAAAAAATAAGCTATGATTTGATTATATGGTGGAGATTATATCTTACCATATATATGCCTTGTTGATAATTGTGAATTGATAGATAAAAAGATTGAAGAAGATCATTTCTTCGAAAATACAAGTAAATCGTTATTTAATTATCGAGATTTCATATATATGTTTGCCAGCTTAATTAAGTAATTAAATTATTGATTGGTCGTCCATCAGAAATCACCAAAATGATTTACTACACATTTATTGAATAAAAGTGGAATGAAATTCCTTATCACTTATGGCCCCAACTTGAATGTTGATTGATTGATATGGCTCATTTGTGGCCACCACTTCCATTATACGCTGACTGGATCATGAGGAAACAAACAATGGGAAGTTCAATTTTCATTTCTCTAACAGTACTTAGCTGCACTGAAATAATGTCTCATGTCTGTAATAAAGTTTTAGAAATATATATATTGACAACAAGAATGGAACTGCAAACAATATGTTAGTATGATGGGTTACAAAAATGGAAGAATGTCAAAGTTTGATTGTCACATTAGAAATTTAAAGGGTATCATTATATCTGCTGATTTGGATGGCCAATTATTCCTCTTTTGTCTTCAAGAAGGCTAACGCCACTGTGTTTCTCTAATGCTTTTGTATTGGCTCGAGCTTCATTGGCAAGATTTTCTATTGGAGAAATATTTAGTTTATGAAATGGTCCCACTAGATATATAGTAAATTAAACTAATTGATAACTACGTGATTTATTGATAAAATATATGTTTTAATTCCAACAATCAAAATTTAATTTCTAACAATCGTGGAAGTAACCTATTAATTCTATATCCTATAAACTTTTAAAACCTTAATTCTGATCATATGCGGATTAAGAAAACAACCTTGCTAGCTTTAGGTTGATTTTTTTAGGTCAAAAACAAGTGGCAATTTGAACTTAGAATTTATTACAAGACTAAAATTCAGCTTTCTATATAAAAAAAAACAAGTGGTCGTACCAAGTCAGAGTATGGTTTAGCATTTCAGTTAATTAAGAAGAAGAAGAAGAAAAAATGCAAACAAGATTCAAGAATAGTGTAACTGAGGTGCAATACCTGTGGAAAAGATTGTGGGAGAGTTGTGGTGGCCTGGCTACACATGGGCAGGAGGAACTGGTTTAAAATTACCCTTAGTTCATATATAATGATTTCATGGGATCATGAAGACAACTATAAAACCAGTGCTCATAAAATGGAGTTTTATATATACATAATATATATATATATATATATATTTGTCAACGCATGCTACCTAAAAAAACTTATTCACACATTTTGATTTAATTAATTTAAGTCAACTCAGGCCATTGAGAGAAACCATTTAGGATCAGTGTTTGGAACAACTGCATGTCATGTGTTGAGGTCGTGGTGCTGTTTGATTTCTAGACATTAATGGGTTGGTTAGTTGGTTTGGGTTTTAGTTTAGGACAGGTATGATGAATGGTGCGAAAATGGGTATTAATGTACATACCTGGCTAGTCACTTTTGATGATTATATATAATATATGAGTAAAATCAAAGTTTGATTTAATTGATTTATATAATCATTCTAAAATATAATATTTAATAAATTTAAAGTTTTAATTTCATAATTGATAATTATTTTTTATTTTTAAGTTACAATTTTTTATACAAAAGACATAATATATGGGAGAGAAACAAATTAAGTATCATTTCGAAGAAACAAACTAAGATTTATGCACCCAAAAAAAAAAAAAAAGAGCTAAGATTTCAATCCAACTCTCTAATCGTTCAAATATTAAATCTTGCATTTTAAATATAAATTAAGGGCAATTATCTCTTAATAGATTGATGAGTAATTACCAACTAATGAATTAGATTATACCCTTTTTGACAAATGTTATATATAGATGTATTTATATATATATGTATATATTAATGTCATTGCATTTTGGTTTGAATATAAATATAAGGTGAAAGCAATAGATTAAATTAAATTAATGCTTTATTACTTTTAGATTATTTCTAATAAATAATTAATATGTATGGTGAGACTAACATATTATTTTGAAACTAAGACTTGTAATTATTATTAAATTATTTTTGAGCACAATAATTAATTTTCACTTTATCTTTTCCAATATTTTCAATCTGTCGGACCATTATTCTACGCGTAATTATAACTAAAGACTATTAGTAATGAATGATTACGAATATCATTAAAGGCAAAATGAATATTAAAATCAAATGTAAATTATTAGTATATGCAAATGAAATCCATGACACTGGCGGCAATCCCGATGACAAGGAGAAAGTTGTAGTAGTGAACAATTGTCCCTGAAATTCAAGGTTTCACTTGATCTTGACTAAGATTTTGATGTTCAAAGATCATTTGATGGCATTTCAGACTTGAATTTGAGTGAATATTCGACAAGACAGCTACACCAACCCTCATTGTTTCATGATCAACCAATTGGTTCAAAAAACCATGACGACAATAATAATAATAATAATAATATTAAATAAATCTAATAAAAATAAAGAGATCCCAAGTTTTATCTTTTGAATTGACATTATTTACTAATTTTGCTATTATTTTTGTCTCGTCACTCACAATTTACGAACTAGTTTTTTTTTTAACTAAATAGTGTTGCTGTAAAGATAGATTCATGGACATGCATAGTGCATTTTTACGTATGCATTTCTCGAGTCTATTAGTCATGCTTTGATTTAAATCTAATAATTTTATGTGCTTTTATTATGGTTATTTTATATTAAAATGATATAAAATATAAAAATTATTATGTTATAATTCATATTTATACATCAAATATAAATTATATTTTTTATTTTTATTAAATTTATATATTTTTTATTAAAATTTTAAATCATATTATTTTTATTATTTTTATATCATATAACTATATTATATTTAAAATTATCAAATTTAATTTAACCCATATTTCGATAAAAAAAAGTTTGTAACAAATTGATTTCAAACCTAATTACCAGATTTTTTCCGTACAAGCTTTGAAAATGGCACCTAGACCTTTATTATTTTACTCATTGTAGGTTTCCTCCACTTCTCATGTGCAATGATAAAAACTGGCTTACATCAAAAACAAAAAAAAAAAAAAGTTTTAAGAAGCATTCTTTGTAAGAATTAATGAAACTCAACTTTCCCTCTCTTAAATATTTCTAAAACGTCAATTTATATGAGTTAATTATTTTTTTGATAAATAATTTGTTTTGACTAATTTCTTAATCTTGACTGCTGATCTCTTCCCAATCAGTTTTGCACACTCGTTACTGAAAATGGAAATGAGAACACAGATAAAGAAGGGTATCTCTAATATATATATATATATATATCATACATCATAGTCATGAAATATATAAAGTAGAAAAAGAGATATACGGAAAAGTAGGAAACTTTGGCTGCCCGTGCACCAAAAGGGTCAAGTCTAATCCTTTTTTCCCGACATTTCAGAGGATCTTTGTTACTATATTCAACGTTTCATCATTTAGGACAAGAAAATTCCTTAACTTTGCAATAAAAGAACCACTTTTAATGCCAACTATATGGTTTGGTTTTTGGTGAAGCAAATAACAAGGATTTTCACTTGGTTTGGCAGATGAAATTTGTTCTCCTGGAAGCATCATATTGTGTGTTGGGGATGAATGTTGTCGCAAAAATTTGTACAGTTGTATGATCCCATGTGTCTTTTTTTTTTCAAAAAAAAAAATTGAATTTTCAATATCCATAGCTGGTTATGTTCTGTATTTTTTATACAAGTTATCAATTGAATTTTAATTACTCAAATTAAAATTTCAATATTTTTTTACACGTATTTATATTTTGTATTTGATTAATGTGTTAATGCACTCACGCAGCTGTGTAATTAATGGCCAAGCTTAATATATTTTCCACAAATATAATCGAGTGCGTCGGTGTAAAAATTTTGATTTTTTATGACCAAAATACCCTTTTTCATGCAAGGCATATGGATATAATTTAGTAAATTTAGTGTGAAAAGTGAATAGGCATTTTGGTCTTCCCGAATAATATTTCAGTAACAGCGAACGCTTCCCTTCTTCTCCAAGTTTTGTGTATATTTTCTGGTGTGAATGTCCCTACTGAATGGTGACTTCCACCACCGCACCCCAACCTTCATTATAAGGCCAGTGACCCCATGTTTGACCCTTGCTATCAATTCTACATTCCCAAAATCTTCATTCACCATTTTATCTTCATCCAACGGTAGCAAGGCTATGGCCTACAACAATATATCACCCATCTAACCAAGATCCTAAGGCAAATGGGGTCAACAAGACATAGAAATGGACCAAAGCCTGCCGATATATATAATAGCAAGCTGGCTAGGCTATGACTGCCTTTCCATATCTGTCAAAGAAAAGATGAATCACTTTCAGCTTTGCTCCCTTGTTGTTGTTCTCCTTCTCTTTTCTCCCAGGATTCAAGCAATCCGGAGAAACTTCCTTGCTTCAGCAGGCACTTCAACCAAAGGTACCAGACAACCAGCTGGCCAACAGGTTTTTCATCCAGGGTCAGGTAGTTCACCCTTTACAGGCCAATCCAGGCAATTCGATGAGGAGAAGCGAAGAGTTCCAACAGGGTCAAACCCATTACACAACAAGCGATGATAGTCAAGACCAGATACAATTGAAGAATTCAAATTCAGATAATATATCTTTTTTCTTCTTTCTTCTCCTTTCTTTTCCTGTTGCATGTATAGGCTTTGCATTTGCAGCATCTTTCCTCTTATATATGCTTTAAGCATATTTTTGGATGATTTATGTAACAATATCATAAATTATATTATACCTATTTAGTTGTGTAGAGACAAGAAATATTGTACAGGAGGTAGAGATATGAGTTAATGTTTTTTTTTTTTTTTTGGGATCAAACTCTTGCATGTTTTAGATTAATCACAAGGCATTATTTTATATTTATTTGTTTTTAGGCTTTGTATCCTATACAGAAATGGGTCAATAATTATCATATGTAAGCTTTGTAGAGATTTTTATACCTATTACATATTTCAATTTCATTGCATCTTTTATGCAGAATTATTTTTTTAGTATTTTGAGAAAGGATATGAGATGCATATATAATTTGTATATTTGAAAGTAGTCTTCACCAGAATTTAATAGGGCGGAGAAGCTTGCTTGTTGCCTTTCCTTTGCCTGCCTAGAATCCTGATTACAAGGAAGTAAAAACCAGAACGCCCAGTGAATGTAGTTGGAATGGTTTACTTGTATGAAACCAAATTTGTGCTTGTGCACCCAATTTCCAGCATGGGTTTTCCAGGAAACTGCACCAAGAGGGAAAATTGCAGCTTTGTGAACCATCAACATCATGATCTATTTTCTTGGCACTGAATGCAATTCTGATTTACAATTCAAAGCTACTACACAAAGCCCAAGATTTTGAGTCGATCATGAGATTTTAGATTCGGAATTTAAATCGCATCGCATGCACTACTTTTCTCTATCGTTACACTATAACCGAAAAAAAAAAAAAGTCAAGATTTTAATAGATTGCCACTGGCAAAAACTCATAAATTACCAATCTAAATGACCTACTCTTGTTTTTCTAGTCTGAAAGTAATATCGAGTGATATACATCATACATGTGGACAGGGTTAGCTAGTTCGGTCACCTCCTTACTGGCAGACCGGGATTTTAATGGCAGTTTAATTGCTCATTATTTCATACAACAACCATGCAATTAAGGTTGGATAACATATATATATATATATATATATATATCTGTACAGAAAGGAATATTTTGTAAGCCATTGGACCATACATTCACATACTATGCACACTACTCAGCTGCTGCCACCCTTCAGATTTACAGCCTGCCTTGCAGCTTATTATTCCTTTTTTTTTTTTTAAATTGATTCACCACTCATGTCAAATCAAACAAATTAATCATTAAATTGATCTAAAACCGAGGACAATGAAGTCCAAGACATGGTGCAGTTGAGAGCAAAGGATGAAAAATGAGGTGTAGATCGTGAAGGTGGGCATGGTCCACAGTGTGAAAGTGCAAAATGCAGGAGACACCGTGCACTTTCACATTCCACCGACCCTGATTTATGCATGTGCGCATGAAATGTAAATACTTGAAATTAGTTGAGCAAATTATTACAAAGTTGAAAAAAAAAAAAATCTCTCCCCAATGTTATTGTCATCAAACTACACTAGAAATTAGAAATTGCGACCCCGCCCATCAGTCAAGGCACGTGGGAACTGGGACCTGAATGTGGGCCAATTATCGCTGCTCTCCGCTCCTGTGGGACTTGCCTCTCACGCCAAATTTTAAACCAGCTCTGCTCAAATGGGAGGGGTGGCAAAATATTGAATAAAAATTTAATTTTTATTACATAACTTAAAGTAAAAGAAAAAGTTTTTGTTTTATTCAAATAGGTTTTTTTATGAAAATTATGAAAAAGTTTTAATCTCTTTGGAGAAGTGATCATATTTTGCATTTAGATACGCAAAATATCAAACATATGCACAATTTTATTTTATTAAATAAATTAAAAAAATGTCCATACAGAAGCAGAATGGTGAATGAGCATTTCATGCACACTATAAAACAAGATAAAATAATCTCAAGAATCTTTGCAAGAACGACAAACTATGTGTAAGAGAGGTCACAATTGTCGTTATCTGGTTGACTGAGAGAACCGGTATCAGGTAAGTTAGAAAGTAAGAGCTGCGGGTAACAACTAAGGGGTCAGCTACAGGTGAGTTTACAGGAAATAAGTTATGTTTTCGAGGATGATCTGATAAACCTCGGCTGAAGCATAGAACGGGTTTTAGAAACCAGTGACACCCATCTTTGTCTTTCTTTTGGACTGTACAAGTTTGAATATATAAATTTTTTCAACAGGGAAAAGAATCCAGCTTTTTCTTTGTTTATTTTCTTCTGATTTTGATGCGCTTCTATCTTCAGTATTTTCTTTGTTTATCTTCATTATCTATGCCTGTGTACTCCTCTGTTTGGTGGCTAAGAAAACCTAGGAAAGAAGTTGGGCTTAAGAATCTGTAATTTGCTCATAAAACTATTTGGAATTATCCGTAATTGTAACTGTTGATAACTTGTATATGAATCCACATTCTGTCTACTTCAAATTTGCAGGTAGGCAACAGTAAAATTGGGGTAGGAAATTAAAATATGGCAAGCATGATGTCCAGTCCAACTCTTGGCTACTTCTCTTTCGAGAGAAGCAGCAGGTCTAACAATGGTGTTGGGGCATCTTCATCTTGCGGCGTAAAAGCATTAAGGGTAGACAAACCTTTAGAGAAATTGTACAATGTGAGGATGGAAAGGAAAGTGTCACCAGAGCGACTGACACAGCTTAGGGTTTCAGAATGGTCAGTAGGGAAGACAGGCAAGTGCAAATTACCCTTTTTGTCCTTTTTGCATTGAGAATGGAACATATCATTCTCATTCGACAACCTCTTTTCTTGTTATCACTCACTGAATGCAGATACTAGTTTTCACGTTTCATTACTAGACTGGATACTAAGGAACATTAGCGTACAACAGGATGGTGATTATGGCAATGTGAGTACCGGAGGATTATGTTTTAGTTATTGTGGATGCCTCTTGGTGGACTATTAGATCTGTAGCAATTTAAGGAGCGACAGAAACTGGAATCCTTGGCATGGAGGTGGGAAGAGGTGGGCAGAATCAAAGAAGCAATGAGGAGACAAGGAATGCGAGAAAGATTACTGGACTGAATATAGAGGGTAAAATGCATAAGTTTGAAGAGTGATCACTGACAGGAAGATCAGCTGTTTCTTTCATTGCTTCTAAGCAGTGCGGTGATAGACAGATTGGCTAATTGTGCTAGAACTTTGGGATAACCATACATCGTAAAAAATGATTTTTAAGTTGTGAGGAAGATGGTTGTAAGGCCATCGGCAGTTTTTACAGTTTCAGTGGCTGGTTTCTTGTTTTCTTCTCATTTTTTTTCCTCTTGCTAGAGCTCCCATAGTTGTAAACCTGAAGCGGAGAAAATAACCGACAATCGTCATAATGGACAAATACGTTAACCCCCTTTGTGCCAGTGCAAATCACAGTGGCTTAGCTGAGTTCTATCTAATCAGTTAAGACACTGTTCATAAAAGCTTTTCCTCGTATCAAGAAATATCATTCAGAACCCAACAGCAAAGAAGAGTTCAGGGCCTCCCCGGGGGGGGGGGGGGGGGGGTAGCAGGGAACAGGGGAAAAATATGTCCTTGCATCATTACAAAAAATATAATAATAAAAATAAATAGTATCTGATAGTAAATCCAACAGCTTACTTCATAAACTAAATCCCTTATGATACACACACTAGCACCTCCGTCGTAAAGAGGAAGGGGGCAGGGGAGAGAAAGGAAAAAGGCAAAAGGAAGATAGAAAAATGAATGAGCCCAGAACCAAAATAGAAGCAACCTTAATATCCACAGAACCCTACCACTTGTCATTCAGGAGGTAGAGATTAGCTGTTAAAAAACTGAAGTGACATCAACCGATTCCCATGGTGCATCATTTGGGCTACACCTGGATCATTTCACTTTGATGGATGTGAATGATTCCTTACAAATTGCATTCAGTGCATATCTCAACTGCCTGCCATTGCCTTTGTACTTGTGCTGGTGGAGATGGCAATGGAAGAGACAAATCTTGAAACCAGAACAGCTTCATTACTTACAGCGGTAGATGCAGCCACATATTCCAACCGCTTCCAGGTTAGTTCCCGCTTCTCCTGCATCTCTTTTTCCTTCAGTTCATCTTCTTGGAATCTGGCCAAACATTCATCAAAGAGCAGTTGATCAGCATCGGAGAATATCTTCCTGACATTCAGTGTAAGACTCTGAACTGCCTGGTTCCAATGACCACGTGTGTTTCTCTCCAATGCTGGGAAGATCATAGGTAGTATTATTGTGCGGTTATGGGTGATCAGATTTCTTATGTGATCATTGTTCCACAAAAACAAAGCACGTTCAGCTACCTGCCAAAATAACATGTTATGACAGATTAAAATATTCCATGAATCTTATAGCAAAAAGTTGCGAGTACAAAACTCTAATTGAATCAAATCAGATACCAGGCAAATATAATGACTAATGCATGCAACTTCCACAGAACAGATAATTCTTCTCCTTAGGTTATCACTTTAAACCCAACATAAAAGAAACTACTTAACAGAACAGGTGTGGCCATTACTCAAAAGTTGCTTGCTAACCTGTCCTGGAGGGGTACTCAAATTGCATCAGTGATCCATTTTTAGGTTTTGTGACAATGAAACCAGGTTCATGTACCCCAATCCACCAGCACAGAACATTCATTTTGAAGCAAGAATGCCCTAATCAAAGACAGTTTAAAGGTGCTTTCATTGCTGAGGAATGAAGGTGTTTAATTCATTTAAGGCTATTAGAACAGGATCAACCTTATGGAACAAAGAACATGCAACTCACTAGCAGGATTAAATTGCCATCTGCTACCACAGCAAAACCACTACCGCTCTGTTGAACCTAAATATAATCAACTACTGGTTGAAAACATATCTGGAATTCTTTTCTCAAGCAGACAGTACGCTTAGCAGATATGCATTCTTCATGAAAATGTCATTCATAATCTAGAAAACATTGATATCTTCTGGAGTCAAATACACATCATCCCCCAGAAATTAAACATACCAGTCAACTCTTGGCCAAAAAACATAGTAGCCAACTTATGCCCCAAATGCAAAACTACGACAATTTCCACCCCATATACACTCTCCGTCATGTTTCAATCCATAGAAACCATCAAAATTATATTTTTCAGAGAAGATGCAGCTGGGAGTAAGCATTGAACAGAAAGAAAGGGAAAAAACACAGTTGCTTAGAACTATTTATGGAAAATTATAAGTTATCTGGCCTAGTGAGGCATGAATGCCTAGTACCTACCTTGTCTTTTCTTTTAATTATAGGCTAATGTGATTTTAAGACAATTCCATTTTCTTATAATAAATGTAAATTTTCCCAATCACAACCAGATCCAATTCAATCCTTTCCTTAACCAAGAAACTAATATCACCTTAGATCAATCTATAAAAATCCTACATCCTTACCTCACCAAAAGATCCTAAATTCTATTATTTATGCCAGAAATTTATTGTAGCTGGTTCTACAATTCCAGAGAACTTTTGTCCCCAACCAAATTCTTGTAACAGTTGCACTTACTATAGGAGTTTAGTTTAACAAATTACACATATAGAAGGCGGACCATTGAACAATAGGATTGTTTTGGGTTGGAAGGTTTTCAGGTGCACATAGAAACTAACTTTAAACATGAGGTAGTTACGTGCATGACCTATCCTGATAATTGCTCAATTCCAAAAACCATGTTTTATAACACTTCCCATACAAGATGTTCAAATCATCAATTTCTTGGCATCCTCGATTTCAAACGAAGTGCCAAAATATTGTGAATGATTCCCATATTTGCAATAGATAAATGAAACCAGTTTTCTATGAGTGGATGCCTCATGCCATGATTGAAAATCATGATTAAAAGTCCAAAACAAGTATGCTGATCGATAGAAAAACAATTTGGATAAACATTCAATTAAAAATTGATCAATAATCATTGTCCGCAAAGGATGGGGCAGAAAGCAGCATCCACATGTATAATTTCCAACAGCAACATTTGGGGAAGAAAAAAATCAATACTAACCTCCAATCAATGAAAAAAATTTGCTATAGTGATGAAGAACATGATATAGCAGTCAGCAGAAGGCAAGAAGCTTATAACAAAGTCGGTGGAAGGAATAACAAAAAAAAAAAAAATCTAAAAGTACCTGAAAATGAGAGCTGTTGAGGCAGCGACCAATCTGCCGGAAAAGAGGAACCATGCAGCGTTGGAATTCAGCTGCCTGAGTAGCTTCTAGAACTTCTTCCAGCTCTCCAAGGAACATTACCTCCTTTGAACTATTAGTTACAGGCCAATACTTTAGAAGGCCTCGGATGACAGTATCAGCCAGCTTGAAGTCTTTCTCAACAAACTGAGTAATGCAATAAGAAACTTGCTGATGGTACATGGATACACACTTGGGCTTGTGCAGAGGAATCAGAGCTCGGACCAAGAAGAGCTTGTGCTCCTCCTTCAAAGGCAAAGCAAACCCATTTATTATACTCCCCAAGATTTCAAGCAACTCAGCGATACCATTGTGTTTCTCGGTCTCAAAAATAAACCTATAGAAGATATTGTTGATGGCTTTTCTAATAAATGGCCGATGCACCATGAACTTCCCATAAATCCGATGTAGAATTGTCTTTAGATACTCCCTCTCTCTTTGGTCATCTGAATCAAACAAATCCAACAATTTCAACACGAATGAATGGTCGATATATCTTTTAGCAAGCTTGGCATCAGTCTCCGTTGAGGCCACAAATCTAAGTAAAAGTTCATATACAATCTGCAGATGAGGCCAAGCAGGATCCATGGCCGGTTCCTCATCTTCCAAATCATACATTTCTAGAAGCTTGTTATCATGATTCGGGGATGGAAATGTTCGAAAGAGATTAGCGGCCACCATTCTAGTAATCTCTTGCATTGCAACTTCATTGAACTTGGATGTAACCGACAAAATATAATCAACAAGCTCCAACAACGTCTGCCTCTTTATATCCTTTTCCCTAAGGTTCTTAGATGGATCACTAAAATCAAAAAACACACAACACATACTCAACTTCCGAAGAAAAAGACTCTGCTTTTCCGAGCTAGGAATATCCCGGAAACTAGGCAAAGCCTCATAAACCCCTGAAGCTAACACAGGACCCGCTTGGCTTGCAAGAGAGGCTGTTTTCTGGCCTTGATTAGATTTATTCGAACTGGATGAATAAGAATTAAGAGTCCCATTGTTCAAACGTGAACCTGAAGATTTTGAAGAAGCCCAACTGGGTTTTGAGTTGTTTAAAGAATTGGGTCCTAGAGAAGAGTACGAAGAGGAATTACCATTGACTCCTCCATCACCATTTGAATCATTTTGGGATGATTTCGATGGTTTCCGAGGTAGCTTTCCTAATATCTGCTTGATCATATCTACCAGAACCCTAACCCTAACCCTAATCCACAATTATCAAAGATTCCAACTTGAAAGACATCAGATTATAGACATTTCTTTCATACATAATTTACGGATTCAAGCAATGGAAAGGGAATATTTGCATTTAAAAGAAAAAATTTAAAAATATATATAACCCTATTCAGAATCTAATGTTTTCGAAATTACGATTCTCTAAAAAAAAAGTAACTGAAACGAAGGAATCGAAAAAGATAAGGTATTTTCAACTTACATTTGAAGAAATATTTGAAGGGATCCAAATAAAAAAAAAAGCGCCAGAAAAGAAAAAGGTAGAACAAGAGAAAATTAAAGCCCCTTAAAACGATCTCCGATAAGATAAACCCCAAAAATCAGTTCGATTCAAGAGAGAGGAGGAGAGGGGAAAAAAAGAAGTAAAAATACTACCAGGCAAAAAACAAAAGAAAAAAAAGAGAAATCAGATAATGCCTAGTAATACAAAAACCAATATAAAAATGTAAAGAAATAGGGATCCTTCCCTCTCTCTCTCTCTCTCTCTCGCTGTCTTAACGGGTCTGTTTGGAAGAAGGGAAAATAGACAGAAAAAATCATGCGGAAATTGAGGTTTTCGGACAGGAGGGGCAGAAAAAGAAAAAATTCAAAAAAGATAAGAAATAATAAGAAAATATGATATTACAATAATGACCCTGAATTTCGCTTTTGGTTGACCAGTTATCACGATGCAAATGGACCCACCACATATATTTGGGAGGTGAGGATTTGGTCCCATATCTCTCATTCCTTTGAGTATTGGGTTTTGACTTCACAACTAACTTCCTGATGATCCTGCTAACTATCGGACATTTTCCTTTTTTTTTTTTTAATTTTTCAATTTTTATTTTTAGTGGTTGGGATATTTCATCCTTTTGTTTGATTTTCCTTTTAACATTTTAAGTTACGAAAATTTAGACTCCATTAATTAAAATTAGAAAGCTCTCCTTGTATCAAACAGTCAAAAGTGCATTAAATTTCTTAAAATTTTATCGAATCAAATCGAATGACGTTTGAAATTAATGCGATCCTAACCGAGTTTTATTTACTAGTAGTAGTGAGGGGCCAGGAATCACCGCCAGAATGCCACACGCCTTCATGAAATCTCATCAACGAAGCGAAGCAAGTGATTCAAATTTCAAGTTTTGAGGGATACCAGCGGCTATAGCCCTTTATCTTGCATGCATGAAAGCTACATCAGAAACATGGCAGTTTTTATCATGCATCAGTTGAAAACACAGCTCTTTCAAGTAAAATGTGGTCTGATAAATCAAGTATATCAGGGATGCTGCCTCAACTTCAATAGCATCGCAGGAAAACTTTTCATATGAGAAACCCAATAGACCAAAGCTGTTTTGCACCACTTCATAATGATACTACAGACTGTGACATAACAACAGAAGCCAAGGTTTTCCCAATTTTTAAGTTTAAGCCATTGTTATGGTTCGCAGCTTATATTATTAACATGACATTTTGCAGGGACTGCACTCGCAACATCATTGACCACAAAGTCATCTCTTAAATCCAACCACACATACAGACATATAAGAACATGGTAAATCATGAAAGAAGCCTCTCTATTGTTTGTGCAAGCACAGTATCTTCTCTGCACTGTACAATTCCACAAAACAAACAAGAACAATAATACTTGAGCTAATGTGGAAGAAAATCGGTACCTCCTCGTTCCGCATTGTGATAATGGTTATCTCTTTCTACGCTTTGATTCCACCTAAGTCAAAAAGAATAAAATAGCTAAGAGGGAAAGGGAAAAGAAAGAATAGTTGGTTATCAAATAAAGCATTAGATGCACTATTAGAATGAAACTAACAACTGAATTGGTTTAATTAATTATCATGAAATCCAACTTCCCTTCCAGATACCAAAGCATCAAGGAAATTCATTTTTTGTAATAATTAAATATATTAAAAAATTACCAACTAATTGTACTTCCTTATACTTGTTCATTCCTTCAAGCAGAAGTAGAAAATAATCAAATGTTTTATTTCCTTAATATGAGGTTAATATGTACCAAAAGAGATATGAGGTTAAAAACTAAACCTATTCTCATTGTTCATCATCATTCTATATGGAAAACCATATTAATGATATAGTTAATTTAAAGTCCATAAATGCCTTGTAGAGGAAACACACAAGTAGCATGGAATCTGATCAGATACATAACATGCCCACAGGCAATTCTGACAATTGATACCATCGACATTGCGGCTATTGATACAATCAAAGCAGAGAAAAACTTGCAACCAATAGGGAATACTACTGTTTTAAAATGACATTTAGAAAGCTTCAGATTTTCTCTACCAAGAAGCAAAAGCATAAGTGCATGTATGCATACACACACAAAAACAACAGTTAGACAACATTCAGAGTATTTCAAACTTTGCAGCCAGCATATTAACTATATGTCATCATTACCATAAAACTTCACCCTTTGTCAAAGAAAAAAAAGCCTTTTTAGTATTCCCAAGTAATTGTATAATTCCTTTCTAAGTTTTATCATAATTGAAAATGTATTCTTCTCCTACTCAATCTGTTTTTACTGTCACCCTCGTATTCACAAAAGACAACGGCAACCTGGAAGAAAGGGAGTCACCAGCTAAAATTTATGCTTCTCCTTGTAACCAACATGCACTCTGTTTGGTATCCACTTTTTCATTGAAAGTAAATGAAGTCAGACATCACATTACCAGCACCATGGTGTCAAAAGCCAATTTCTAATTTCGGAAAGTAGTTTTAGGTTGATGCAGCAATGACAGTCCCTGGACATATTTTAGGAATAATGTTGACACCGGTCTAGTGCAGCCTACTGGTCAAGCAACTATGCAATTATATATATTAAAATTATATAACCCAGTTAACTTATAAAAATTTAATGAATGATTCTTGAAGTTGAAAGAACAGTTAAAAGTTTCAAATAACAGTTGTTGGCAGACTGGCTTGACTAATGCACATAGACAGACCAAATCCTTGCAAGTAGAGTTCTAACATTGAATTTGATGTCATTCAATGATAAACCATATTTATTGTTTACCCTACATAAAAACCCCTCTATGTCTCTCTCTTTTGGGAGAAGGGAGGTTCGTTGTTGGGGGAGGAAGGCATTGATCTATTCAGAAATGGTGCTACACTGTGATGAGTGTGGCAGCTAACCCCATGGTAGTTTCAAATTTTCTTTAATATATACTGTTTCATAATAAGTTGATTTGCATATTTTATGTTCTTATTACAGCTAATATATAGATATATAATATAAATGTCATCATTTTGCATATCCCACCATATTGGCTCCTAATTTTTTGAAGTAAATGTATCTCTGGGGTGTATATAATGCATTCTCATCTAAGCTTCATAGCTGACGAAAACTGCTAGATTAGTTAGTCAACATTCCATTTTTTATATCAGTCCTTGATCAATTGAGTAAGCTTATTCTAATCTACTGAAGAGTAAAAAAAAGAACAGGGGGAGGTGGCAGTGGGAAACGTGGAACACAGTTTACAGAAAGAGATGCTACCTTCAGGCTTCAGTAGGAACATAAGGACAAGGCATTATGAATCTATTCTCATAATTTAAAAAAAAACAAAATCCCAAGACTCTTATCTAGGAGGGGAGAATGGAAAAGGAAAGGACTGGAAAGTATCCACAAAGGGAAACTTCAAACAAGAAATGATTGGTTACGGTATGGTCTGCTGGGAAAAAGTCAGAAGTAACAATTACATTGCAAGAGAATCAAAAAGAAATAATGACAGTTGGTCTAATACAATATAACTAAATTTGCCAATAACTAAATGGAGTAACAAAAAAAGGAAATAAAGCATATATTTTTGCACACACTCAAACGGTGAACATAAATGATCTAACCTTTGCCTCAAGGGATGGTGATACTGGGAATGCATTCAAAGATCTTTTGGCATCATCCTCTGAAGAACAATCAGAACATAAAAAGCGATCCAATTTTTTTGCTTCTTCAATGGTCATACCCATGCAGGAAGGATGAAACCTGAAACATACTAATGTTCAGTCAGGAAAATATGATAATTGGTATTCCTATTAATTATATCAAATCTCATTTCACATGAAAGAAGTAACATCACTATATACAGAGCTATTTCTGTGTATTTATATGCAGAACAATGGAAATCATTGGCAAGGAACAGAGAGAACAATACTAAACATACTACCAGACATAAATAACATGTCTTCAGACCAAAAATGATTTTCATTTCTAGCAAGAATATTCCAAGATTAGTTGAGGTTCAAGCATAAAAGAGGCAAACAACTCATGCAAAGTCTTTTGAAGTCAGGGACAGATCCAAGATTTATACTAAGTGGGGGCAAACTATTAGGTGATATTTGTTTATACTATTTTATTCAAAAATTATTAGAAAGTAGAATATATTTTAATAAAACAATAATATCAAATACTTCTAGAAATATAAAAAATAATAAAAGATTTATATAAAAAATTAAAAAGTATAAAAAGTCATATATATAACAACCTACAAGATTTTTTTTTTTTACATTTTTGCAAAGTTGTTTAAGATTTTTTTTTTTTAAGTGTTTTAGAATTTATTTTGTTCCAAAGGTTTAAAAGAATATTGTCCAAGTTAACTTTGGGTCATAATTAAATAAATAAAGTCTACAAGCAATAATAAAATATATCACGTAATTACTTCAAAGAATAAAAACTATTTTAGATAACTTCATATGATAATATAACTTCATATCTTGCTATCCAAATTAATCTAAATCTAAGACCTTAAATAAAGAATTCAAATTATCAAATAAAGCTTGATCAAATTAAGATGGAAAATGTCAAAAAATCTATATTTAGTTTTTTGGTAGAAATCTTATTTAGGTATTTACACTAAATGAATTACATCTCCTTTCCTACAAGTTTCTATTTTCCTTCTCTTTTTCCTAGTTGTTTGATTCCACAATAGTTATTTCATTTTTTTACTTTACAATTTTCTTTCTTTCCAAGTCTTGTTAACTTTTTAAGTTATCTTTTTAGAGTTAATTTCAACTAATACCAAAAGAACTACCGCTAATAATTTCATATTTGCATTTTGAACCATTACTTAACTCAATTATTCTTTTTTTTTTTTTGTTGATACATCCATATACCTTTCAATACTATAGAAGACCCATAAATATTTTTTCGGGAGGCAAAAAAAACAAAAAAATTTGTGTTTGTTACTAATAATCCCACTTTTTTTTTTTTCACGGGCAGAACACAAGAACTGCAAAAATTTTAGGTTTTTTACTAATAGTAAAATTAATTATCCAAGATTTGAGTGGGGGCAACTAAATCCATCCCTGCTTGAAGTCAAAAATTGATCAATAGATTGATTGAACAAAACAATCTACTTGTTAACAAGCTGGTCGTACTTCCAGCCCATAAGCACCCAGAGGTAGCTAGAAATACAACTCAATGCTTAGCCATATTGTCAGGCCAATTTTACAAGGGGAAAAAGAACTTAAAATTGAAGCTAGGCAATATAACTTTAAAGGATAAATACATTACACTCCTAAAGGTACAACCAAAATATTTCAGCTTGGCCAGTCTTAACGGGCATAACTAAGACACAGTATGTTACATCTAGCTACATAATAAATGTCAAACTCATTATGTTCTTAAGAAAGAAGAGCTTTAGCAATCTTCAAAAGACTCTTCTAAAATATGTTTACTTTTCTGTGTCTCCAGACCAAGATGCAAGACAAGTCCATTGCTCCTGTCATTGTAGTTATTAGCTTTTGTAAGATTAAATGACCTAGAAAGTTAAGCCACAACTTGTTTAGAGTTAAATTGTCAAATTTAACCTAGTTTTGCGGTGCAAGCTAAAACTTTTATAATTTGTTCACTTAAGGTATTTCAATAATCTAGCAAAATCTAAAGTTTTAAGGAGATCTAAAAGTCCTATTCTGCACTATGTCAATTCAAGTAGTCTTTTATGTGTTTATTAGGCCCCATTCCGGAGTTTAAGATTCAAGCTTTCATATTTTTCTGTATAGATCATTAACTTTTACTCAATCAAGTTACAAATTTCTTTGCTTTTTGGGCATAGACGTAAATGCCAATATTCTTTTCACTCTATTTTCTCTGTCCATCCTTTTCTTTTCCTTATTTAAATTATCTATTCTATTCTTTAGCTATTTCCGGCAATTTTCTCTAGTAGATTTGCTGCTAATTTGAACTTTCCACTTATAGAAACAATGAATCTTATTCCCCAGAACAATAAAATCCTTAAAACAACTTAGAGCCATTCCACCACCTTTCCTTCAATAAAAATTGCACTACCGCTGGATATTAACAGCAAGCTAATTCCTTCCTTCCAGCCACTCTTTTGCCATAAAATATCAATTAACTAAAATAGTTGATTCATTAGCAATGAACTTTTATCTAATTCTAAACCTTATCCAACTCTAAACCATAAAATTGCTAAATTTTCTCAAACCTAACCTTGTTATATAGCCAAGTAGGAAACATCAATGCAACCACCCCCCCCCCCAAAAAAAAAACCCTCAAAAAGAAAAATCATGCAAAAATCTTGCCTATGCAAGAATACCACCAACATGTTAAATATGAATTCCAAAATAAAAAAGCAGACAAGTGAACCAAATGTAAGATACAGTAACGTTTAATCCTACCATGACAGACTGGGTTTTACCATGATACACAGTGAATCAGGTGAGATGAAGACCAAAAGAGGATATTATACATTAACATAAAACGTAAATAGGGGAATGAACCATTTTAGAAGAAAACAGAACAGAGAAGTTAAATCAGATGGCATCAGTAGATCTACTTAAGGATTCCTAATCGGGAAAATACAGAAATTTCTCTTTTAGATTGGAATTGAAGCTGATCTAGCTCATACTTGTTCATGTCTTAATGAATCGACTATTACAGCTCACTACAATGCGTTAAATCAATTACCTTCAGTCCCAACAAAACCACAGCTTCCTAGGAAGTAGATTTTCATAGATAAAATACCAAATAGAACAGTATCCAAATAAGTCATTATTGGAAAGGAAATTTCGAATACTAAAAAACCATTTAGACAATCATCATTAAGTAAATGTACGCTACCCACTATTCAATTACAGAAAACTCAAATTAAATGGCAATTCTTTCATCATTTTATGTTCCATGAATAATGTAACAAGGAGTTAAAAGCATTTGAATGGAACAAAACCAAATATCCTTTTGCTACAAGAGCTCTAAATTATACAAAAGTAGTACTAATAAAGGACAGAAACTTTTTAATGCTAAATGGATTAACAAAGTGTATATAAGACGCAAAAGCAGTCGAGTTAAACAACTTAGAAAGACTTAAAATTAAATGTGAAATTCATCATAGTTGTGATGCAACCATTAACCTGGTGCAAAATTAAGTATAACATTAATTTGAAACTCTTTCAGCTCACAGATCATTACAGGACCACTAAAAATAAATGAACTCAATCAACAGTTCTGCACACACACACACATACAAAAGGGAAATTTACATTCCACTTTAATTATACAACGAAACTAAATGAATAACAAGTTTACCAATCCTTGCATCCTTCACATTGCACCATGAGGTCATCTGGGTTATATGGCATCTCACATTTGCAATACCTTCAAAATCGAAACCCACGAGGAAAAAACAAATTAATCAATAACCAATTTCTAAACACACTCTAAAACACGTAAAACAAAGGAAAAAACTACCCGAACTCAACCCAAAAACACAAGATATATAGAAACTCACACTGCCACCCGATCTGGAGTGAAGCCACCAGTGGCAGCCTTATATTCGAACCTACAAAAGTAATCTTCAGCACCAACATTTTCAAGCTTAGTATAGTTTTTGAAAGTGTGAACTATACACTTTCCTTCAATGGTGTGGGCACTTTGCACATCATAATGGTCTGATAAAAAGAGCTCCTTGGCTCCATGGAACTGTCTTCTCCCTCCAATAGACTCCTCCGGCCGATAGTACCATTGAACTCGAACCTTGACGTTGTTCCGATGATCGGCCTCGATCTTCTCTACCCGTGCCACGTACGGTGGTTTATCTGAGTCCGATGGTCTCATCAGCACACAATCACCAGCTGCAAAACAAACCCAAAAAAAAGGTCAAAACTTTTCTACAGCCAAAAGATTTTCTGGGTTTTAAATTTTAAGACCCAAAAGCTTAAAAAAAATTTTAAAAAAAAGTATAGAAACGAATTTCGGGTTTTTTTAAAAAGGGATTTTTGGGGTTTCTTTTTCAAATGTTGAAACGAAACTATGAGATGGGTTTTGGGAGAAACATACGTCGAACAACTTTGTTGGTGCCTTTGATAGTGTAGGAATCAAGGTCCTTTTTGCCAGGTTTGGTCTTGGCCATGAAAGAGTTCTTTATTTTTTTTATTATTATCAAGGGAAAAAAAAACTGATGGGCGGTCCTTTGTGAGAGGAATGTTAATAAAAATGTGAGAAAGAAGGGATTTTTTAGGGTTACTTCTCTTAAATGGTTTAAAGAAAAAGGAAAATTGAGGAGAGGAAGGTGACGGTTTAACGAATCATGAGAGGGGGAGACAAAGAAACAAACCCTAGGTACTGGGAGATAAAGGACTGCTGATGGAGAAAACAGAGAAGTAACTTTTGTTGGGATGTGAAAGAGGAAAAACAGGTGGATCAAAGTGTTGGGAGTGCCAGTAAGCCAAGTATTATTTCCTTCCGATATTAACACAGTCGATCTCCATTTTTATTTTAGAACAAACCATGTCCTTTGTTATTTATAAACCATCAAATTCTATCATTCCACTAACAGCATTTCTATTCATACAAAAATTTTCTGTTTCTCAGGAAGTTGCCAGAATGCTTTGTCTAGCCATCAAGGTATTGCTCCGAAGTGTCAAGAATGTAACAGTCCTATTCAATTTTTCCTCCATTGACGTGCAACAATCTCATTAACCCAAGGCATTGAACCACAAGCTCTGATCTGCCGTTAACAAATATTAAGGACAAAGCCATTATCCAGCAATTATTTTAGAAGTTAGCTTATGTTCAACATGGACTATGAAAAATAAAGGAAAAAAAATTAAAAGTAAAACTGTAAATAAAATGATTGAAACTTGAATGATTCTTTTACTTTCACTTTCGAAAAAATAAAATTTAAAAAATATATAAAAATCCATTCATCTTTTTTCCTTCGGTCCATCCTCACCTCCCTCTTTTACCTCTTATCGAACTCAGTGTTATCCAATAATTTTTAGCTTAAATATTCCTAATAAATTTCACATGCATGGTTTCCTGTAACTGTCTTCGGCCCTGTGTGTATACTGTAAACATGTAATCTGCAGACGAACATGCAAGATTGGCTTACAATTTATCTCATAAGGCCTATTGTTATAGAAAATAACTCATATTTGAGGTACATTATATATAGATAGAAGCTGAAGCAGAAGTTGGAACAGAAGGAAAAGAGCTCTGTTTGCATAGAGCAAATGCTAGGATAGGAAGCCCGAAGCCCATATTTCGGACTTCCAGTCTACTTCTTGCTCAATGCGATTCTTGTCAAACCATCAACAATGTTGGATGCCGATGGCTCGAATTTCGTCATTTAAGAACTATACTGCCTCCAAACCACGTACAAATCTTTTGCCAAAAGATGCACTTCAATTTTTACGTACACTTACCACTCTCTTCAGGACGTAAATTAAAAACATTAAAGGTTTTTTTTTTTTTTTCCATTTTGAAAAAGTGATAGGTTTTACAATATATAAGGTTGAACTGAAAGTGTTCTTTGATGCAACCTCTCAAAGTAATTTTTTGGGATTTACCCTATATAAGACATACTAACTAAACAATTCTAACATAATCAACAGCAAATTTTTTTCGTCTATCACATGAATTCCATCAGTTCTGAGAAATAGGGAAATGTTTAGTGTGCATGACGAATCACGGAGTCAACATGTCACGAAGGTAAAAAAAGAAAGGGGAAAAAAAAAACACCTTTGCTAGTATTTCTGGACAACAACTGAGTTAGCAATGCCAGCCTGCTCCACTGTCTGGTCCAAATCAGTCAATTTTTTAGGAGGGAACCCCATTGTCAACAACTGGCAGTTTCTTGAAGATGTTTGTTTCTTGAAGTTGAAATTTCTCTCTCAATCTACAAGATGTTTGTTTTGTTTCTTGAAGTTGAAGATAAAGATAAATATGCCTTCAAACATTCTGTTTCATCAAGTCTTGAACTAAAATTCTACCTCAAAGATAGACATTCATTCAGTACTATATCAGCATATCTTGAATAAATGTATTAAAAAGCAGCAGCTTTTTCTTTTCTTTTTCATTTCATAAAATATTCTAAGAAAATGCATTGCAATTGGCAATGACTATTTTTTATCATATGTTTCAACTCCTATAGCTTATTGATTATGCCATTTTATTTTTGGCATATTATCCCAATTTAGTTCATCACCCTCCACTGCAGCATCACTGCTCTAACCCTCCTTAAAGATAAGAAGATTGAAAGTACTTACAAAGTTCAAGCCTTCCCGTTAGAGAAAATTCAAGCGTTAGGCAGGCGAGGGACAACAACCGGAGCACCACGAACCTTTTCAAGAGCAAAGCTAATCCCTAGCAGTCGACCTAACAATCCTGCTGCCAAATAAAATATATATCAGCGGAAGTAGTTTCCAATATCCCATAAATGATCTCCTAGAGAAGATGACTTCAGGTTCAACAGTATCAAAATAATTTGCATAACTTTTCTTCCATAGCCTCTTTTGCATCTTCTTTAGAAAAGTGAACAAACCCAAAGCCTATTGACCTACCGGTGTCTTTGTCATACATTGTCCTCACTAGAAAAGGAAACATCAGCAGGATCAGAGAGCAATCATAGTGGTAGGTAGAACAGGCTAAAGGATGATTTAACTGCAAAAATTATTACCATTTAAAAAAAATGTGAGCAAGCTTCAAGTTCAGGTTTGAACATGTCCAAGTCATTCGGTGGGGCAACCTTCAGATGGTATTGTTGTTTCCTCAAATGAGCTTAAGGTCAGGTTTTATTCGTTTTATTAGCACACATTTCTCTGATATTTTCCAATGGAAATATTTGGTATGCAATAGAAAATAAGTTATATATCTTATAATCCTTTGAAATGGACCGAAAGACTGGTAATTTTAGCGAACATCACCAATTATACTTCTTGGCCATTAAAGTTGCTCATGGCTGATAATGGAGTGATTGATCAAAGTTAGTGGGTATTAATTATGTATGTTTGAGCTTGAATTTTGATTGGTCATAAAAAAAAAAAAATAGAAGACTTTTTCTGTGTGAATTCATATGCCTGTGATGCTGTGAATATAAGAAAATAAAGAAAATCATTTTACAAGTTATATCTTCATGAAAAAACAAAGTCTTACTCTCGTTTTCTCCCAGAAGACTAGGAAAATTTTATTTCGTTATGATTAACAAAATTTAGTTTTTGACACTGAGATCATTCAGACAATTCGTCGAACACCTAAACGACTCTACTAACCTTCAGAGACGTTGCCAAAATAGGATTATGAGAATGAAAGAGAGAAAAGAGGAGACCTGCTACAAAGAGTTTGTTGTTGGGAGGAAAGGGAGACGGAGAAGGTGACAGTAAGCAATAGAATCGCCAGGTTGAAGTTAAAACTGGGTTATCAACTGTTTTTGAGGCTCTAATTCTAGCAATGAACCTAATAAGGCCGTTGATCATTTCTCCCACCAAAGAACAGCCATTGTTTTTAACTTTATTGATCTTTTTTACAAAAGGAAACAATTCGATTCCTGTCCAAACTCCAAGCATTAAAAATTCAACGTTCTGTCTATGGAGAGTGCCAAACAAAGTGAATTTATTTACATTAATGTCTTGATTATTTTTGTTGGAAAAAAAAAAAGGTTATTGGATGTTGAGACATGCTCGTTGTTAAAAGAAATGAAACTATGCCCCAAGTTCCAACGTGAGAGTGTAGTTGATTTTATTTGCAAAAGGGCCAACGAACTGAATAGGACCTGAATCAAACACATAAAATAATAACATCAAATACTTTTTAAATTGAGGCAACTAAAACTTTATCAATTACAATTATATCATACACAACATTGATAGCAGGATTGGCAAATTTAAACACATACACGGTTTGAAAATAATACAAAAAATATAAAAATAACACGATTTAAAATTTTAACAAAAAGTATATAAATCCGACAAAAATCAAAATATTCGTTTCATACATAAATTATGACACATTAATTTGAAGATAAATATGAATTACATACAAAAAACTACATGAAATTCTTTGGTTCTAAATACTCCAAGTTAAAGGAATTTTTATTTAAAAAAAAAAAAACAGAGCTTTGCAGGTTTTGATTTAGCATCAGATTATTTCCATTCTTATTTAAAATGCATATATTCTACAGTCAGTTATATTAATGTACACTGTCTTTTACTTTATTCTCCTCAATCTTCTATCAACCAAACGAACATGTCAAAAGATATCATAAAGGGTAATGAGTAATTTGGTCCTCTAATTTTATCACTTTGTCAGTTTGGTACTTAGAAAATAAAAATTCGCAATTAGATACATGAACTTGTATTCCATCAAGCAATTTACCCTAACAGACTAACTCATATCATAATTACAAACTTTTGTTTACTGTACAAGTTCAGATACCTAATTAAGAATTTTTATCTAGTTACCAATACGAAAGAAGTGATATAATTAAAGACGATATCATATGATATTAACTGAACTCAATGAGTCAATGCTATTGTTATTCAGTGATATAGAAAGAAGGCTGATACCTGGGCTTATATATCGATTTTTAAGGGTCCAATCGTCTCGCAATGATGCAAATTTCATGAATGGTGCACCTGAAATTTCAATATGGCAACAAAATGAACAAAAATATCCTAACATTCTCAAAATGGGATCTCTTTTTTATCCCTCTGAAGGATAGCTGTTTGTCTAACAGCCCACTGTTAGTCTTTTACAACTGCAGCAACTAAAGGCAATTAAACACTGATAAACTGAAATGGTATGCAAATTAATACTTGGAAATTCGAACTAATTAATTCAGCAAGCATTTAAGTCAAGAAAAAGGTGCAAATTTCGTTTACCTTCAAGGTCCACCATTGCCTTCTTAATTACGGGCTTGAACTTCCCTGGCAGAAAGTTTAAACCAGAAAAAATCAGAGGGATCCTTGTGCATGATGAGGAATATATCATACATATACGCATAAAGAAATTAGCAAAGTTTTAGGACTTTGATGTCCATTATTGAAAAGCTTCTTTGGGGTGAAATTGCCAAATAGGGGCACAAGAAACTTGCTTGTGATTAGTGGTGAAAGCACTGGGACAAAGCAAACCAAGCTTGCAATTAATTAATACAAGCAAGAAGGGTTCTTGCAATAGCAGTTACCCTTCGAGTTATGTCATCAAAGTATGTAGTGATATACCATGTCTCCGCTCAACGTCCATTAAGGATGTTAATGCTGTTCCTCCAACAGTCCATTCATCTACTGGAGCAATCAAATTACCAACCTGAAACATAAGATATAAACTTGTATAAGTTACTTATAAAGCATGTTGAATGTCATCGTTCTTGAAGAAAATATCGAAGTTGTTAGAAGATGGATTATTAAAAGAAAAATGAGATGGTGAAAAATCAAAAGAAAGAGATAACAAAAAAGGAGAAAATATAACACAGACCGATGAAATCAATCCAGTTTTTCCAGAACGAAGGAGGGCTCCAGTAGCATAACCCAATGCATAACAGTAGTTTGCATCAAAGTTTGTTGGAAAACCACATCTACCCTCATAGCTATGGAGTGAAAGGCAAATATCATGTTAAATTGATATTATGAACAGAAAGTCATCACTTTTATAAAAAGTCATTGAATATTTTTTCATGGTTATCCAGATAAAAGAAATATTTTAGTAGTCACCCAAAAAAGTGGGGCTGCGCTTGAAATTTTCCCTTGTATGCGCCATTTTGTTTCCTTTGATCCAATTCAGCTTCCACCATTTCGATGAGCATTTTTTCTGTTTCTATCTTGGCAACCTAAACATATGACACACATGTGATTTAAAAATATAGCTCCATTTTGGGTAGGAGGTGAAAGTTAAAGGTATTGCAGAACAAAAGAGAAGAAAAAAAACCTGCACATTCCCATGTGGATCTCTTTCAAGCAGCAACTGCTCCTGAATCGCTTGAGGTAGGAACTCAAAAAGCTCTTGAGATTGGCTTCGAAGTTTCCTTTTCCACATCCCAGCTTTATCAATTATACCATGAGCTAAAATTTCATTTAGCTCAGCAATAAGTTGTTTTACCTGCAAGTAATTCATCTTACACCTCAAATCTATGATCCAAGAAATTTCAAATTGACAGGCAGGTGATTCACCTCACTGATATTAGTAAGATGGAGTAAGTAGGAAAGAATGAACTTAAGGAGTAACTTCTAGTTTCAAAAATTATACCTCAGGAATAAAATCAATAAGCCCTTCTGGTAAAAGTATTACACCATAATTAAAGCCAAGTTCCATACGTTTGCAAATTATATCTGTAATATAATTTGTAACATTCTTCATTGTTAGCTTCTTGGCAGCAACCTACATCAAAGATAAAACCTTGTCAAACTGTGAAGTCAATGAGAAGCATTCACGAAACAAATGTTAATGATCCCAAAAGAAAAGGAAAAAGAAGACATTGAATCATGCACGTTATTTATTCAATTTATTTTAGAATTGAAAATATAACTTCTCAGTTCCACCATTCAGTTGCCAGTAATTATGTGGTGACAAAATTACAGAAGTCTTTGCACATTTTTTGAAATGATTGTCAACAAATTCATAGGTTAGCTCATATATACAATACCAGAAAGGTCAGAAAGATAAACAATATGAGCCAACCGATCATCTAATGAAATATGCTGCATGAGTTTATATCCCATCATATAATGTAACGGAATATGAATTGCAATATCAACAATATCATTTAATCAGTAATAACTAGTACCATGAGAAATTCTTCATCTGAAAATTCCTACTTGTACAAAAATAATAATAATAATAATAATAATAAACAGAACTCCCATTTGGACAGCTTTAGAGAAAAAGTTTCACTGCAAAAACAAAAATAATAAACATATTTCTAGGTTGTAAAATCATATTCATCACCAATTCATAGCTCAAAAACAGTGGAACATCAATTTCAGCACTATAATTGATAGAAAACAAGTGAAAAAAGAAATACAAAAGATGACAAACCTTGCAAGTAAGAGATGCGTCAAGAAAATCTATGGAACCACATGTAGAAAAACTATACTAGTAACTTCCATAATGTTAATACAAATATGTCCAAATATTTCAATTTAAAATCTGAACTGAAGCCTAAAAGATTTTTTTTTTTTGGCCAGAAGCCTAAAAAAGTTTAAGAATCAGCACCACAAAAAAAAATAATAATAATAATAATGTCATTCTTAAGTTAACAACTTTGATCATCGTTTCTGACATTGCATCACTGTTCTTGTTGTGAATGCACAAAACAGAAGAAATTTCTAAAACTGAAAACAACAGATAATATCAAATCAGGTCACCTCTTCTCCAATAAGCGCGATGTTTGGGTGAGTCTGCAAAGCACATTCCAATGTTATGTGAGAAGCTGCACGGCCCATGAGCCTTATGACTGAAAACAGATGGTTAGGATTATTGCAACCACTATGGGAACAAAGCCAAAGAGAATATTAGTAATTCGTATGAAAATATTTACAATAATAGATCTAGAGAGACACATAAAACCTGATAAAGTGGAAAGAGAGCAAATAAGAGGCTTCTATGAAAATTCTCGCATAATTGAGAACAAAGTTTTCATTATACTAATATTCCTCATCCAATTTGATATATTTCTTGATTAAAACACTTACAGTGGTAGTATTTTCCAGTTGAACGAGCATCTGTCATGACATTTCCAATCGTCTCTGAGTATATCTGCATATTCCAAGTAAATGCAGATCATTAAATGACAATAAGACCTGCTTATCTGCGTCAGATTGTAGTCAGGATTTTGAGTTGGTAAGCAATCTTTATCCATGTGTCACTAAAGAGAATACAGTCTCGGGCAAGTTATGATGTATTATACCTTGATTTTGCATCACAACAGATGAAAATTACTATAAAGATTCCACCAAGCAAAATACAAATACCTTGCATGCAGTGTCAAATCCAAAACTTATAGGCACCTCTTTGCATTTCAAATCGCCATCAATGGTCTTTGGGCATCCAATAACTTGTGTCTTCATATTTTTACTCCTGCAACATTTTAATGAAATGAATCATACAGCATCAATCAGGAACTATAGGTCATCATGTGAGTTAGCAGTTCAAAACTAAATTTTCTTTTGAAGAGCATGGTAGGTCATGTTTTAACAATTGCAGAAAATCATAGTAAATTGACAGAACATTGTTAAGTAGAGATGGATATTGGACCTAAAGTTCTCAGCAAGAAGGCAAGCATTTGTGTTTGAGTCATCCCCACCAATGACAACAAGCCCATCCAAATCAAGCTTCTTCACTGTTTCTTCAGCTTGCTTAAACTGAAAGCAATTTTCTATGCAAACTCAATTATATAAGTTTAAAAATTAGAAAGGCTAGCCAAATTGAATTTGGTTATGCTAGACTTAATAAAAAAATTTTCACAAATATCTACCAGCATTAATTAGGATACATTACAGTTTAAAGATTTTAACTCAGTATATCTTTTCATGTTCAATTGAAATTTGCGAACTAGATTAAGTGAAATGCAGAACAAACCAAACTGTTGTGGAACTAACCTGTTCTGGAGTTTCAATTTTGTCTCTACCACTGCAAATCATATGAAAGCCACCCTGTAAATTTATTCCAACTTGTGTCAAATATAGGTAATAGTGAGAGCTATTCCCAGCAAAAGGTTTTCTTCACAAGAAAAAGGGATTAAATGATGTAGAGTAGAGGCAAAAGAAAGAAACACCAAAAACACAAGCACATATTCTTGTTTTCATGTGCTGAATTAAAGTTTGTCTATATCACCAGTTTTTTCTAACTATCCTATGTGCATACATCCACTTTTAAATTAAATAAAAACTTGGTCAAGTGAGTAAGCAGTAATCAGTAGACATGACTAAAGAGGAAAAAAATGCAATAAAAACTCAAAGTTTTCACCTGGTTTCTGTAAAGATAAATTAACTCTGTAGTCAGCCTAGCATATTTGCACTTCATGATGCCTGCTGGACCGCCCTTAAACCCATAAAGTATACTTCCTTTTGCGCGTTCTTGCAAGTAGTCTAACCCAATAATCAGACAAAAATACACTCAAAATCTAAACAAAATTAGCAATGATCAGACTGAAGTAATCAGCCGGTAGAAATATAAAACAAGGTCCATACCGAAAATCCCAGCTATCACATTGTGTCCACCAGGAGCTTGGCCTCCAGATAAGACAACTCCAATCTTCAAACTCTGACCCTTCACCTCAGAATGACCCGGAACCAACGAAACCGATGGTTGTCCATAAAGATTTGGAAACAAGTTCGCTATCTCATCTGCAAATTCATCCATGAAACTACATAACTACTCGAGGATATTATAACTTATAACAACATAAACTGTACGAAGACATCCCAGTGATCAGAACTTGAAACTTCACTTATAAAACTTGGAGTTCAAATCCTTATAATATGAAATGGCCTGGACATATGAATGGGAGATGACTACAACCCAATATTCAAATGAATCTAGAAAAAAAAAAAAAAAAAAACAGAGCTTAAAGAAACATATATGGAGATTATAATGTGGAACAGTTACGCACTTGGGTTTGCAGCAGCAGAGGTAGGGGGGCCATCGACGACTTTGAAGGAGTTTTTAAGGATAGATGGAAGGGGAGGGCTGTGGTTCAATCGGTAACTTTGGAGTTCACTGTAGCCGGCGGAGGGGAGAACGCTGGGGAATTCCTCCCTGCGGGTGATAGGGAAGCCGTTGGTTGCGACAGCAGGTGACATGATCAAAGTTTAAGAAAAAAGTGGTGCAAAGCTTGAAAAGGGTGAAGAGAAATGGAGTACAGGGCTAACTGTTTATACGAGACGGGCGACATTGCTAGTTGTGAAAAGGGCAAAATAGAAATTTGCTACTCCCTTTGACTTCGGAATCGGCGAATAGATGGGCATTCTGAGTTGAGAAAGTCAACAATGAAGAAATGGGCCCGCTCTGAAGTCAATGACTGGGCCAAATACCAGCTGTAATTCGAGAACAATGTAGCACAGCAGGCAATATTCATCCACTTTTCTAGAAAAAGAAAGGAGTCATCGTCGACGCTGTTATCTACGGATTACCATTCCACCATTACTGCATCAAAGAGCTCCCTTTTCTATATGTGACTTGCACGGCGAACATGTGGTGTTACTTTTCTTTTAAGAAAAAAAAATGATGAAGTTCACAACCTAATTAATTTGAATTTCATCATGTTGTTTTGAAAATGGTGAAACTCTCCATGATTGTCAAATCAAATGGTTGACCTGAACAGAATGTCAGAATCATCAAGTATAACTTAAGGAATCATCAAGTATAACTTAAGGGTCCCACTCTCAAACCTTTTTCTGCCACGTGTACAAAACAACTTGACCGTTGACCGGTCACCTCCACCAACGAACTACTAGAAACATTAACCATTTTTTTCCCTTCGCAAGTCGCCGGGACTCAACTTTGTTGATTCACTTTTAGTTGATACTCACACAAAATTCCATTGTACGGACGCATTACGGTATCTTTTTTTCTTCTTCTCTTTGATGTGTGACGATGGCGGCTTCAGCAGATATCAACGGTGGGGATCATACGGTGGAACTCATCGTACTTGGCAACTCCAAATCGGCGGCTGATGGTGGCTCAGCCGCGTCTGCTTTGGAGGAGATTGCACCTCTCTTGACGCAGAGCGAGAGGCCCAAGATCAACATTTTCTCGGTCTCTCGTTCCCGAAGAAAACCTAGGGTAAGTCAAGTAAAGCCTTAATTCTATTTTTACATTTTTTTTCTGTTACTTTAAAATTATCTATTGCTGACTGCCTGAATCTTTAGTTTGTTCTATGATTTATTTTACTTGTTTATTGGAAACATTTTGCATTGAAATTTGACTGCTTGACTCGATAATCCAATTATTGTTCTATTTTTATTTTTTTTTTTGCTTCTTACAATTTATATTGAATATCAAAGGACTTTGTTTGGCCACATTTTGTTGTTGAACTTCTAATGCCGCCTTGAGGAAAAGAAATTTGCAAAATCAATAACCAAACAGAATCCAAGAAAGTACAATGCAATTAGTAAAAGCAGCTTTAATTATTCTCTTTGCTATTTCATTTTCTTAGAAAAGAATGGATAATGTTGCATTCAATGAAGTAGCTTAATGGTTAAAAAAAACAATTTTATATAGATTTAAATCAGAGCGATGTCAAACGACAATGCTCATGAAATTAGGGTTTGTCTGGTTGATTTAAATTATTGGTTAACTATATTGCTTATGCTAAAACTAATACTAACATTTGCTTACCAAGAATGTAAAAAGTAATATTGATTTTTTTTATGGACTGAATTTAGGTTATCCCGTTTGATCTGTTTGCAGAAGCAAGTGATACAAGTACCAGAAACAGATATATCTCTGGTTTCATGGTTTATTTTGTATGAATGGAATGGATCCAGATACTCTGGTCTAGTATGCATGGCCCTAACATCTATAATCTACTTTGTCAGGGAAGTTCTTTCTGATACTTTAACTGGGTTAGTAGGATTCTGCTCCTCTATGGCTGAAGTCAGCTGACGAGGCTTGTCATAGATCTTGCTCCCCATGTAATAGTCCCTTTTCTCCTCTAAATTATCTTTTACTCCTATCCATGCAACTCTAGTTCTGGTGAATGAAATTTTAGGTGTAACCCTAGTTAATCTAAATAGAACTGTATGGGATATAATAGCTATAAATTCTAAACAGCATCAATCATTCTTAAGCTTCAATTACATAAATAAAAATCAAATTACATATTTTCTTTCTCTTTAGTTTATTGTCCTGCAACTTCATCATCCTAATAAAATCCATCGTAAGTTCGTAGGGAAATTTGATATTCTACCGTTGTTTGCTATAGCCTGAGTGAGTATGGATTTAATTTTAGAACAATTGATAATCAGGAGAGGACCCACTTGAGTATAATGTTACAGCAAAACACAAACTCAATTTTATGTGGGATAACATGATTTAATACTCTCCTTATTTGTAGGTCTCCATAAAACAGCTAAGATTAATGGACTATCATGTTGACTACGAAATGTATGTAATAAACAACCCACAATTTTGCACCTTGTCAACTTGTCGTGTTTCCAACATAAAACCAGTCAGCTATAGGCAGGCAGATTTCATCCTAAATCTAAGACCACAATGAACTCTAAACTCTTAAGTGTTATTTGATAATGCTACTTAGCACTCTCCCTCATGTGGAGGCCCTAGTAAAATAATTGAGACAAATGAGGTTATCATTTCGACTGTGAAAATTTGCCAACAAACACCAACGACAATGCGGACAATAACTTAAGCTCTAATTCCATTTTAAGTGTCAAATATACAGCTAATTGATGGTAGTAGGTGGAGACGTGCAACCTGAGTATAAGTTTGCAACAAATTCCATTCTTGACTAATGTGGGATAATACTACTAGACATTGGAAGCAGAATCTCTTTACATTAAGTATGTAATTTTTGGTCATCATGTGGAGGAGTGCTTGGTCTTTATGTGCATGGAAAAAGAGTAGAAACTCTTTTCACACATTCTGTTTAATGGATTGTAAAAGCTACAAAATTTTGAGGAAGTGAAAGTTTCAGTTTATATGATTGTTATTGACTCATAGGTATATATGTTATACGGTGCTTCACCTCTTGTAATTTTAAGCATTTATGCTTTCTCTTTCTTTCTAGCTTTTGACATCTCTTTTCGATGATTCCAAATTATTTTTGGCATAAGATATTTTTGCACAAAGCTTCCATTGATTTAGTTATCTTTTTTGTTTTATGATGGCAGATCCGTCAATTCCTTTATTTGAGACTGCATTTACAAGATGCACAGCTACCTTGATATTATCATATTTATGGTTGAGAAGAAGTGAGCAACCAATTTTTGGAGCAACATTATCCTGGAATCTTTTAGTTTTAATAGCCCTAGTGGGATATCTCTCGTTATTGAGTTTTATCTATTAGTTCACTTCTTATTCTTGCTTATCTGCCTTTTTTAGAGTTTGCTTAAATTGGGGACCCTTTCCCTCTTCTTCTGAAACAGAGAGAGAATAACCCAAGAAGAAAGGAAAATAAAAAAGCTTTCATCATATTGGGCTGCTCTCTCTTTATCTATTTGAAAATTTCATACAGCATACTCATCTTGCTAAAGTTATAAGCTTCCTTTGCAGTTTTGCTAGATTATACAGACACGGATTTTGTTCCAATGATACATAAGGCATTGAAGATTTTTTTTGTGTGTTTGTTGGGGAGGGAGGGGTGGTAGGTTTGTCTGCAACCGCATCATGTTTATGCCTGCTTATATCAGTTGTTGAGAGTCCTATCTTTGCAACTTACAATGACCTGCAATGCCATAGTTTTTATATAAACTAATTGAAGCATTGCTCTACCTGCAATTGGAAAATTAAAATCATCAGGTTGGCATAGGACATAGATTGTTAACAAGGTAAACATGAACCTATCTGTTTGCTAGGATAGCCACCGTTGGTATTGGTTTAAATAAATTTGAATAGTTTCACCCTTTACTACATTCTCAGTTTCCGTACTAGGTTTTGCTTCTTTTTTCATTTGTCTAGTCGTTGTAATGTCCCTCCATTCTTGGACTGCTCTTGCTATGGCCTGTAAGCTTTATCCTCGTGAACAAAACTAAGATAATGCTCTAGTCATAACTGATTTGCTCAATTTTTTTTTTCAGCATTCACAGAATACCTTTCTCTCAGGCTAATGGATTAAGCTTTATCACTCCAATAATGGCTTCAGTCATGGCTAGAATTGTTTTGCATGAGAAGTTGAAAATTACAGAAATCAGAGGTCTGTTAACATTTTCTCACCTTCTACCTTGACTTATGCTATAAAATTTGACTTGCCTTACAGTGGTAGGGGTTTGATTACTTTATTGATTATCATCGCTTTCCAGCTCTTGCTTGCAATTTCTTTGGCGTGCTTTTCATTTTTCTTCAGATGCTCACTACACAAGGTACAGAAGTGAGTTAACAGAACCTTCTCGAATGTGCTCAGAATGAATGCCTAGATATGTTAAAGGTTGAAGTATAGTGGGAATTTTATGTTAGTTTGCCACTTTATGTTTGATTTATAATGATAATAGAGCATTTCCATTTATGCTAACGCATGATTTTTATTGTCTCTTTCTATATGCTTGCTACTATTTTATTTCTTTGTCTGTCTGTTGTCTCTAGTTGCGAAAATACTAAAAGTGAAAATTTTATCTTTTTATCGTGAATTTCTTTCACTTCAACAAACTGAATGACCATTTAGTTTAAAATTCCACATTGAAAATATGTTTCATTCATTTTTTATTAAGTTACTAATTATTTTATATGGTCTTTAGTTGATGTTAGTCCCATTCTAAATTTCATGATTAAGAGACCTCGTTCTGGTAGGATATGAGAGGTACTATCAAGAGATATAACTATTAAAGAGTCTTAAGGATTTGAGTTTTGTTGATTACTTAGTGCAATTGGATTTTCTTGTTCTTCTTTTTTCCATATATTAGAGTATTGGTATATATGGATTTATTTTCCCTTCTCTGTGTTAATGTAGATTTTTGTTCTCGATTTAAGTTTGTAGCTAGCAGTGATTCTTCACTTTTCCAACACCAAAAATCCCAAACCTTCAAACTCTAAATCCTAATTTCACTGTTCTCAGGTCACTGTTTAGTCCTACCAAGTTTCCGCCCTCTCTTACCTTATTCAGAGCCTTAAATTAGAAGACTTTTTTCAATACTAGCCAATTCCATCAATTAGCCAAATCATAAGAAACCTCAAAAGTCATACTCATCTTCTTAGTGATGCCAGAAAATTCCATCTACCTACTTTCATTAAAACTTATTTTCAACTTTTTGTTGTCATTTTACTTTCCATAAACGAATTCTGATCTCTAAACCAAATTATCATAAACCACAACAAAGCAGTTTGAGGCAATAGTTTAAATCCATTTTAAATTAATTCTTCAAGTAT
Source organism: Durio zibethinus (assembly GCF_002303985.1). The sequence continues at coordinate 9,322,518 of NW_019167938.1, read as the reverse complement.
GCGTAAATTCAAAGTTTTTTATTTTCTTCATGTATTTATCTTCTTTTTCCATGACATTATCCTAGCTGGAGAGTTGACATCCTTGAGGAGTACATTGCATTTTTTTTGTGCTTTTCTATGGAAAGGTTTATATACACGGATTTCATCCAAGTGGCAGGCACGGTACACATGTTTTCTTTAATAAATTCTGATTAAGCTAGTGCAATACCTTTTCAATTTCTTTACAGTAAACACATCAATGCTTGCACGAGGAGTGGGCATGAACAAATCATGTCCTTTGATTTTGTTTTCTCTTCTTGGCTTAGGGAATTAATTATATCATTTATTGTACTTGTTCATTACAGGTGGCAAATCCGTTATTGCAAGTCTTTTTCACTCTTCCTGGCATGGAGCAGGAGGGCTACTTAAAGTTGAGGAAGCAAGCAATATAAATTTCACAGGAAGTCAGCATTTATATGCGGCCTTGATTGGTTTTTCTTCATCAATAACTGGTGGAGTCGGCTACTGTCTCATAAAGGCTGCAGCAAAGGCTTCAGATCAACCTGTGTAAGTTTTTTTTATTTTTGAGTTAGAATGGAATCCTTTGAAATTTTCACCTTCTGCAATTCTCGCTATTTTTCCATGTTTTAAAAGTTTTGCTTACCATCAAACTTGATCCTGACTTTTTCTGCAATCTTCATTCCAATATTTATGTTTGCAAACCTTATTATGATATCTACCCCCATTTTATCTTTAATTGTATTAATACTTGACACAAATATTCCTGTTCTTTGCTGACAGGTTTTTCATTTGGCATTCTGGCTAGCCCTGCTGCAGGAATATGCACATTTGCCTTTGAGGTGAGTGCCATAAAATGATCGATTTGTAAATGTTCATAGAGACACATTTTTGTATATGTAAAAAATCACAGTTTTGACCACAGTTGATCTAATGTCTTAAAGCTCCATTTCCGCTGCATAATTGTACCATTTATTACTTCCCCACAAAGTGCCAATTTTGTAAGCAAATCAGAAATCTCGTGATAATTTGTCCAAAATATCTGGTTTACCTTACATATCATACTTCCATGGATTTTTTTCAACATTTCTTAGCAAATCCTTGTTTGTGTATGAACTTATCAAGTGATGTCAATGAGAGTAGTTAAGGGTAGCTTGAATGCATTGTAAGAGCCTAAACCTCTATTCTTGTGCATTGAAAGCGCCTTCTATATAAATGCAGTTGTTCCAAACAAGCAAAACATTTCAAACTGGTAATGGGGAACATTTAATATTTATAGACTCAATACATGCCATAGGCTAATCATGTAAAAACAAGAGGTGAACATGAATAACTAGTTATATTGCTTGACTTCCATTGATTAAGAAATAAGCTAAAATTTTTTACTTCTGCCTTGTATTGACTGCCAAATATTAATCCATTCCTCCACGGGGACATCATGCTCCAAATATGCAGATTAGCACTTTTAGTGCCTATCTGCCAACAAGTTCTCGATTTCACTTTGGAAGTCTGTGGATTGCATTTTTTAAGCCATGGAGAATAGCCTAACCATTATGTTCTTAAAAGTAGATAGTCTGGGGATTAGAACATGGCAGCCAACCTTTTATAGTTTGCTACCTAAATGACCAAACAAAAATATGTTGTTTGCTAATGTCTTAAATATTACCTATTGGCAATAAAGTAACAAAAAATCTTTTGCTTGAAGCATTGTGCTGTTCTAGTTATGTTTAACCAAAGAATTAATTCTGCTGGACCTATCTTTATTTCTTATGAGAAGCTACTTCATGATAATAAATTATGTTAATCATTTCATGTATTATGCGCTTGCTCCTAGTTAGACTTGCAAATCAATCAGCTTGGATATCTACTTGTTTTAACTAGAGATTCTACCAGGTGGAGCTAGAAATAGTTATTTTGGATATGGTTTAAATTTGTTGCATTTCTTGGTATTCAAGTGCTTAGAGCATTTCTCAACATAACTTTGCATTTTTATCGCAGGAGTTTGTGCTGCCACGTTTCTATTCACTCTCTCTTATGCTTGCACTTGGTATTCTGTCCTTCTTAGCACAGGTTTGTTTCCAATATAACAATCTATTTTTGTTGCTTTAGCATTCTTGATGTAAATCAAACTAGGGTTTTGTGGTTTTTTTTTTTTTGGATACAAAAGAGATCGCCATCTAAGGATAAAAAAAATATTGCACGTATTGAAATTTGAACCTTGTCATCATTTAAAAATGATTATATAAATTAATTAAATTAAACTTTAAATTTCTTTACTTCCTATTTAAAATAGTTAATCATTGTCTAGTAATTGTTACAGGTATTCACTAATCATATTGATTTTTGGGTTTGGTTAATGTTTATGGCCGCCTTGTCACAGTTATGGGGTATAGGCACCTCAAGAATCGCTCCTTCATTTGGTCGACTTGTTGGGTGCCTACTTATCTTGATCTCAGAGTCTGTACTATGTATTTTGGACCCGAAAAAGAAATTGAATGAGAAAATGGTACATTCTTTTCTTTAGCACCCAAATTTTTGTTTTCAACTTGTTTTATCATAAAATTTCTTAGTTGTTTCTAGTAGTTTTTGCTTTTATAGTTTCCTTTCATAAATAACTTTTTTTTTTACTTGTATATTGGTCGGCAAAAATGGAATTTTCTTGCTTATGTTGAGCCAAAATCTCACTAGAATTAAATCCATTGGAAATTGGAAACCATTGGAAATACAACTTTTTGATGGAGAATAAAGAGTAAGCACAAAAAGTATAGGAAAAAAACTAGTCGAGTCCTCAGGCAAATAAAATTTCCTAACTTGGAAATTGGAATTATAGAAATGGGGTCCAAAGAGCTGGGCCGTGTGCTTCAAAATTCTCGGGAAGCTTCGTAAATCATGTGGCGGAGAAAGTCGATGTACTTTTCAAAATAGAATTTTGAATATTACTTTCTAGATTATAGAGAGCGTCGACGACACCTCATCATTCAAAAACCTTCGAATTTCAACAAATCCAAATAGAATATGAACGATTGTCATCTCTATTTTAAAAATATTGAGATTTTAGATTCAAATATCAACAATAAAATTTTATTTATTATAATTATTATTTAATAATATAATTAGGTGTGATTTTAATTTTTTATTTAGATTTAATCTTTTTATGGGATGATTTTAAAAACGTCTCTCATATCCTTTAATGCATTTAAAAATTTTACTTTTGAAATATTTTTCTGTAAGAATTGAATTCAGACTGACAATAAAATAACTCTTATTGTTACCAATTGAATTACACCTTTGTTGGAAATTGAGATTAATATTTGAATTAAGAGAGATGTAACAATTTGATTATCTAATTGATAACCAAAAATAAATGTTTATAGAGCACTATACACTATGTGAATGATCAACTGTCCAATTATCGAACAATATAACATTCATCACCCTCTAAAATAACATATTTACGTTATTATAACGTTAATTATCACTGATTACCATTTTCATATAATGGTAGTTTTATCTTAACAATTGCCCTTGAAATTAAAACACATCTAAACCAAAATAATAATAATAATAATAGCCACATAAGACAAAGGATTAAATATTCATTTGAATCTTATATTATTTCACTTATATCATTTGGTAATTAAAAATTAAAATTCATGATTAATACCTAAATTTACATTCCATCAAACTTATAATATATATATATATATATATATGTTTAATGGGTTTGAATCCATTAATGAAATAATAGAAATCCACTAATATACTTGAAAAATTCAAATTTGAAACTTACTTTCAAAATTGATGAATTTTATTAGAGTTTCATCTTTATTATTATTATTTTTTAATTGATTGTACTACCATTAATGACTTGCTTTTTTTAGAATGTCAATCTTTTTTTTTTAAACAATGTTTGGTTATTAGGCTTCGTTATAATAGGCTTTTGAGTAAACTTTGCATTTTATGATATTCAACAAATCATAGAAAAAACAAATAATGCACTGCCAATTTCTAAATTATTTTAATTGAAAAAATAATAATTTTATTTTTATAGGTTTTCTTTTAACGTGTACTTTTTAAAAGCAAAGGATAAGAAACCTTTATCAATCTTTTTAAATTTTGAAATTTTCATTATCAAAAATGAAAATTTAAACGTGTTAAAGTAAGATATATCCCTAAAATCGAGTAGATTGTGTGCCACTTCATTATTTAAAATAATAAAAATGAAAAAAAAATAATTATGGATATTCTTTTCTACTTATTTGTCACATGCATTAAAAAAACCATGTCAATAAATATGTGTTCCATGTGAAGATTATTTACACCCATAAGTTATTAGAAATTAATGAACTAAAAACTATTTTGACTAGGATTATGTTGGGTTAGTGCATATATAATAATAATAATAATTATTATTATTATTATTATTATATTAAGATCAGGAGATTCGTTGATGCATACGAACCCGAATTTCTATTCTACAAGTAATTCACTTCATTAAATAATTGGATGAATTGTTTGGATTAAAGCTTCGGATTCAGATATAATTATTATTTATTATAAATTTAGTAACTAAGCAAACAAAGATGGAGCAATCATGAATAAAGAAATAAAAAGGAGTAAGCAGTAGTAGTAAGATTCTTATCTTTAGAGGGAGGGAGAGAGATATGAAAAGGACAGGCCGCCCCGCATGCAAATGGTTACGTTAGAATTTGGGTGTTACCCCCTTTGTTTTGATATTGGTTCCATAATATCATAATCTCATGGGAATCGGATTTTGGGGCGGCAAAGGGATGTCGCAATCACGCGCTTTGGCCCTTACGAAGGATACACCGAAAGCTTACATTTTTGTTTTTAATAAGCCACTTCTCCCTCATTTTTCATCTGACTTTGCCTTTTTTTGTTTTCTTAATTTTTTTATTAAGATAAATAATTTTGATCTTATTTTTAAAGTATCACCTAATTATTAAAACTTAAATATGTATTTATTCTTTAATGATCACGTCAACTATCTATGTCACATGATATTATTATATTATTTTATGTCTAGTCACATTATAAATTTAAAAAATTATTAATATAATAATATCACATAAAATTTAATAATTAATGTGATAATGTTACATTAATGTCTTATTAGGAAGTATCATTTAAATGACAAAAATAATTTATTATTTTAATGATTAAATTAAATTTTTTATTTGTTTATAGTAACTACTTGTTATAATTGAGTTACAAATGATATAATTTATCATTATTATTATTATTATTATTATTTCTAAAGCTGACCTCTCACAGTCTGTTGCTGCTCAATCCAAGCTCAGCACATATTCTTTTCTTGTGTCTTTTCCACCCCATGCCATAAAGAAACAAAGAGAGTAAAACTCTTTCATCCAACGTTTAATGCCTTATTAGCTTCTTTACCGAACACTTGCTTCAAATCATCACAACATTTATTTTCTTCTTTCCATCCCCAACTACTTTGCTCACCTTTTTTCTGGGACCATACTCCAAAAAACAAAAAGAAAAAGAAAAACACGCAGACAAATGTAGGGCCTGATTCTCTCTTTTTTTTTTTTTTGAGATTTTTTTACATCAATAATTATTTTAAATTCTGATTAATTTAGAGTTGAGCAAAGTTGGATTCCATAAGATAAACAAATTCTCTCAAATTTATTTTTTTTATTAACAAGACTCAAAATCGAGATCTTGCTTAAAAAAATCGAGCTCTTTATCACTCAAATCATGGACCATCTTACCATTTTGATGTACAAATTTGATTTACATTAATATGTATGCCAAATTTAAATATTATGAATAATTATTAAAGTATAATAAAATATTTAATATAATTTTTAAATTTTAAAAATATTTATTATGATATTTAAATTATAAATTTTTTAATTAAAATGATAATTATTTTTATTATTATTAATTTTAAATGATGATATTGACAAACAAATAACTTTTTAAATATTATATTAATTAACTAATTTTTTTTACTCATGTCATGCATGAAAATTTTTATTATATTTTTTTATAATTTAAAATTTGAATTTATATTAATTTTATATTATATATAGATAAATAAAAATATTCATAATCATTTTATAATTTGTAATGTAAAATTACAAAAATCGTGTAAATATAAATTATTATGAAAGAATCCAAATAAGTATTATTAAAACTTTGAATTATGATAATAAAATTATATACAAACCTCAATGAAAAAGTTAATTTCTAGTTCACAATTACATATACTCTTTAAAATATATATTATTTTAGTATGAAAACTAAGATTTATACATGTGATATATTATGAAAGATATTTTCATAATTGATTTTGCAACTTTATCATGCCAAATTTTTGTGACAAATATCTAATTATTCTATCTTTTATAAAGAAAAAAATATCGAGAAAAAATATAAATACATATTTGATAATTATTTATTTAAAAATTTTAAAATTTTAAAAAATGTAGTTTATCCAAATTTAATTTTAAATTATGATAAAGAAGTTAGTATAATTTTAAATATAGATATATGTGTAATTTAAATTGAGATAAAATATATTTTTTCTTTTATTTTAAATCATAGAAAAATAAAGACAAAAAGATTATTAAATAATATTGGTTCAACTACAAAATTTTTTAATTTAAATTTATGTAAATATTGATTTAGATGATGTGTAATTTTTTATAATTACTAAGATATAGGGATTTAACCTTTAAAAACTATTTAAAATTTATATTTCATATAAATGAATAAGAGTAATATATGAGATATGTTTTTTCCAGTTTAAATTAAGATAAAATTTATATACTTTGAAAGATTTTGATAAATATAAATTTTAAATTTTAAAAATTGAATAATTGATTGGATAAATTTATTTAAAACTATCTTACGTGTTAATAAATATAATTATTCATTTAAACGTTAACGTAAATAAATTTTATCAAATTTTTATGTATATTATAATATAATATTATATATGATATTATATGATATATTTATAATTTATTTATCATATTAAATATTTTTTAAATTTAATTATTATATTAAATATTTTATTATAATTTAAAAATTATTTATGATATAATCCTATAACAAAAGTTAAAATATGAAAGAAATACACTAAAATGTCGTATAAAAATGTGAAGTCAGAAGTAATTAATGGATGAATACAACAAGTCTACACTCATTTTTGTTCCATAGGATGGGAATAGGACAGAGTACAAAGCCTAAATGGGTACCGTTGTTGGCCTATAATTAGTAAAGTTGTAACAGCAGGTGTAATAATGTCAAGTGGAAGGGTTAAGCTAGAAGAGAATTGTGACTTGCCAAAGGACACCATCAAGGATTTCATGGTGGGGTCGCTAGCCTAAGAGCTTCCTGTTGTGGCTTTCTGATGGTACACTGTTGTATTTGTTTCATTGACTCTTGGTGGAGGAAACGTGAGGGAGAGAAGGCTATTAAAGTAAGATACCAAGGGCAAACAGTGTTTAAAAAAAAAAAAAACAGGTTCAAAAGAAGAAGCTTCAGAGAGGAAAGGTGAGGAAAGGAAAAGAGAGATAAACAAATAGAGTGTTGGTGGGCTTCATTGAGAGGCTACTGCTTCCTTGCTTTTGCTCATTGACATATTGTACTCTTTTAAAAATTTTATTTCCTTGGAAGCTACGTTTCTTCACTTTATATCTGTACTTTCCTTTGTTATAAGTTTCTCTCCTCCTTTTTCTTCTTCCACTGCTACTACTTCTTCCTACCTCAACTTCTTCTGTTCTCTCTTTCCCAAAGCGTAAGAACAATGGCAGAAATAACCCATCCTCCCATGGATCAGCTTCAAGACCTTGAGTACTGCATCGACTCTAACCCTCCTTGGGGTACGTTCTCTTTTGTCTACTGTTGTTTTGATTATTTTATAACTAAAAGAAGCAGTTAATGAAAAAAAATGGCTTTTATGTTTTTTTTCTGGTCTCTCCCATTTTTCTCTTTGCTGTTCTCATTATGGTAATGGCTTTAAGCTTTATGAGTTATTAAACTGGGATGGTGCATAAAGAGAAAAAAAGAAAGAAAAGAAATGAAGTTGTGGGTCATAGTTATGGCTAAAAACAATAATTTTCTTTTTATAGTCTGTAAAGCCAGTAACTTTGTATTTCTGTGAATGAAATAGTAGACATTATGACATTATTATGAACTTGACCCCAGACCAGTAGCGGCAAAATAATTTTCTTTTTCAAGAGATGACTTTTTTTTTTCCACTTTTTAATTTTGCTTCCTGAATGTTGTTTATGGCGTGATTGTTTACCATGAGTGTAACATTTTAGCGCAAACATTTTTTCCTTGATTTACTGACAAAATGCTGATTTTTTTTTTATTAATTTTGACACCAATGGAGTTTTTCCCTTTTCACGATTTCCTTGGATAGTCAGAATTCATCAAGAAAGCAATGAATTTCTGTAATGATTTTATTGGTTTTTTTTTCCCTTTATTTTCTCGGGTACCAAACAGAAAATTCCTTGATATTCATGGTGTTTGGGACTTTACTGAATGGAATAGCATTTCTGTAGTTTCTCCTTTACCTAAAGAATAATCCTCTTTGGTTGCCTAATGCCTGCAATAGTCGTCGTACTTGATGAATGCAACTACTGGGTATTATTTGCTTTGTATGAAGATAGTCATCAACTTGGAAATCCAGTCAACTCATGCAAGTTTTGGGGATATGTGCCTTCAGTATGACTGCAATGACCACAGCCTAGAAGAGGATCATTTTTTTTTGTAAGACAAGATATCTATTGTCTCAGGCACACAACACTGACATACTTGTATTTATAATTATCCTCTCTTGGTGTATGGTAAGATTCACTCAGATGATTGATGCCATGTTGGAAGAGATCATGCACCTTGTGCATTTGCTTATAGCAAATCCAGATTAGGATATGCTGTTTCTATGTGCATGTTAAATTGGATCAACCCTCCAAATGTAAGAATTATTTGGTGATTGATGAGGGTGATGATGGTTTTTGACCTATTAAGGAGGCTTTCAACTTCAGCATTTCTTAGATTCTGAGCGAGACAGGTCTATTTTGTTTTGTTTAGAGATTTGATCATTGCATTTTTTTTTTGAACGCCAAAGGTATTTTTGCCATGTGAACCATCAGACTTCTGAAAATCCTTGCCAGCACCTGCTAATTATATTGGATTGCCCACCCTTAAGGGAACCTATTTGACCACCATTGCCACCTTCCTTGAAAGTGACCTCGCTACAAATCATACCAGTGTACTGGCTATGTAGCATCAGACTTCTGAAGGTCTCACCTATCTCCATCCAGCAATGGTTCTACCTATTTACTACAATATAATATGAAGCTGGGAGAAGGTTGATAATAGTTGATATACTGTGAGATAAATGTCTAAGAAAAACATAGGTTGAATTTTGGTTCTTTTGTAGGGTTTTATACCCTCTATGTGAATTCGATATAACCGAGAAGTAAACAAGCTAAATGCTTTGCAGCTTAAAGAATAGTAATCAATTCAGTTTTCATAAGGATATTTCTTGTATTCCCTGGTTTTAAGATTGGGCCACATTGTTGACTAGGCTGCTAGTTAATTCTCATTTTCCAATTGCATTACTGGCCACTGGGGTACTCTTCTCTTGCCCTGTGTATGGAACCCTGACTTTCACCAACCTATAAGCATAACATCTGGCCTCGTTGAGACAAACATAAGGTGAAGAAAAGGTGAGAGTTGGATGAATAACACAGTGGTCCTTATAGGGAGTAAGTTATGCTGAAGGATTGCATTCCATCATAGATGCAACTACAATAAGATGCTTTTGATGGATGTTAATGTTTTTATGACTGTAGTTATGATTTAGTCTAGTAGATAAGTAGTTGAAATCTGATTAATTTTCCCATCATGAGCCGATGAAGGAAATACTTTGCTCTTGCCGTGCACCGGGTTTCTTTTAAACAGTTTCATTGATGTAGATCTCATTTGTGCCCTACAATAAGGGTTTAGTAATAATTTCTTTCACCATTAATCAATGCTGATCTACACCAAGAATTAAGGGATTCTAGTTATTTCTTCACACCTATAGCTGCATGCCGAGTAAAATTTAGGAGATAAAATGCTAGTTATTTATTCATTCCTGTAGCTGTACTGCAATCACATTTCTCTCACTGTATATTTGCCGCATATTTTTTTGTAATGTACATGTACAGCTTTGTCGCATTATACCTTGTTATTGTAAATAATTCATCAATTGCTTAAATATTCAGTTCGATTAAGTCTAAACTAATGCATATTAGAAACAAGTCTTCATTTTGACTTTGTCAGTTCACATGTGTAGGCGTAAAGTTTATTCCTGAATATCTTGCCCATGCTTATAAACACAGCTTTTTCTTGCAGCTGAAACCATCCTATTAGCATTTCAGAACTATATCCTGATATTGGGTACAAGTGTAATGATCCCTTCATTGCTTGTCCCAGCGATGGGTGGAAGCGATGTAAGATGGTTATACTCAACTTTATTAGTTTGTTATCATATTGATTCATGCTTGGTTTATATCATGAGTTGCTGCCAGGACAATGGAACTATGCTGGTAATTTTGAACATTAGTTCCCAACTAGTATCATTTTTTAGGTTAATACGCCTTTGATTAAGGAGTTGAGATTAGACCTTGTCTTTGCTTTTTTTTTTTTCTTTTTCTTCTTTTCTCTTCTTCTCAACTTTACAGTAGATTGAAAACTGGTAATCATATATGGTTGAACTTTGGTCTAGAGGATCTTAGAGGCACTATTTACCGTTTTAGCTCATGCATTTATCCCTCTGCTAAAATTTCCTTATTTTCTTTAACACCTATTCTGTTTCTTTATCCTTTGTTGCTCATAACCAGGGGGACAAAGCACGGGTAATACAGACTTTGCTCTTTGTAGCTGGCATTAACACACTTCTCCAAGAACTTTTTGGAACAAGGTTGCCAGCAATTGTTGGTGGCTCTTATGCCTATGTCATCCCAATTGCCTATATAATAAATGACTCGTCATTGCAACGGATTACTGATCGACATGAAGTAAGTTGCTTGCAACCACCTGTTTCTTTATTTTTGAGCACATGCTAACCATACAAACATAGCTGATAAGTTTGAAAAAATAAAAAATTTTTATTTCATAGCATTTGAACACCAGAACTGTGTGAACATATGCAGGATAGCAAACAAAGTAGTGAAATTCTGCCTTCTAACCTAGCGACCAGATAAAGAGAAACTCTTTATTTTTCCCATATTCAATTATAGGAAGACAAAGAACTCTTACATTGTGAATGTTAAAATTTTAGGTGGACATCCAACCTAAAACCAATTGGTTGCTCTAATACCATGTTAAAGTTTAGAATGAGTATCTAACCTAAAACCAATTGACAATAGGTGAAGAGGCACTTGTTATATTTATGTTCCTAGGATACCCCAATTTAACTGATGTGAGATTTCTTTTGTCACCATTCTAATTGTCAGGACTTGTTATTGAGACAGAAATCTGACCTTTCAGAACAATATCAAGGGAGCAGGTTTCAATGTGCTAACTAGCTTACCTTGTAAAATCGATTCATCATGGACAATATTGTAGTCAACCAGACATGAAAATGCTGAAGTTTGAATTGCTTGTTAGACCCACATATCAACATTGAATTAAAAAAAAAATGCTCCAGTGAAACATGAGTTTAATGGGTTTCTTTCTCTTGAGAATAAGATGCTTGTTGCAAACAATTGTTTTAACCCTACAGAATTATGCTTTTAAGTTGATGAATCTAACATCTTCAAACTCATGGTGTCAAAAGCTGTGCTACTGTTAGCATGGCTTCCCGTCACTGCCAGCTTACATCCCACTAGAGTCTGTCAATTTGATTTCCTTCTCAGAAATTGAACTTTCTCATTTGTTAGGGGTAGTTTGAAAGAGATCTTCCCATGTGATTGGTTTGCAGAGATTTATACAAACAATGCGAGCTATTCAAGGAGCTCTTATTGTAGCCTCAAGCATACAAATTATCCTGGGATACAGCCAAGTTTGGGGTCTCTTTTCACGGTACATTGGTAGCATATGAAAGTGTGAAGTTTTTAGCCCACCATTGTTGGATATTTTTTCTTCACTGTTGTTTGGGTTTTCCATGCAGGTTTTTCAGCCCTCTTGGTACGGCACCAGTGGTTGCATTGGTAGGATTGGGATTGTTTCAGAGAGGATTTCCTTTGGTAGGTATTGCTATAGAAGGGATTTTTTTATTACATTGAGCATCCATTTAGTTTACCCTGGGTATGGAACTTCTATTTAATATGTTCAGCACCCCTTGCAGCCACGTATAAGGAATCCTAACATCTGAATTGTAGGTTTTTAGTTCTAGCTCATTGAATATGATTGTTATCTTTGTGTGCTATCAAAATTCTTTTTACAAGTGTCATTGAAAGTTACTAGACTATCTTCATTGTCTTTGGATGATTATTTTGGTCTCTTAAAATGGTGCCAAGCGTTAATTCCTTTAAGTAAAGAAAATTAGATTCTATTGGGACCATTTTATTATGATAACTATGCAATTTCTCAATAAAAAAAAAAAAAGACTATTACTTAAATTAAATGAAAAGTAATGGATGCATAAGTCTAGCTAACATTAAGTAATCATATTATAGTTCTGTTCAAACACATTTCATGTCATTTTCTCAGTTAAGTGGGCTGTTTGATATCAATGCTAAGATAGTTATTTAGCTCTTTAAGGAATGAGATTCTTAAATTCCAATGTTGACTTGGAGTGTAAACCATCCACATTTCATTTTCACCACAATGTTTTAGTTTAAACAGATGACTTACTGTTTCAGCAACCACTATATCAGTACTGAGATCAGCTGAATGGTGTATTTCTTGTTTCTATGTGAGTATCACACACCTCTAATTCATTGTTTGCATATTTGTTTCAGCTGGGAAATTGTGTGGAAATCGGGCTGCCAATGCTGTTGTTGGTGATTGGAGTGTCACTAGTAAGTGTTTAGTATAACTGTTACCATATCACTATATCAGTTATTTTTTCTCTCCTTTTATTTTTTATTTTCTATTTATTCATTTACTTATTTATTTTTCCTAAGTTTCACATGTTTGGCTTTATGGGAATTGCAGTATCTAAAGCATGTGAGGCCATTAAGAGATCTCCCTATTTTTGAAAGGTTTCCTGTATTGATCTGTGTTGCAATCATTTGGATCTATTCGCTTATACTGACTGCCAGTGGGGCTTACCGCGACAAGCCAAATACTACTCAACTTAGTTGCCGTACTGACAGAGCAAATCTCATATCTACTGCTCCGTGGTATATCAAAATATCAACTTCAGCTTCTCTTTACTTGTATTTTGTTATCACTGGTTATGACATTGATGTTTTATGATTTAGGTTCAAGTTCCCATATCCTCTTCAGTGGGGTCCTCCTACATTTTCAGCTGGCCATTCCTTTGCTATGATGTCTACAGTTCTAGTGTCTATGGTTGAGGTACATCTTATTGATGATACATTCTACTTAAAGTTCAAACTAACAAGCCTACCGAGAATAATTTCTTGGTTGATGAAATTGCTTGTTAATGTTACCTATCATGCTATAGTCGACTGGAGCATACAAGGCAGCATCTCGATTGGCTATTGCAACTCCACCTCCAGCTTATGTATTAAGCCGTGGGATTGGCTGGCAGGTGGGCAGGTTTAATGTTTCTATTACCTTTTTTTTTTTTTTATCAACCAAACAGGTACAAGTAGCTAAAGAAAATGCATAAATGATTAACAAAACAAGCCCTCACAGAGAGAAAACGGACTAACAATAACCAACAAACCATGATTGCTTACTTGTAGTTTAGGGTTGCCATTTTAAAGAGTTTTGTACATTTTAATATCATTTAAAGTTTAAGCAGTCCCTGAATGATATAATGAAGAAATAACTTACATGTAGGGTAGAACAATATCTTTCCATGATTGCTTCAAATTATGCTTCAGTGTAAAAAACAACTGAGCTGTTTCATTCTCAGCCATGAGTATCATCCTTCTAGCTTTTATTCGCTATGGACTGTACACAATTTTATCATTTTCACCTTTTGTCAGTCTGTGTACCTTATATTTAACTTATTAATTTGATTATTTCATTCAAATGCCCTTTTTTTTTGTCATACTTTAACCAAGCACATTGACAAGCTTGATGATTTTCATAATCATTTGGCAGGGGATTGGCATATTGCTTGATGGTCTATTTGGAACGGGAACTGGTTCTACTGTTTCTGTGTAAGACATACTTTTAGATCAGCTATTGCTGTATGCTGCTAGTCTTGTATTTTCCCCCACGTTTATAGACATCATGTTATGTTTCAGGGAAAATGTTGGACTACTTGGACTAACCCGAGTTGGAAGTCGCAGAGTTGTTCAGATATCTGCTGCCTTCATGATATTTTTCTCAATCTTAGGTACTTTCCACCTTACTCTGGAATCCTGAGGAAGCATTTATAATTCTCTTAACCAGTGTCCAGCCATCTGTGGCTTAGAGTTAGACAAACAGTGTTTTTTGACTTACAAATCACAATTAAGACGACTTAATTGTGACAGTCAATTATATCTTAAGAGGAATCATACTTACCTGTGTTGCATTTTTTTCTCCTTTTCTCTGGGAGCCAAGAAATTTAGTTTGTCAGCATCAACAAATTCTTGACATATTCTTCCCCCGTTATGGTGTTTTAACTCGTGTTTTTGCAGGAAAATTTGGAGCTGTGTTTGCATCCATACCTTTCCCAATATTTGCAGCACTATATTGTATACTCTTTGGCCTTGTGGGTATGTATTACTTATATCCAAGTCGTTTTTTCTGTTATTTTTGTGCTGTTTATTAGCCTTGATTACAATTTCCTGCTTGCTTGCAGCTTCAGTTGGATTGTCATTTCTCCAATTCACAAACATGAATTGTATGAGAAACCTCATCATTACTGGGCTATCACTCTTCCTTGGAATTTCTATCCCACAATTCTTTAATGAATATTGGAATCCAACACGCCGGGGGCTTGTTCACACCAAAGCTGGATGGGTATGTATTGTTGCCAAACCTATTTAGAATCCTGCCAAAATGGTATGGTAAGGTATTTAAACCATAATGATTCGGGCAAGTGTCCTTGCAGTTCAATGCATCTCTGAATACCATATTCTCATCTCCGGCAACAGTAGGTCTGATCATCGCGGTGTTTTTGGACAACACAATAGAGGTGGAAAAATCGAAAAAAGATCGAGGGATGCCATGGTGGGTGAAGTTCAGAACATTTAGAGGAGACAACAGGAATGAGGAATTCTACACTTTGCCATTCAATCTCAACAGGTTCTTTCCACCAACGTAGTGGAGTTGAAGATTTGGATTTTTGTTAATTATTTTTTTCCATTAAGTTTATAAATATTCAGAAAGAAAGATGATATTCATATGAGAAACAAACACGTCCCTGATGGTCTTATCTTCCATTTTGTTTTCACTGTTATTCCAATTTTTTGTGGGCCGTTGTAAGACGGATCCAGGTAGGGTTCTATAGCATTTAATCTCTGTTTCTTGTAAATGTGGCAATAACAATAAAGTAACGAAATCAGTTGATTCAGTCCTCCTTGATGATATTAAAATTGATGAGAAGTTAAGATGCTCAAAATTCTGTGATTATTCAGCAATAGAAAAGATGATCATTGGTCAAACCACACATAGACCCGGTTCAAATCAAGCACACAACGTAACACGCTTTGGGGATCGACCGGATTTGGTTATTTTGTAGAGAGACGGACCCTAAAATCCAGGGCCTAAAGATATCAAGTTGGGCTTCTTTGCTGGGTTTGAAATGACCGAAGGGATTTCCGCCTTATAAATAGCTAGACATGATAATTTTTGTTTTAAATTCTTAATATGTCTTTAAATTTTCGTATCGGTTGAAGAAAAATATATACATGTAAATTTTTTCGAGCCCTCAATTTTTTGAGAGTAAACTTTAATAATATGTCAATTAATTTAAAGTTAATTGATATAAATATGATAATTTTAAACATGATATAATGATATAATAAAAATAATATAATTTTAAATTTTAACAAAAAATATATATATTTAACAAAAATTAAAAATTATATTTTGTATATGACTTTGTTGACACGAATTATTATATAATTATTTTTATATTTTATATTTGTTAAATACAAAATAATAAATATAAATACATAAATTATCATTTAAAAATTGTTTGGATTAAATTATTATGAGTGAAAACGAATCAAATTGTATAATATTATAAATTTTTAATATATAATCTGAATTTGACTCAATTTTTTTGAAATAAATTTGATTCAAACTGAATTTTATTGTTATAATTCAATTAGATTCATCTTTTTTAATTTTAATTTTTTATTATTTTAATATAATTTTTAATATATTTAAATAAATTTAGATATAAAATAATTATTTTTATTATATAAAATTTAATATATATATTAATAAAAACATATAATTTATTTCAATTTAGATTTTTTTAATTTTTTTAATTTTTCTATCCAAATTTAATAAAAATATTTAACATTCAAATTTAATTCAAATTAAATAAAAAAATCAAATCAAATATTATAATTTTAAATCGATTTTTTTAAGTATTTTCTAGCCGTTTGTATTATGCAGACTCAATGGATAACTCATTTTTAAAGCAGGAAAAAATTTTAAATTCAAATAAGTTGCAGGTTTAAAAAAAATACTCAAAGCATAAGGAGACGCCCGACACATCTGGCACTAGCCGTCCGTTCACGACATCCGTTCACGAAAGTAATTTCGAGCCAGCAAAATCAGAGAGTGTTTGGGCGTCAAATGTCGATGGGAAGCGACACCACGTGGGTTGGGAAGAAGCCATTGAGGCGCATCGGAGGAATGTCCGATGCTCTCTCCATTGCTGCCGATCTTGGTTTCTCTGTTCCCCCTCCTCCTTCTCAGGTCCTCTTTTTTCTTTTACAATTCCATTTGCTTTGCTGCTCATAATTTGTTTTTGAGCCGGATTTCATTCGCATTAGTATTGGATTTTATGTTTAAACACTCCAATTATGCAATTTGAAACTCCCAAATTGCACTACTTTCTAGGGTAGATTGCGTTCTTTATTCTGGGCTTTTATGCTGAGCAATTGAATATAATATCATATCTAGCTGCAGTTTGTGAAATGAACTTGGTTTTTTGAAGCTTATACTGAAATTATTTAGCCCTTTTCCCCTTTTAGATGGTCAAGTAAGAAGAATTCACCATCAGTAGCATATGGATGTAATCTCTTTGTGAGAATTTAAATTTAGGATCATGAGCACTAGCTCAAGTCTGAGATTTTCATTCAACTTTTAAGATATAGGGTTTTAGGCAGTAAACTAAAATGACAGATCAGTTACTCATGCAAGTCTGATGAAATTGAATTTAAGATATATTGCCTTAAGAGCATTTTCTTTTTTGCTACAAAGGAGGCCATAGCCTGAGGATAGGGGAATGGGTTGCAGGTGATAGGATTTGAACTGTAAACCTATTAGATGCCACATCTTAAGGGTGATTGCATAAATCATCTGAGCTAAGCTTCAGGTTCTAGAGCATTTTCTTTTTAAACGTATAGTTTGTATATTGTCGCCCATGGAACCATAAGCGTGAAAATTTGTTCCAATTCCTTGATATTTTGAAAAGGTCTCCTGAATTTATTTGTTTACTTTTGTTTTTATTTAGAAACCTTTGATAGGCACTTGCTGCCCTGTAAGATGATTAGTTACAAATGTTGAATCTATGTGTTTATGGTAAAGCTAGAAAATCAATGGGACAGATGCCTTGAAACTGCATCAGAATTAATGTCATTTTTCTTCTGTAGGAAGATGTGCAAAACCTATCCTCTACTACTGGAGAAAAGGGCGATGACTTGATAAAGGTATTAAGAGAGCTAACCACTGTACAGAGAAAAATAGCTGATTTGCAAGTGGAATTACAAGGCCGAAAGGTAAAGCTTCCCAGTTTAACTATTCTTTCACATCATTTTTAGCACTTTTTGATAGTATTAAGGGTTTGTGATTGACAAGAAGAAACTAAATCAAACTGGTGGTTTGTGCCCAGTCTTGTCTTTTTAAAAGTGTTGGGTTTGTGATTGCTAATTAAAATAAGAGCACTTCAGTTTCAGTTTTGTTCATGTAAAACATAATAATAATAATAATAATAATAATAATAACAATAATAATAATAATAATAATAATACAACCACACACACACACACAAAAAGAAAACTAGTTTTTTTATTTATTATTTACTCCTATTGTTTTTAGGGTTTTTTTTATATATGTTTGAAAATATTTTTTATAAAACATAGAATTTTATTTGTTAAGTTAATGTTGCTAATTCAAGCACAGCCTAGGTTCTTTAACTGCAAGTATGCTATTCTTTTAACTGACCTGTTTTATGGCATTTTTAGGATGATAAAAATGTTGCACATCTGACACATGTAAGTGAAATGGAAAAGAAGTGTGAGACACTGGCGAGGATTACTACTATATTGAAAGATGTTATTCAGAATAAGGTAATTTCAGGTTTTCTTGTTATATACTGTAGAGTGCTAACGACAGGAATGCCTCATGATAGTGGTTTCTATGATTTTTATATTTGTACACTCGTATGCATAACAACATGGCTTCCATTTTACACCTCAGTTTCAAATTCCTTTGTGCCACTACTTTCTGCAACAATTCCTTTTTATCTTCCTACTTTTTCGATGGGGTTAGATGATGGGTCAAATTATATTTCAACTCCTATTATGAGTTTGGTTTTAAAATTTCCCTTGATCCGAACCAAATTTAACTATGAATTTATACTCAAAATGTTGATATAAACAATAATATAATTATAGAAATATGTGTATGCCATTAATTGGTGTCCTGGAAGTCTCTTTTATTAATATATTGTTCTGAATTGAGACCATAATTGACCTAATTGTTTTGATGCCCTTCTGAGGATTACGTCATTGGCTTATTTCTTTTGTCCTAAGAAATTAGTCCATAGCTAATATGGTTGCTACAGGAAGCTTGTCTTTGCCCTAACACATTATATTCCTACTCTTCAGATCACACTACCAAAATGACTTCATTTATTTGTCTGACTATTTTTTTCTGTTCATTATTTTGGCAGGATCGAATTATAGCTCGTTTGCAACAACCATATTCCCTAGATTGCATTCCAGTGGAAGCGGAATATCAGGTTTGTAATTTTTCTGTGGTTGACTTTAGCATGAGCACATTAAATTTGAAAACCTAGTGGTGTTAGTTCTTGTTTCCTTGGGATGATTGCATGCAGGGAGAACTTCTTTTATACCATTCATCAATATAAGTTCACTTCCATTTATGTTCTTAGCCATTGAATTTGACGCTGAAAAGTTTATTAGAGTATAACTAGCGACTTGATTGGCTACTATACTCATGCCAATTTGATAGTTATTTGCAAAATACAATTTAGGTTTGTTTCTGAGCCAGATAATTAAAATATGGTGATGATCACCTGAAAAAATTTTGAATTTCATGGTCTACCAAGTATGGGCTTGAAGTTTATAGAAATCTTTACCTGAGAGGAATGAATGATCACTTGATATATGGAACTATTTATTCTTTTTTTCCCTTCCCTTTATGTTTCTGTCCACAATTCGTATTTATCTCTTTGCTACCTTGAATTATTGAGCCAATGAATTCCATATGCAGTAAAATAGGATTAAAATTTCTAAATTTTCAGATTTTCTGAAATTTATACAGGAAAAATATAATCATTGAAAAATTAAATATATTGCTCATCTGGCTTCATGAAATTACAGTTACATAGAATAAAAATGAACTCGTGTGAACTTTTTGTTAGTTTACAACTGGTATAATTGTTTTGGATATGCGATGATTTTGATATCCGCTATTTGCACAAGAACCTTGTATTATCAGAATGGAAAATAAAAAAATTTCTGGGATTTTAGTTTTACTGAAGTTGGAACAAGACAGAAAATTTTTATAAAGGAATTCAATTATTTAAATGCAAATTTTTAAAGAACAAAATTAAAAATTGTAAACCTAAATATTGAAAAAAAATTACTTTAAAATACTCCCATTTCAAATTATTGAATGCGAGTTTTAGTACTTAAACATTCTTCCACACAAAAATTTAACTGAAAAGAAGTAAATATTTATGCTTGAACCTTGGGGGTCGCTGGTTGATTCAGTTCCATTAGGATAAACAGAAAGATTCTAATTCCATTGCTAATGGCAGTTTTACTTGGATTTTTGCAGAAACAATTTTCTGAACTACTGATGAAGGCTGCAAGTGATTATGGTGCATTGACAGCATCTGTTACCGACTTCCAATGGAGTCAGAACTTCAAGGAGTCTCCTTCAGTTTGGGGGGTAGGCTTAAAGACACATTTTGATATATATTGTTATTATGTTCAGGGAGTGTGACAACTACCATCTCTAACTCTCTAATTACCATTTGTTTCCCCATCTGGTATTCTTTTTCTTTTCCTCACACAGGAGATGCTCCGTCCAATTCCTGTTGCTTTAGCATCATGCACCCGATTCTTTGAAGCCATGTCTGCAATGAGAGAATCGTTTTCAACACTCCAAAATCTGAGAGTTGGGCATTCTGCTTCCTCTTTGCCAACAACACCAGCCAAGGATTCCTCCCCCTCCCAAAGAGCACCAGGAGACTCGGAGTGCATGACTCCACCCCCTTGGAAAAATGAATCAAGTTTTGATGACTTGGCCGTCAAAAGCCTTAGAAGCGAAGAAGCTGAGCCTCAAGAAGCAGAGGAGGTGGGGGATTTTCATCAGGTTGATGGTACAAGCCACCGGAGATTATCTTGGCCTCCATCAGTTAAAAAGAATGGTCTTTAATTCTGTCAAATCCCTTCAGCATTTAGTTCATGGTAGTATGTTAGCTTGAAAATTGTGAAAAAGGAAAAATGAAAAGTGAGAGGTGAGAGGTGCATGTTATACGTACTTTTTTTTTTGTTTGGCTAAACTTATTATATATCCATTTAATGTACTGATTTAAAAACTATGCAGCTGGAGTTTGAAATGAATGTTACATAATGAAGCGATTGAAGTGATCTGAGTTCAAAACACAGCATTGTAATCTTCTTTCTTATCTTCAAGTTACGGGTCTCTTATAAAAAAATATATTGAATAGGTATATATCCATTCAATTTTATTTCCTAAGTTCTAAATTTTGAAAAGCTTTTTTAAGATCAAAGTTCTGAACTCTTAACTGTTTTATCAATGGACTAAGGGTTCATCTATTTTTCCCCCACATTATCAGTTATCACCCTAAAAAATTGCTTTGCAATTTCCCCTGGGTAGCAAATTAAGTTTTTAAGTTCTGGATCATATGGTCAGTTATTAAGATGGATATATTTTTCTTCTATTGATGTCACTACATTCTTGTGATGGTGTGCCAATCTGGCATTACTACTTTTGCCAGTTGTTTTGGATACTTTTCTTCTGGTTGTGTTTAAAAACTTCATCTTCCTTTAAATGCCCTGCTACATTGGAGCAATGATAGAATGATGTTTGACCCCATGCTTTTTGTATATTCTGCAAAAGAACCCACTTTTGACTCTTGAATGTTAGATTCTTCAAGTCTATAGTTTCTTCTTCATTTGCCTTTTTGAACTATGCTCATACTCACATTAAGAACTTTGGTGCATTCATAATCATATGTACAGGACTTTAGCTTCTTTTTCTTCCATACTTGCTTCTCTATAGTATCTAAAAAGTCAGCTTCTAGTGTGTAAATATTAATGTGATCTGTATATTCATCCAAAAAAAAAAAAAAAGTTGGAAAGTTTTGAATTTAACCATGTTTGATAAAAGTTCATTTTTTTGGATTCTATTGCTTTGTTCTGGCTATTTGGAGTCTTCAGTAATATCACAATATGTTACTGTTTTATTTCTTCAGCTATATATTTAGGTTTTTTTGGATGTTGCCTGTTGTATGCTATTATTAGGGGTGTAATCGAGCTGAATCGAGTCGAATAGTGAGAAGCTCGAGTTCGACTCACAACTCAGGGCTCGATACTCGATTCGAGCTCGATCGAGTTTTATTTTTCAAATTCGATCTCGATTCGTGATTGAATTCGAGCGACTCGAGCTCGTTCGATTAAGCTCAATTAATATGTAAAAATAAGCTAAATTTGTATATTCGACAAGAGTTCAATTATTCATGCTCGAACTCGAACTCGGACTCGAAATATTTTATTAATTAAAATAATAAAAATATATTTAAATATAAAAAGCTCGATTAAGTTCGCGAGCTACTTGAGTCGGATATAAGAATATTCAAATTTGGCTCGATCGATAAGTCGAGCTACTCGAGCTCGAGCTCGACTTGATAATAATCGAACCGAATTCGAGTTTTCTTCGAATCGAATTAAATAATTTATGAGTATTAATATATCATTTACACCTCTAGCTACTATTACAAGGGATGATAATACAATTATTATTGCAATGATTTCAGAGATAATAGTCAAATATACCTGCTTAGTTGATTAAAAGCTTTATATTTATCCCTTCATTTTTTTCATGTAATGTTACCATTTTTTTTATGCAATTTTACAATTTGATTGTTAGAAAGTAAATGATGACCGTTCAAATTAATTTAGTATGAACTCAATAATATATTTAAATATGAATTAATTCAATCAAATTATCAATATAATATTCATTACTTATATATAAGTATTTTATATTGGTCACCAACAATGGAGGTGTTTTGAAAAAATGTTTAAAGGAAATGAAGTTATGGGATTAAAGCTGTGATATTTTTTAAGTTGGTAATTTATTTTTTAGAAAAATATGTTTTTGTAAAAGAATTAAAATAACAAATATATTTAACTTTAAATTTGTTTGTGTTATTATAATTACGGTTTAAGTAAATTTAATAATTGAGTTAGTATCATTTCACTCATAATACTAAATTAACCATGCGCATTTTAATTTGTATAATATAATATATTTAATCTCATTAATTTTTAATTTTTTAATATAAAAAATATTTAATAAAATTCTTAACTACAACAACATGCTGAATGTCATAAGGTTGTAATATCTAACTATCTTATAAGTTTGTTTCCAGTTTTTCTCTGGCCTGACACCTATCCACTAAAGGACATAAAGAAATTTTATCATTTGTTGAGATTATCATGTTTAAAACTATAAAAGAATAGAACGTTAACTAATAAATACATATTTGTAATTTATTCATTTATTTTTAAAAATATTCGATTTTATCTATATTTAATAAAAAAATTATTATATTTGTTCAAACTCGATTCGTTTAAATGTTAACATATTTGTGTTTGATTCGTATTCAGTTCAATTAAATTAAACGAGCTTATTCGCTAACATCAAATGAATATGTTCTCAAATATATTTTAAAAAAAAAATCATAACCAAATAAATTTAGATAAATTTTGAATAAACATAAATAAATCCAAACGAGCATAAATAAACTTTAAAACTAAAATCAAGATAAAAGATAAAAATATAATTTTATTAATATTATTATAAACAAATATAAAATAAATTATAATCGAATAAATTTTAAACGAATTTATTTATGAATGTAAATGAACTAAATAAATTTTTGTTCATATTTATATTCGATTTATTTAATAAACGAACATAAAAATACTATTTAAGATCATTTGTTAAACTTAATAAATGAATAAAAACCAAATATGTTTACAAATAATCCGGTAAAATTTCTATTCATTTAGAATCCTAATTATGTTGAAAAAGACAAAAATATTCAAGAAAGGCAGACAGATAAGGAAATGAGTCTCGAAAGAAAGAAAATAAAGTTCAAAAGTATATATATAGGAAGAGAGAGAGACAAGTTGGATCAAGAAAGGAAGGGAATTTTTTTTCTCAAACTCTCTTTGCCGACATCCCCCTCCTCTAATTTCTTCCTTCCTTTTTAATTTTACACTCTTTTTTCTCTTTCAAATCAATCTTCTTTCATTCAATCTTCCGCCAACCGTCGTTTTCCCATCTTTCAACCTCGGGGGTCAGGTCGAAACATGATTTGTCGACGGATCTACAGTTTGAATGGAGGTTACTGTATAAAACACACCTAATTACAGTTTACTAGTATCTTAAACAAATGTTTTCAACTTTGTCTATCATATCAATGATTGCGTTAAGTGGTTTTATACATATAAAAGACAAAACCTTCATGGCGATGTGTGAATAAATTCATTGCAGCCCCTTCACTGGATCAAGGATGATATTGATGGATGTCAAATTATCTTGACATGATTCATGTATGTATGTATGTCTGTAAATGTAAATGATGATTCATGTAGGTATGTAAATGTTAATGTAGTAACACCATATAACAAAATAATTTCCTTCCCCTTTGAAATGATTGACCACCTGTGTTAATCTGTCATCTAACAAAGAATGCAGGGATAGCTGATATTCACAATGTAAAGCCACTCTAAAAATGCAAGACAAAAAAAAAAAATCACAATCCTAAATTTGTAGCAAACCAAGAAATCGTTACTTATAGAATATAAATAGCAAGTAATTGTTAAACAGCCATCAAAGCAAAGGTATAAAGAAAATGAAGTTCCAAACAGTAGCCATTAAAGCTCTAGAAGAGCTAGATATTCAGAACAAGACAAGTCTAACACTCCATAGCAATAAATCTATATATAACATCTAAGTAGTCCGGCAATAACTCACCCTCTACGTACTAAAAACAGTAAACTAAATCTTGCGTCACACAAATGAGAACACAGATGAAGCATTTGTGCCACCAGTTTGGTGCAGCATAGCATCGATCTCATCGCCATCCTCCATTTCCAGCTAAAGCAAAAGAAAAATGAAATTTCATCATGCATTGAACAATTTCCAATCTGCACCTGCGCATTATTACGAGCAATTATGTAAGGGAGAGAAATAGAACAATACCTCATCAGGAGTTTGCTCGCCTCGTAGGCGGCGACCATCAAACAAGAAGGCAATTGAGTTGAAATCCACAGATTGTCGATCACAATATGCATTCATAAGCTTCTTCAGTTGCGTGCTTCTTTTAATCCTGAAGAAAACCTCATTCCCATCCTACGGTCAAAATACAAATTAGACCAAAATAAAAGAGAGAGCATTAATCCAAGAAGTTGTATTATAAAACCCAAATTCACTACCACAATATCAACACCTTCACTCTGGACACTTCTTGAGTTGATCTTACTTAATAAGAGTGAATAAGCTTCTTAAGCCAAAACAGGTACATCATTCAATAGTAAATTAACAGAGTTTCTACAAATAGATAAGTCAAATCAAGGTCTGTTCAAGGCCACACCAATAATTCAAACCAAATCATTTTCCCAAATTTGCAGTTCTTTATCAGCTCAAAAGCAAGAAAACTATATGAACCTACAAATTTCCTAAGCCCCATAATTTGATCAACGATTGACTTCCCGTTATTCATATGTCAAATCCAAAATTCTTATTTTTATACGGTTCCCAAACTGGATTACAAGAAATAAAAACAAGCACAACAAGGCTAGAAATAAATCCGAGATTGATGCAATACAAACAGATATCATTCTAACATATGCCAACACATGGACCGAGAG
This sequence comes from Durio zibethinus, assembly GCF_002303985.1. Next base: position 9,296,836 of record NW_019167938.1, on the reverse strand, counting down.
AAAAAACAATCAATTATTACACAATTAAAAGAAAAATAACAGAAATTAACTCTAATCCCACATATTAAACACAAGAACAAGTCAGCCAAAGAAAAAGATAACAAGATCAATCTATGCAACTACCCAATCATCATCTCATTTCATTCTAAAGCTCAAACATTACGAACAGAAAATACAAAAACATATTTAAGCCTTTAGAATTATGAAATTAACCCTTACCTATATAAGCATAATTTTCATTATGTGATAGAAAATTTACAACAACCCAACAAAAAAACGAAAGGGGAAAACGGAAAATTTTTAAAGGTAGATATTTGACCTTCCAACATTAATAAACTAAAAATGAGAATCTACGGATTCAAACCCTAAAAGACTTTTGAAAAAAAAAAGGCAAAAAAAAAAAAAAAAGAGAAAAATGGAGAGAGACCTGGCCTTTGACTTTGAGGTTGATATGGGCGGCGGATTGATCGCCGGGCTTCTTATCTTCCTCCTGCTGCCCCGACATTTTTTTTTTTTTGTCTCAGCGATTTCTGCTTCCGATTCTTCTCTAATTCGATATTTTATAGAATTAGGGTTTTTATTGAAAAGCACGGTAGACTCCTACTTTCCTTTTTCTCTCTCAATTTACCATTTCCGCTAAGCTCGACTTTCATGAGCTTAATGACGTGGAAAACTAGTACCCGATCATTTACTTTTCAAATTGGCCTTTTCTATTAACTAATCATCGATTGACACGTCGTACCATTAGGTAATTGAGAAGTACTTAAGCAGCGCCATTTTTTTTTATATATAATATGAAAAAACTTGAGCCTTTTTTTTCTGGTCAGAAGGGCATTTCTGTTTAAATACTAATTATTCTTTTTTTTTTTTCATTCAATATTATTTTATTAAGCATTTAAACTTTCAAACAGATTCTTTTTATGGATCATGGAATTGCGAATATCCTCTTGCCAGTATCCTTTAAAAAATCAGCGAGTATTAGATAAACCTTTCCGAGAATTTATGCTGATCAGAACTTTTTTTAGATTTTTAAAAATTATGAATGAAAAAAAAATAAATGCAAAATATTCGTTTAAATTAAGAAGATAAAAAATAAATTATCATCAGTAATGTAATCTATTCATAAAATATAACTCTTAATTTTAACAGTTAGGAGTTTAAATTTTAACAACTTTAAATAAAAAATAAATTTAAAAATATATATTTAACTTGCTAATTTTTCCAATTAGGGAGTCTAAGGTTTATCAAGCCAAACATTAAGAAGAGGAGGATAATTTTGACTTAGAGAATTGGTGGCATTATGGAGTCAACATAATTCTTTTCATAATATAACAAAAACAAATACACTTATTAGTCTTTTAATTTCGTTTATAAAGCTTAAAATTTTTGTTGTGGGAATTATTAAATTTTTGATGTCGTTAATCACAGTTATAAAATTAAAATTCAAATCAGATTTATCAATTAAAATTAGATTTATCCAAATGAAATATTTAAAATAAAATTTATATATTTATTATGAGTATAAAATTGTATACTTTTGGTTAACCATAACCCTCTGTGTTTAACTTTTTTTTTTTTTTCATATATTACAATTTGCAAAGTTATATAAACACATGTATTCTTATTTTTTGTAGATGCTATTCACAAATATTTTATCTTTACTTTTGACTTCTCACTTAATCAGATAATATTTTTACTTTCAATTGATTTTCCTTTTTCATATATTATATAGTGTAAAGTTACAAAAACATTTATTCTTATCTTTTATAGGTGTTGTCCATAGATCTTTTTTTTTTTTTTTCTCTCAATTAAGCTTTCTTACAATTTCAAAAAAAATTATGTTATCAATTTGCTTGATTACAATAATTTAAACCTGTTATTTAAGTCAAAATATTGTTAAAAATAACAAGAATTAATTTAATATGAAAATCATATTATATATAATATAAATAGCTCATTGATCGTTACTCTATATAAAAAATTTATAATCTTTTATACTTCCTTCTCTTCGAAGTCATAACACTCTTTTTATTTATAAAAAATTAGGATAAACTGAAATCTAATTTGATCTCTTTTATTATTATTTTCTTCTTTTAATATTATTTATTGTATATTTTAAATTTTGTCCAATTTTTAATTAAAAACTATTTTTTGTTATGATTTGATATTTTAATTATTTTATTTATATTTTACACATATTTTGAACATATAAATAATTAAATAATATTAATTTATATTTTTATTCACCTTTAAATAAAATGTTTTTATTCAATAAAAAAAGAGAATATCCACAGCAAAATAAACCTAGAAGTTGCTTAAATAGAGCAAGAAAGAGAAATCATGGCAGAGGAAAAACTATAATAGATCGAAAGAAGAGAATAACAACCAGCCAAACCCAAAAGGAAGTTGTATCCTCACTGATATCTATGTTTTCTTTGGTATTTGAGACTGGTACAGTTTGATTATTGTTCTGAAACAACATTTCAGTACTTAATCATCACATTATATGACTGTTAAACCACTTATATCTACGTTTATAAGTGCCAACCCTGACAAAGCATTCTATTAGCAAGTGTTTCTGCTATATTTGATAGGCTATCAACTTTAGCCTTTGTATTAGTAGCAAATTTGTAGGAAACTTCAGTGGGACGACATGCTTTTTGTTGCAGTGTTTTTTTTTTTTTTTTTCATTTTAGTTCATCCTTTTTCATGTATAACAAGTACGAATTTATTATTAATTTAGGAATAAAAAGTAAACATTTTAAAATTAGTTGTAACTCAAAGCTTCTAAAACAACTTATCTCAAAACTTCAACCAAAAAAAAAAAAATGTACTTAACATGAAAACTTGCATGTTCAAAAATAAATGAGCTAGGTATTGAATATAACAAAGACAAAGAACATATGAAATAGGAGTCATGCACTCATGCTACTAGCTTGTCCCGTCACTTTTTTTTTTTCAAACATTTGTATTTTTAACATGATATATAATTATTTATTGGATAAATTTCAATATATAAAGTTTAATAATTTATAAATTAATCAATTAATTCATAAAATAAGATGTTATAATCAAATGAATAAGTTATTTCCATGTTAGATGGGACAAAAATGTAGAGGCAAATAGTATTGTTCATAAAATATGTATCAATCATTTTTAAATTTCAACTTAAATAATAAGTACTGCAATTTCAATTGAGTTGATAGTAAAAATTTTCAATTTTAATACATGTTGGGTAGGTAAATATTGTAAAACTTTTTCAACAATAGTCTGATTTGATAGAATGCTAAATTTTTAATTTTAATAAACATAGAATTAATGTTATCAAACAAATTTAAGCCAATGGGAAAGTTTTTATCACAGTTTGTTAATGGGTAATGGAACCAAAGCAGAGATTAAGTACTGTTTGTGCCCATTAGAGAGCTATGGTCTTGACTGTAATGCAACAACATCAACCAAATTGGCTGTTTCCTGAGTATTTCCACCATTCCTCGTTTGGCCTCAATGAGGCTGGACAGGTCATGTTTCATTAAATATTTTTATTCATATCTCCAGGTAAACAAAAGTTCTAGAAATAAATAAAGAAATCACCATTCACTCATAAATGATAAATCTGATCACAATACCGACGTTTGTTAGTTTAAATAATAAATAGCTCCATTTTTGTTAAGTAAAATTTTAATTTTAAATTTTATGAATAAAAAAATAAATATTAAAGAAAATTATTTCTACTGATCCAATTTAATTTTAAAATAATTAAAATTTAAAATGATTATATCTCGTAAAAAAAATTCTGATCGCAACAATGTTTATTGTAGCCCTCCAGAGTCCCGTACCAAAAATAAATCACTGCAGACCGACAATTTTTAGAGCAAGTTTCATTTGTAAAAAAAAAAAGAAAAATTCAATATTACAACAATAAACTATTTATAATCAATCGGATCATTGGATTATATAAATTTAAATTTAATCATTGGTATATTTATATTATTTTAAATATTGATAATTTATATGATATGAAAATATAAAATATATTTTTAATTTTATTAAATTTATATAATTTTTTTAAAATTTTAAAATATATTATTTTTGTATTTTTTTTATTATTCTTATTTTATATTACCGTTAAATTACATGATCACATCATTCATATCTATATTGAATAATGAATGCGATATTACATATTGCTTTGTATTTGTCCCTTATTGTACAGTATTTTGTTCATCAAAATCCATGGGAGAAGTATCTGAACGTTAACGCACTTTTTTACAGATTTAGATGTGGTTTGACTACAATACAAAAAAAGCACAATAATGGTGCAATTTTACTTTTTTCTCCCATCCAGTTATGAGCACCGCAGTTCCCTGTCCCAAACCAACGTTCAAAAAAAATGAGTAAAAAGGGGGACCCTTCAAGGTCCACAGCATCCCATTCACCTAATACACCCTTCCGGACTCACTTTATTTCCTTTATCTCCTATTTCTCCCTACGACCACCCTCAAATCCCACCTTTCCACACTTCCAGCTAAGAATAGTAAACGAGATGAAATGGAGAAATGATAAGCATTGATGGTAATGAGGGTAAGTAGCGTAGGAATGCAGCGTTCGCATAAACAAAAAAACAATAATTATATCTTTATTTCTCACAAAAACTAATAATTTATATATTTATATTATGTTTTAATAAAATTTATATATCATAATTTTTATATATAATATAAACATAAAATTTATATTTATTAAATTTATATAATTTTTATTAAAATTTTAAATTCTGTCTTATCTATAATTTTTAATGTCTTAGATTGTGAGTGAAAAAAAAAAACAAAAAGTACATCATAGAAAACGGTCGAGTAAGTGGGGCCACGTGGGGTTGTAGTGGCCAATGTTTACCAATTTGTTTTCTAATTTCCTCGCTCTTATAGGCCTGATTGCCTAAGTGGATAAATCGTGGTCCGTGCAGAGTTTGCCCCTGCCTCGGTCCGTCTTTACCTTGCCCGGTCTGCCACCGCTCTCTCTCCGCTCCTCGGTTCTTGTCAATTTCCGCAGATACTGGGGTCCATCTCGATCTCTTTAAAAACACTATTCCCACTCACACGCCTAATCTCCCTAACTCTCCCCCATCTCTCATTTTGTAAACGGAAAACCCTACCATTAAACTCTAACACTACCATTTCCACCTGATCAGTTATTTTTAGATCCGCTTCTTAAAAATACTAGAGCAGAGCAATGGAGCACTTTTTAGTTTCTCTCTTCCTTTTACTCATTTCTGTTTTCACTATTGCAGGTAACCTACATTTTCAGTTTTCATTTTTTGTTCCTTGCTTTTTCTCTTCTGAAAAGATCACGCATTTGTTCTTACCATTTTTCAGATTGTGGTTCTATTGGCGTAAACTATGGAAGAATCGCCAGCAACCTTCCGTCAGCATCCAAAGTAGTGAAACTACTAAAATCCCAAGGTCTAAACCGTGTCAAAGTCTACGATACGGATCCTGCTGTCCTACATGCATTATCCGGATCCGGAATCAAAGTGACCGTCGACCTTCCCAACGAACAACTCTTCGCTGCAGCCAAAAGCACTTCCTTTGCAAACACTTGGGTCCAGCAAAACGTCGCCGCTTACTATCCTCACACTGAAATCGAAGCCATTGCCGTTGGTAACGAAGTCTTCGTGGACCCCCACAATACGACCAAGTTCCTCCTACACGCCATGAAGAACATCCACCAAGCTTTGGTTAAGTTCAACCTTCAATCTGATATTAAAGTCTCTTCCCCCATTGCCCTTTCCGCTCTCCAAAACTCTTACCCGTCTTCAGCCGGATCTTTCCGACCCGAACTCGTTGAGCCCGTTTTTAAACCCATGCTGGATTTCCTTCGCCAAACCGGGTCTTTCCTCATGGTCAATGCATACCCGTTTTTCGCTTACGAGTCAAACACTGACGTCATCTCGTTGGACTACGCGTTGTTTAGGGAGAACCCGGGTGTGGTGGATACGGGTAATGGGTTGAGGTATTTCAGTCTTTTCGATGCTCAAATCGACGCCGTTTTCGCTGCAATGTCTGCTTTGAAATATGACGATATTAAATTGGTTGTGACGGAAACGGGTTGGCCGTCAAAGGGCGTTGAGAATGAGAATGGTGCGAGTATCCAAAACGCCGCCGCATATAATGGGAATCTGGTCCGTCGGATCTTGACCGGTGGTGGAACCCCTTTGAGACCCAAAGCAGATCTGACCGTTTATCTGTTTGCCCTTTTTAATGAGAACATGAAGTTCGGGCCCACTTCGGAAAGAAATTACGGGCTTTTTTACCCGAACGAGGAAAAAGTTTACGATATCCCTTTCACTGTAGAGGGGTTGAAGAATTACCAGGATAACCCGTCGCCGGTCTCTGGGAACCAACAAAGGGTAGCGACTCCCGTCAACGGCGGAGGAGGGGGGGTGTCGAAAAGTACGACGGGGAACACGTGGTGCGTTGCGAATGGTGAAGTGGGTAAGGAGAAGCTACAGGCGGCTCTAGATTACGCATGTGGTGAAGGAGGTGCTGATTGCCATCCAATCCAGCGAGGTTCCACGTGTTACGATCCTAACACCATCGAAGCCCACGCATCGTTCGCATTCAATAGTTATTATCAAAAGAACGGACGCCAAATGGGAGCTTGTTACTTCGGCGGGGCGGCCTATGTCGTCACTCAACCACCCAGTTCGTACTCTATCATAAACCCTTGCTTTTAATTTTAATTCGGCATTTTTTTTTTGCAAGCTTTGCTAATGTGCACCGGAAGAGTTAGTCGGCCACTTGAGTGAGAAATCTATGGTGCACGCCAGGTCAAAAAAACCCATGAAAGTGAAATAGAAATCTTTCAAATGCTTACGTGGTGTCCATCTATTGGGTTAATATTATGGCCCTTTTTTCTGAGATAAACAGTGTTAAATAAATGATAATTATGCAGCCCTGCAATTTGCCTACCTGAATTATTGTTGTCCTAGTAAAGTGTGGGCCTACGGCTGAAATTTTAAATCTGAGATTTATTTTTTCTGAATCTATCATTTGTTTTACTGTTACTAAAAGTAAGTGCCTGTTTTTCTTTTACAGAGTATGGTAATTGCGAGTTTCCCACAGGATACTGAAGACCAACCATAAAGGGTCAAAAGGTTGGGAAGAATTGACTGGTTGAAAGAGATTAATGCTACTTTTTATTATAGGGATTTTAGGGTTTGGAATTTTTTTGAGGTTGGAGGGTGGGGACTATTGTGTATTTACTTGTTGGATTTGTGAGGCAAATGTTTAGGCTACCTCTGTGTATAAATGGATTATAAATTACGTTTGTAGCTCAACCTTGAATGGAATGATCAGTTGATTACTACTAGTACTAGTGTTATTTTTACCTTGATTACCAACTTAAAGCTAAAAGTTGAGACAATGCCAAACTGGGAGTGAATTGAGATAGGCTGGAAACCACAAAGAGTGGTGATCCATACTCACTTTGGGCAATCTATATGTCTATAGTGCTCAGTTACTTCATATTTGTTGGCATTCTACAGTTGCTGTTTTGCTCCAAATAGGTGCATTGATTGAGTGATTGATTCCCAAAGAAGAAAAGGATTTCAGTGGCTTGATCCTTTGTCCATTCGTTTAATGTAGTCTACATGGTTCCAACAGTTTTTAAAATTCCTCAAGCTTTCTTTACTTGAATAACTTGTTAGGTATCATAGTTGGATTTGGAAATAATGATTTGCAAGAATGTGCCACTGAGTTGATACCACGTTTGATTTAGTATTAATCCAATCGCATATCTACACTCATTCCCTGTTTTGCTCAATTAGCCAAGTAATTGGATTCTTTCGAGCACCAAATTGCTTCCATTTCTCTACCTCTAAATAGTCTCTTGCTATTTGCACATAAAAAAAAAAAAAAAAAGTCCACTAGAAGTATAGGTGAGAACTTAAACCAATGGAGGCATAGAAGAAGGATAAACAAAAAGGTCAAAAAAAACTTTTTAAATTATATTGAAATATTTATTATAGCATTTAAATTTTAAAAATTTTTAATGTAGTATCTGAATTATGAATTTATTAATTAATATGATATTTATAAAATTTTATTTTTATCATGTGTCATTATTTAAAATTAGTTGTACTAAAAGTAAATATCATGTTAGTTGTTAAATTTATAATTTAATTATCATATTAAAATTTTTTAAAATTTAAATATTATATTAAATATTTTATTATAACTTAAAATATTATACATGATATGAACTAAAGTAAAAAAAAAAAAAAAAACTCTTGTACACGAAGAGATTAGCCAAAGTCAAATTTGGATTCCACTTCTCAAAACAGTGGAAAAGAAAACCCAACATTCTAAATCAAATTTTTTACATCGTATGCTAACCAATCCCCTGCCTCAGTTGTACATGTACTATAGCCATGATAGCAGCAATAGCCCATTTGGGTCATTGTCACTGGCTCGGAAAAAGGATTTAGGTTAGAGTGTAATGAAAAGAGCGTTTATTAATAATTTGTGAATATACTTTATTTTTATTTGTTTATATTTATTTATTAAATTTTTTGAATGATCATGAATAATGTGTAAATAGGCTTAATTCTTGTTTTTTATTAAATTTAATAAATAATTATAAATAAATTTTTAATATTTATTAATTAATCAAACAAATCATAAATATAACAAAAATTCGTATATATTCATCTTAAATACTGAAAACTACCTCTTTATCGAATAATACCGAGACAGGTTATCAATAAGACTTAAACTCCACCAGGACCACTTCACTCAAGGTGAGTGACATTATCAATCCAACCAACTTCTTGCTGGTTAAAATTTTAATCGTAAACCAAGGTTAGAATATCAATAACCTTGACAAACAAAAAAAATCACTTAATTTCTTATCAAGATGATTCTTCTACAAGAGGATAAGGTAATAATGAAAAGGTATAAACTTGTAGGCCCTGATTGGATAATTGGAAAGTCGGCGGGAGAGATGATCAAAAGTATCATGCTGTGTAAAAGTTACCTTGGATCCAGATTGAACTCTGCTTTTTGTTTCAATGGAAAATTGTGAACATTTCAATCAGGGAAAATGGGGAGTTTGCAAATGGCTTTTTCTGTAGAAAACACCACTGAAATTGCAAATACAACGCATAATAATGATGTGATCCTGGAAAGACGTGGTGGTGAGAAAACTATTGATGTAAATCAAAAGCATGTTTCATTTTTTTTTTTTTTTTTCATAAGCAGACGACAATGTTCTTTTGAGGGAAAAGAAAAAGTACACATTTTTTAAGCCCTGAAAATGAGAGAGGTTGATCCCATGTGCTTGAGGTCCCATCTACTCAATCGCACCAAGGGTCTACTGGTCTAGTATCTAATATTGAAATGTACTGTTGTTGCTATTGAGAAGAAGAAATCAGGTAATTTTGTCAACTTGGAGGAGTGTAGGAGCATGGTCTACGGCTTGCCATTTAATTGAAAAGGAGCGATATCATTTTTAAGAAAAAAAAAAACCAATATTTAAATAAATTTTTTTGGATAAAATTCATAAAATCACAAACTAAAAATACATATAATTAAAAACAAAAAATAAAATAAATATGCAAATTACTCTATACAAATATTAAAATATTTAAATTTAGTTAATTTTTTTTATAAAAAAAATTAAAAGTAAATAAATTATTCAATCTCCCAAATTAAGATAAGATATATCGTACTGAATAACTTAAAACAAATAATTATAAATTATACATTCGATATGATCTCAATAAATAATTATCAATAAAATTTAAATTCAAATTTTTTTTATAAAAAAAAAAAAAATTTTAACCAACTACCATGCTCAAGTGACCCAAATTCTAGCTCGGTATGACAGTGAAGAGTTAAGCTCATATATTTTTGGAGCTAATGTCAAGCAACTCGACTAGTATCTTATTTACGAACCAGCAATATTTCCAACCGTAGGCTGTTTTAAGTCTTTGATCAGTTGTATGCAGACCGGCAGATCAGCTCCTCTCCCACCTCCCCAATCCATTTCGAGAAAAATAAAGAGTCAATAATATTTTTTTGTACTTAAATTTTAGTAAAATGAAAAAATTGACATCCAAAAAAATAAAATATATAATTTATATTATAAATTTTTAAATAATGTGTTATTTTATCCAAATTATAATAATATCAATATAACTCATTTATATATTATTTAATTAATATAATTTTATTATATAACTATTATTTATTAAATAAATATGGTAAATATTTCGTAAACATTTTATGTGAATGTCACATGATAAAAAATAACTTATTAAAATATATTTTTATTATTTATATTTGATCATATTTGTTAAATGTCATATATATAAATTGATATAATTAAAAAAATTAAATTTTAAATTAACATCATACATAATTTGAAATTTTAATATGAAAATTATATATTTTATTTTTTAGGCATCAATTTATATGTTTTCTCAAAATTCAATTAAAAAATAATTAAATCAAAAAATTAAAAAAAAAGAGACATTGGATAATTGACTTTGCAGTAACTTATTAAAATATATTTTTATTATTTATATTTGATAATATTTGTTAAACGTCATATATATAAATTGATATAATTAAAAAAATTAAATTTTGAATTAACATCATACATAATTTGAAATTTTAATATGCAAATTATATATTTTATTTTTTAGGCATCAATTTATATATTTTCTAAAATTTCAATTAAAAAAATAATTAACTCAAAAAATTAAAAAAAAAAAAGAGACATCGGAGAATTGACTTTGCAGTGACTAAAGATGGGAGGTGAGGATATCGAGGGATGAGAGTAATTATGGTGTTGATTATTGGTGACAGTAATTACTTATAAAGGAAAATTATTATTGGCAATAATATACAGCGGTAGTGGTGAACCACCCAAAATGGTTGGGTGGGGGGCATTATGAAAGGTTAAACAAGTGAAGGGTGAAGGGATCTATCTCTCCAGAAACATGAAAGCTCAGTTGGAGCAGAGATCCGGATTCCCTTGCCTGCCTCCCATTTAGAACTTGGCTCTTCTTACTGTCGACTCACATGCTCTATTATTGCAATTCCTACTTTCAATTTTTTTCACTGCTTTTTTCCATGTTTCACGGGTCTAACTCAAAAAACATGCCTAATAAATAGAGGATATAACCTTATTTTATAAGTCCAAAACCACCATCATTACACCATAATAAGACACCGCATATGAGATGGATTTATGCGGTAGGAGATTTTTACAGCTCAAATACAGATCATTCTTTCCAATTCTTAATATTCCTTCTAAATATGTATTAAATCTTGGTCTGCCTAACATTTCTCATATGTGTCTTCATATATACTATATGATACACTTCAGTAACGGATGTAGGTTCATATATATATATGCATAAACCCTCTGTTTGGCGAATGGCTATCCACTTCGCACTAGGAATAGGAAATTCCAATGTTCAAAGGAATGGGTCAACGAAATTTACGAGTCTTCGTCATGTTTACGAGGCAGGGAGAGTCTCAAGGGTTTTGGTTATAGTCCATCACCCAAAATAAATGACACATTTCCATCCAATGCTTTTCTTAGGATCATAATTTTCCAAGAGAACAAGTCCCAAAAGAAAAAGAAAACGAGAAAGCTCAGAGAAGAAAGATGCCAAGCAAGTTAAAGAAGGCAATTGAGGCAGTGAAGGACCAAACAAGCATCAGCCTTGCCAAGGTTGTTAACACTAATTCCTCAAATCTTGATGTGGCTGTTCTCAAGGCCACAACCCGTGACCAAGTGCCCATTGACGAGCGTTACGTCAGTGAAATCCTTCAGACAATCTCATCCAACAAGCTCCATGCTGCAATTTGTGCCCATGCCATTGCTAAAAGAATTGGCAAAACAAAGAACTGGGTTGTTGCCCTCAAATCTTTGATGCTTGTTCTTCGAATTTTTCAAGATGGCGACCCCTTTTTCCCTATAGAAGTCCTTCATGCAAGGAATCGTGGAGCCAAGATTCTAAACCTTTCCAATTTCAGGGATTACTCCAATTCAAGCCCTTATGATTACACGGCCTTTGTAAGGTCGTTTAGCTTTTATCTTGATGAGCGTTTAGATTGCTTTGTCACAGGGAAGCTTCAAAGAAGATTTACGAACAAAGAGAGGCAAAGTAGCTATCCAAGAAGCCATCGAGTTAAGCAACAGCCTGTTCGAGATTTGAAACCGCCAATGTTGCTTGACAGGATTTCTTATTGGCAACGATTGCTTGATAGAGCCATTGCCACAAAGCCAACAGGCGCAGCCAAGACAAACCGTCTGGTTCTGATTTCTCTTTATGATGTCGTCCAAGAAAGCTTTGATCTTTACAGGGACATATCTGATGGACTCGGTCTTCTTTTAGATGGTTTCTTTCATTTGCAATATCAATCCTGCGTCAATGCCTTTCAATATTGTGTGAAAGCCACAAAACAATTCGAAGAGCTTTCTTCGTTTTATGATTTTTGTAAGAGCCTTGGAGTTGGGAGAACCTCAGAATATCCAAGTGTGCAGAAGATATCAGAAGAGCTTATGGAAACTTTACAAGAATTCTTGAAAGACCAAGCTTCGTTCCCATCTCCTGGGAAATCCCCATCTTCTAATTCGGCTCATTTGCTTCTTCTACCGGCACCATCAGCCAAGGATCCTTCAGAAACTACAGAGAGAGAATCTCAAGCTGGTTCAAGATGCACATCCTTGGAAGATTTGATGAGTCAGACAGAACCTGCTGAAACTCTAAGCCCATCTTTCTTAGTCGGACATTTTTCGGAGCTGTCTGAAAAAAGGTGTCACGAACAAGAAGATATGTATAATGTCACTGAAACTGGTTCAAATCATTCCTTGCCCATTGATCAAGGGACAAATGTGACTATAGATTTTGTATCCTTTGATGACTGGCCAACGGTTGATAAAACCCAAAGGCAACAAAATTCAGCAATTTCGAATTCAACTAAGGGTGAAAAGGGTTGTTGGGAGCTTGATTTACTAGAGGCGACAGCACAACCTGTAGAGGTTTCTCAAAACTTAGCAAACGATCACTCTTTCTTTGACAACTGGTTACAACAAGATCATAAGCAAGTACAAGCTTCTCAAAATGGAGCCAATGATCTCTCTCTTTGCAACAGCTGGCTGCAAGAAGATCATAGAAAAGAACAAGCTTCTCAAATTGAAGGCAATGGTCATTCATATATCAATGACTGGCTACAAGAAAATCAACAGCATGAGCAAGCTGCTCACAACGTAGCCAAGGGCCATTTGTTTTTTGATGGTTGGTTACAGGAAGATAAAAAACTAGAACCAGCTTCTCAAATTGTAGCTAATAATGGCCACTCCTATTTTGATGACTGGCTTCAGGAAGATAAAAAAGAACCAGAAGAAGAACAACATTCAGCATCGAATTGGAGCAATGGTAGTAAGGAAGGTTGGGAGATTGTGTCAGTAGAAGCCGCAACACAACCTGCACAAGCTTCTCAACATTTAGCCTATGGAATTGAGCCCTCAATGGCAAATTATTTATTTGATCAAAGGCCAATATTACCTCCACGCCAATACAATCCATTTCTTGAAGATGAAACAGATATATCAGCATCTATTGCCACCACTACCAATGACAATGCAGCCTTTCGTGATAAGTTCTCAATGGCACCAACATTTCAGGCAGCACCAACTTTCTTCGCTCAGAGTCTTGATGAAACAGATACATCAGCATCCATTGCCACCACTACCAATGACAATGCAGCTTTTCCTGATAATTTCTCGATGGCACCAACATTTCAGGCAACACCAGCTTTCTTCGCTCAGAGTCCTAATGAAATGGCCACACCAACATTTCATGCGATACCAACATCTATTTCCCAGGATCCTAAAGGGACAACAGCAGCGTTTAAGGATGACGACTATGACCCTTTCGGTCAATGGCCTACTATGAAAGCTAAAAACAATGTTTCTCCTGATGGATCAGTAGATCAACAAAATGTGTTGCTTCAACAAGAGTTGTGGTTGCAGAACCAAGACAAGATTATGGCAAGGCACATAGTTTGATCTATTCTTGAATAAAAATGTATATTCATTTTGTAAATAACTTCGTAAAACAAATTTACTAGTTTACAATTTTTTCAATCAACCTCTTTTTTGGTAGTTTGCCAGGATAATCCAACATACAAAGTACTCAGAGAAACGTTTTTTTTATCTCCTCATGTGAGGCAGTGTCCCTTATTCGGAAGTAAAACAGTTTTTTCACTGCTGGCATGACTTTTTTAATTAATTCTAACAGGTTAGTTATATTGTGCAATACATATGCAATGAGGTAATTAATTGGGCTCCAATGAATAAACTACCTAAATCTGACCCTGAACTGAAGCAAAACATACATACCTCTGGAACTGGGTTCCAAAATTTTAAACTGTCTATTTTGGAAGTAAAAAGGAGTAAAAACAAAGTGTCCGTTTCAAATTGCACCTGCTTTGAAAGGTATCATAGAATTATTAAGCCAAAAGGATTGCTTTGTGTCATATTCATTCGAAATTTTGAACAAAACAACAGAAAAGTCCAATTATTAAGTTGAATTATGGTTCACACTTCACACCTCATACTAGGAGTTATGGCATGGTTGGTCCCCTTATGTGGATTCCATTTTTTTTTTTTTTTTACCCTTGGCGGCCATATATAAGCTGTAACTAACAAATCTAAAGGCTCTGCAAAAGATTTTCCTAAATTAATATCAACTAATAAAATTTTTCATATATTGATATGAAAATATATTAATAACGTACACGCAAGGTGATCATATACTAGTATTATAAATATTGTCTGCCGTATTCCAGGAAGTAACAAGTAGTTAAACTTGGAGTCATTTCTTTTAACCTCAAATGCAATGGAATGTAAATTATTATAGTAATTTGCAAACATGAATTTGGTGTTGCACTGCATAATCATTGTCCATATTTTTGTATTTGTAAAGACATGTTAATGAAAATCACTTTCTTTGTTTTCGAGAGAAAAGCTTATCTTTTTTTTTTTTTTTTGATCACTTTCACACTTTATGTAGTAATAGTTTTAGACCAACACCTAACCTTCAACTTCAACTACCAGCAGCATTTCAGCGTCCACACATCCATTTCCTTGGCCGTCTAAGCTAGTACAGTCTTAGGTAGAATCCTTCTTTTTTTTTTTATCCAGGCATCAGCCATCAAGCACTGCCTCTAGCCATCCCCCAAGGTCTAGATTTTGTCCTAAAAAGGACGGTGAGTTATTGAACTTTAAAAGACTCAAACTGTCGTCTAAACGAACGGATAGCATTAGCAACCAAGTATTATGTCTACTCGTGGAATTTGTCAAACGTATATCAAACGACGGGGCAAGGCCCAACTATGATATTTTTTAGGGTTTATGCCATGTATGATTTTTAAATTATAGTATAATAACTAACATGATATTTAAACTTTAAAATTTTTTAATACATTACACTTTAGAAATATTTTTTGGTTATTATTTTTAAATAAATAAATAAAAAATTCATAAAGGTATTTTAAAAAATAAATAATAAATTTTTTAATTTAAAGTAATAGGTAAAATAATAATAAGTAAAAATAAAAAATCTAAAAATAAAATGAAAATAAAATAGAAAAATCAAATCAAATCAAATCAAACAAAGAATAGGATGAAAGAAGAAAAAAACTACAATTGGGTTAGATTTAAAGCATGAATTCTTATGCAAATCGCTGGATTCAAGCAAAAACTTCAAACTTCAACAAAAAAATTCATCCTAAACTTAAAAAGAATTTTAAATTTGTGAAAACCCAATAGAAATCTCATAATCAAAAGTCAACAAAAAAACAAATATATCATAAACTCAATAAAATAGGAATCAAACTCAAAAATTAAAACATAAATTCAGGAAACTCAAAAATCAAATCAAATTCAAAATGAAATAAAATCATAGAACTCAAAGAAAAAAATCTAAAAATTTACTTGAATGATTCCTCCCAAAAATAAAAACTAAGATCTCTATTTCTTTTTTTCCCCTCCTCTTTTGTGTATGATTGATTGGTGTTTATATATGACTTTTGCTATAAATTTTATTAATTTGCATTTAATGACAAAGATTGCAGATCTGATTATGCTCTGAATTGATTTTTTTCTTAATTCTCTTTAGAACGGATTTAATTAATTTCTGAAATTATCTCTATTTTTCTTGATTTTTAGAATCTCTCAAAATTTTTTTAAATTATATATGACTTTGATTCCTTAATTTTGTTTCTTTCTAATCTTCTTTTAATAGATAAAGATATCATGTTTAAGTTTTAATTACTAAGATCATCTTTGATTAATAATTAAATTACTCCACATGATTTATAATTTATTATAAAAATTTAAAATCAGATAAATAAAAACTAAATTATAAATAAATAAAATAAACAAGATATAAAAAATTAGACATTGAGCTTCAATAAGATCAAAAACATAAGATTAAATAAATGTTTACAATACTTAAACTTGGAGTCATTTCTTTTAACCTCAAATGCAATGGAATGTAAATTATTATAGTATTTGTCAATTTGCAAATATGAATTTGGTGTTGCACTGCATAATCATTGTCCATATTTTTGTATTTCTAAAGAGAAAACACTTTCTTTGTTTTCGAGAGAAAAGCTTATATTTTTTTTTTTTTTTATATTGATCGCTTTCACACTTTATGTAGTAATAGTTTTAGACCAACACCTAACCTTCAACTTCAACTACCAGCAGCATTTCAGCGTCCACAGATCCATTTCCTTGGCCGTCTAAGCTAGTACAGTCTTAGGTAGAATCCTTCTTTTTTTTTTTATCCAGGCATCAGCCATCAAGCACTGCCTCTAGCCATCCCCCAAGGTCTAGATTTTGTCCTAAAAAGGACGGTGAGTTATTGAACTTTAAAAGACTCAAACTGTCGTCTAAACGAACGGATAGCATTAGCAACCAAGTATTATGTCTACTCGTGGAATTTGTCAAACGTATATCAAACGACGGGATAAGGCTCAAGTATGATATTCTTAGGGTTTATGTCATGATTTTTAAATTATAGTATAATATTTAACATGATATTTTAACTTCAAGAATTTTTAATATATTAATTAAATTATTAATCTGTCAATTAAAATTATATTTATTTTTAATGTGATTAATTTTAATAATAATATATAATATATAAATAATTTTTAAATAATATATTAGTTAATAAATTTATAATTTAAATAATGCATTAAAAATTTTTTAAATTTAAATATTATATTAAATATTTTATTATAATTTAAAAATATTTTTTGTCATAATAAACTACTATTTATAATAAATCTGAAACGCATTTTAATTGATTTATCTAATATTTTTAAAAGAATAATATTCAATTCATTTAAATTTTAATATTTATACCATAACCTTTTTTATTAAAAAAAACCTACAAATAGTAATCTTTTTGTCTCTTTTTTTTATATATATACTTTTTAAGATATCTCAAAATTATATGTTTTTTATATCTAAAATTCTTATATTTTTATATTTCAAATTTTTTATGATTTTATTTATTTTTTATGTTAAAAATATTAACCTTTAATTTTATAAAAAATAAATTTTAATATTAAATATATTAAAATTAAAATATTTTTCATAAATTCAATAAAAATAAAAAATACCCAAATAATTTGAGAGAGAGAGAGAGAGAGAGAGAGAATAATATATTTTTGGCGCGACAGAGTAAAAGAAAAGTTTAGACAGAATTGTGATGTGTGAAGGTAATGATAGAAGCTAAGAGAGAAGGAAGCATGAAGCTTTACAGCTTGTTGACGCAGTGGCTTTAAAGGGGTCTCTGGGGAAATATGACCTTAACCAACATTGCCCCCCACAAAAAAAAAGATAAACCTTTTCTTTAGCACCATCTGCTGGAGTGAGGTAGAGTATTTCGGTACCAATGACAAATAAAAACAACCGAAACAAGGGTGATGACTCGAGCCTCGAGAACGAAGCAAGCAACCAAGCAAGCCATAGCATGTTACGTTGTGAACAAAGAAAAGGACTGCTCAATATTATCTTTCGATAATATCCTGGTCTAGTACAATACTACTTATATATTTTTATCTTTTCTTTACCCATGTGATGTCGCTGTACTCTTCTGCTTGGGACCCGCACTTTTAGCCTTTCATCGACCTTTATAGCTCCCCTTCTTCCCTACAACTGCGCCCTCCTTCCCTATTTTTCTTTTCCTGACTGCTGCTGCCTGTTTCCTGCATGCCGCCTCCCCCTCTTCCCAATTTTTCTGTTCTTTCTCCTTTTCAGATTCTCAATATCAGTCGAGTCTCACTGCTCCATCAATCCTATTTATTTTACTTCTAAATTTTCGGGTCCGTTGATCATCAACATGTCTTCTTTGCCAAGCTAAACATTCAGGATTTCAAACAAAATGTGAAAAATAGAGGCCCACCACCCACATTCACAAATCTGATGAAAGAGTTCAATACCAAGACCATAATCTTTACCGTTGATTTCCTCCCATTATCTACTGGTAGGGAAAACGGAAAACCCCAAAAAGCCAAATCATTTCATTTCATAAAACAAAGATTTCAGGAATTTACATTATAAAACAACGTCCATAAGAAAAGAAAAGAAAAGAAAAAAAAAAAGGAAGGAAACATAACAATCGTCGTATGCTCGTATCCTTCCCTTACAACTCACCTTCATAAGTTAATCTAATATTAATTAAAAAAAATTAAAAACAAAAACGAGCAAAATGAGGATACTCCCTAAAAACCGCATCCATTCCTTTTGTCATCAGATATAAAATATTAAATGCTAATTGATATTTTAAATGGTATATTAAAACTTTTTTTTTTTTTAATGATATGAGGGGAAAAAGTCTGGAGTATACGAAGCGTCTTTGTCGCTTTTCCACCAAAGCAGTTTCTCATTCTTCTGACAGTTAGAAAATTCCAAACGAACTCCTGCAATATAAATTAAGCCCAAAAAATTTGTCAATAATATGAAAAATAAAATAATTATAAATATTATTCACTAAAATTTCACGTGCTAGAAAGTAGAAACGTATCTACAAAATCTGATCCGTTAATTTAGTCTTGGAAAACGAGGCCGTATCATGTACAGGATATTCTAGAGGAGTAACTAACTAATCTAATCATACTGCTAACGGCCTGATAAAATTTAATATACAAAAATGGAATTTCACGCTTTCGTTTTTCAGTGGAATTGAAGTTTTTTTGAATAACAAATCAAATTAATTCAAATAATCTAATATCTTACTCGTAAAATTTATATCGAATTTGATTGAATATTTTATTTTTTAAATATAATAAAAAATATAATATTTAATACTAATATTTATAATCTTATTAAATCTAATCAAATTTAACGAATCAAACTCAACCGATCCAATAAAATTACAAAATCAGCTCAAGCATAAAAAATAATTTTATTGAACTAGACTCAAATTTTCGAGTTTCGCGCGTTTGAGTTTTGAAGTTGTACTAAATACTAATAACTTCGAATCTGGCAGGTATCTAATTGGCTCCATTACACCCTTACAGGACACGGGCATGTTTACAGATACCACGTCAGCATTATTACAAATAGTAAGCTCACCAAAACAATTGGGTCCATCGAATCGATGATTTTCACGATGGACCAGAAACATCTATGGCTTCGATGTTTTAGCCATCATTCTTTTTCAGGATTAAAGATATTATCACTCGGATAATCGAAAACCCTCCCTGTTTTAGTGCTGACGTGGCAAACTAGTACAAGTAACTAAAATCTTATGGAAAATAAGAAGGGGCAACATCGTACTTTTAACCCTAATTAATGGCGATAAAATAGAGGACAGTTACTCCACGCGTCACCAAGAAGTTTAGATCGAAACGAAACCCAAACAAAATCCCATTTTTCCAATTATATCCTCGTGAAAAAGAACGTACCTTAGTTGGCGGGGGTTAGTATCTTTTCTTGTTATTCCCTCCAAGTCCTGCTGAAAATGCTCTTCAGTCTATTCCCAGCGAGTCTCTGAAGCGCCTTCTTAGCTCCGGCGACTTCCATTTCCGCCAGACTCTGCAGATGCTTGTTGGCTCCCGCAGCCGCCAGTCTCTTCCTACAACCATCGCTTCCTCCGCCTAACACCGTCGTCACCACCATCAATGGAAGCTTCTTAGAAACAGCCGCATTCTTCGGATCCAACATCTGCACCAATCTCATCACACTCTTCTCATCTCTAACCAACTCCTTCCTATTTGATCGGACAGTCAACAGCGAAACAATCGCTTGCGCCGCCGCTTCCTGTAACCCAACTGGCTTCGGTGATTCCATTAATTTTACCAAAGAACCCATACAGCTAGAAATTGCTCGCTTGTTTCCATCACTGACTGACAACTTTGATAACAAAGAAGCTGAAATCTGTTGTAAAATCATGTTCCCGTGCTTAATAAATTCACTCAATTGGATAATGAAGGCCGTTGAAGATGACAAAACCCGTGAAACGGAATCTGCGACAGAAAGTGAACTGATTGTACGAAGAACATGCTCGATTGTATCTGAACTTGATAAATCTTGAATCAAATGCATTAATCTTGGCAATCCTTTTTCTTGTATAATCAAAGCGTGAAAATATTCACCCGAAGAAGCGAGTATTGAAAGGCAATTGGCTGCTTTTTCTTGTGCAGCGGTGGTACCTGAGACTAACAACTGGAGTAAAACGGGTATCACACCTTCTTCACTCAAAGCCATTCTAATATCTTCCACGGAAGCCACGTTTCGAAGAGCGCCAACCGCGTGGGTTTGTGTTTGTTGGGAACCAGATCGGCTGGCTTCTATTAAGACCCAGACTCCGCCGTATGCTGAAATTGCCCACGAGTTTTCGGGATCGGCGGTGATTGCTTCAACAGCAATCGCGGCCTTTTCCTTTAAAGGAACGGAACCTGTTTCGAGGATTCTTAACAAAGGCCCTAATCCTCCTTCCTCGAAGACGATCCTTCTCGAATCTTCGCTTGAAGAAGCCAACAGCGACACTGCTAAAACGGCTTTTTCTCGAATTAAAGGTTGGTTGCTAACATCGAGAAGAGTAATCAAATAGCCAACATTTCCTTCTTTAGCAACCACAACAGTAGATTTCTCGTCGTCGGTTAGAAGCTGGAGAAGTGATTCTAAAGCTTTCTTTTTGAACTCAATGCCTCCAATCTGAAGTCGCGTAAAGAGATCCCTGATGAAAAATCCTAAATCATCTTTATCAGAGTCAGGTCCCGGGTGAGACAAAACGATGGCGTTGGATTGGTGAAGAACGCCAGATCTGAGAAGCAAATCGAGGTCATGGAGATGGTTGGAGAGAGAAGACGAAGCCATGTCGAGGTCGCTTTGCATGAGGAGTTTCCCTCCGGTGAAGGAAGAGAGAGTACATTGATCGGAGAGAGCTTTTAAACGTTGGAGAGTAGAGAGAAGAGAAGGGAAAAGAGTGTGAAGCAAAGAGTTCTCGTTCCAGTGAGGAGATTCAGAGATTGAGGAGAGAGAGCATTGGAGAGAACAGAGCTTTGATTGAACGACTTGCCACCGTCCTACGAAGGATCGAACGGTGAGGGAAGAGAGGAGGAGGAGAGAGAGGACGCCGGTGATTAAGTCGAGAAGCGTTTGCAGTGCTTGAGGTTCTAATTGTTCTGACGGCAGCGGAGGAGGTGGCGGTTGCAGTTGTTCGAATGGATGCATTTGCGGTTGAAGCCCAGATCAGGAACCGGAGCTAGAAGTGTTGGGATTAAGGTGAAGAGGAAAAAACATGAAAGGCGAAAGCGTTTGCTTGGAGGGAAAGGAAAGAGAAGGAAATAGAGAGAAAGAGAGAGAGATGGAAAGAAAAGGGTTTCTCAGTGTGAGAGAAGCGTTGGAGGCGAGGGTAACCGTGTATTGAGGGAATGAGGAGCTGGAGCTGGCTGGTTGGTTCCTGGCTTGAGCTAAAGACTTAGCTACGGCACGTTGACAAAATCTTTTTAAAAAAAAAAACTTTCCACCACGTCATATTAGAATACCATTTAAAAAGGATCTATTTCTTATTTTTTTTATAGAAATATGAACTTTATTTAAAAAAAATGAGAGGTTGACTTTTTAATTAAAATAAAATTTAATTTAACATTATTATTATTATTATTCAGAGGTGATGGGAAATTTAGAATGAATACCGTGGGCCTCAAATTTGGCACGTGGAAAGCGCATAACATAAGCATTGAGGATTTTCTTTCTTTTTTTAATCCAAATAATTAAGAATTTCCTTTTTCTTAATAGGAAGAAATGAGAAGTTTGAAATTTTAATTGCTCTACGAAGAAGAAAAAAAAAATCTATGCTTCATTTCATTATTCAAGAAAATAATTGATTTGGGACTAAATACAAATATACAATTAATAGTATATCTTACTTCTTCCTTTTTTTTTTTTTTGAAATAAAATCAAATTCAAATAACTCCTTGTTTATTACAGTAGATTTATTTGCAGATTTAAAATGTTTCACGTTTGGAAGGCATGAGAAGGTGACTTAAGGGGTTGCCACGGATTATTGTTCGGTTTCGAGACAGGAAAATCTTCGTTTTGGTTGGTTAAATAATAAAAAAAGTAAAATTCTGCAATTAATCGTTATATTTAATAATAATTAAAAAAATTAAAATTTATACTAATTTAATTTAATAATATTAATCTAATTAATAACATTATTACTTAATTGACTAATGTGGCCGTTGACCATTAGATAACGTTAAATTGGCTAACGTGATTGTTATTAATGTGGCATTAATTAATTTTAATAATGTGACATCAACTTATTAATATGATAATTAACTTACTTAAAGTAATTTATTAAATTTAATATGTATTAATTTTAAAATTAATCATATTATTTAATTTAATATAATTATTTAAATAATTTTTTTATGAATACTTAAAAAATTAAAAGTTTTTATTATGATACATAATATTAATGTTTCAACTTATCAAATAAATATTTTTTCCTTTCATTTTGTTATGATTCAAAATTCGTCCTTCAACTAGATAGAAGATCATCCTTTGTAAGAATATAGGTTTGAATTTTTTATTTTGTTTGATTGAATATAATGATTATTTCATTCATGATTTATATTGGATTAACAATGCAACTTTATTCAATAGTTTAATTCATTATAAATTTTGTTATATAAAATATTTATATTAATTTAAAAAAATTAATTTTGATATATTAATTTCAATTAGTAATATTATAATTGATTATTGTAAATGATAACAATGATATTATTAATAATTAATTATATATAATAAAAACTAATATATTAAAGGAATTAAATATTTTTAAATTTTAATATTTTTAAAAACTAAAAAATTTTCAAAATATTTCTTATAGTAAAGAGATTAAATAGTAATTTTTTATGTGAATATAAAGACTTAATTTCAAATTTTATGTGCAAGTACAAAAATCACATTTTCAAATTTCATATGAGTATAGGGTTTAAATTTCAAATTTTGTATAAATATAAAAATTATTTACATAATTTGATAATTAATTTCATTAATTTCAACTGTTAAGTCAATAAATCAATGTCACGTTATTAAAATAAACACCACATCAACATTTTGAACGATCACATAAAATAATTTAATGAATATCAAGTAATGCTATTATAAATCGAACCAATATTGTTAAAACAAACTATTATGAGGATCTAATTTCTGTAAATTATTATATAGAAACTAAAGTTCAAATTTCAGACAAGTATAGAAACTAATTGCATAGTTTGATATAATAAAAATATTTTTAAAATTTAAATTTTTGTTTAAATAAATTTTTATATTTGTATTATATTTAAATAATTTTTTAAATTTTAATTTGCACTCAAATAAACTTTTAATATTTAATTTATGTCTAAATAAAAATTTAACATAAATTATTTTTTATTTAAAAAAATTTTATTTAGATATAAATCAAAATATGAGAACTTATTTTGGTACAATAAAAATATAAAAATTTATTTTAAAAAAATAATTTAAGAAATTTTTAACTATTTTTAATCTAATTAATTAAAAAGGATTGGTCAAATATAGATTAAATTTAAAAAAATAATAATAAAGGAACGAAATAGGAATGAAGAGTCGAACTGGTACTGTTCAATTGAAGAGGGCCAAAATCCAACATGTGTGGGCTCAAAGGAGTACATACAAGTTAACGAGGTCCATTTGTTGGAAGTTACTCCCACTCACCCTTCTCAATAAGACGAAATCATTTAGTACAGCTGTTAAATATGTACAATCAACTCGAAAATCAAATTTCATTTGATTTTTGTTTGTTTTAGATTCAATACTAAATTCCTTATTTAGATCAACTTGAAACTTAACTCATTTTATGTAATTATTTTTTTTAAAAAATGAAATTTAATAATTTTAAATTTTAATATTTATATTTTTTTATTTCAAATCACAATTTCTTTTATAATTTTTTTTTATTTAGATCCAAATAAAAATGGATACGGAAAATTTTACTTTTAAGTTGTAAATAAGCTTTTACTTTTAAAACTTAATATTAAGTCTATGTATAAGATAATTTTTTTTAATATAATTATTGTAATTTGTAAACAAACTTTAGCACCTCTTCCTTGAACAATCATTATATTCCTATTGATTTTTTATATATCAAATATAAGAGAAAAGATCTAAGGAATGATAGAAGATAAAGTTGAAAAGATAATCTACAGTATTAATTTTGTAGAGATTAAAAGAAGATAAAAATGATTATTGTCGTAACAGTTTTGGGATCGTCAAACATAAATAAATTTTAAAATCGAAATAAATAAGGGAGTCACCACCAATCATTGTTAGGGTGTGCTTGATCACTAAAAAAATTATCTTTTTAATAAAATTGTAAAAGCAAATTTAAAATTTATCAAAAAGATAAATTTCGATCTACGAAAATCAAGTTAGATTCGAGAGTCGATTACGTGTGGAGAATGATTAGCACATCCACAACGTCCATAAATTGGTATTATTTAATCATGCACTATTTTCAGTGTTAGATAAAATAGTTTTGGCTTAAAATTTAATATTAATTCCATTCATTTAAAAAATATATTTTTGCTAAAATTTTTATTTAGAAATATAAAAAAAATCATTTTCTCAAAAATATAGATATTTTTATTTTTATTTTTATTTTTTTATTTTTTGATTATTTTGTTTGGTTATTTTTATTTAATTTTTTATCAGATAAAATTTATAAGAAAAAATCATTAGAGATAAATGTTCCACCTTTCTCAAGATATATGTAAAAATTAAAAAAAAAAAACTGCAAAAAATTCACAAGTTATCAAGATATTCAAATATCCACAAGTTGTTTTTTTCTTATAGCCTTGTAAGTTTTTGTCTAACACATAAGAATCCTAAGAAAATGCAAAATTTGTTACTTTCCCTTTGGACCTAAACAAGATGTAAATCACGTAAAAAATTATGGCACCAGCCTCCCATAATTTAAACTCTCCTCTTCTATCGCCAATTCCGAGTCACTCTCCACACTATCAGTTCCTCAAAGTCCCGGTCACAAGCCAGCCCCAATCCAAAATGAAATTATTTTTTTTGAAAGAAATAGCATATAATGTTATAAAATTTGCTTTACAAAATCTTGAAAAGAACATCTCAACTATTTATCAGATGAATTTTCAATTTGAATCTTACACATAGAAGATTGAGATTTATTTGATCAGAAATTACTAATTTTTATTACGTAATCCAAATTTAATGAATTTTTAGATGTTAAAAAAACAAATCATAAAGTGGTAATTTTTGAGTCATGAGGATAGCATTAGAGAATTACAGATTGGTTGAATGTTAAACGGGCCGCATTCCTCAGGGTTGATTAATCCGTGCAGTCAGTGGTAGTGAAGATTGGATAGAAATTCGTGGGCTCAGGTTCGAAGGAAAAAAATTGGGCTTTGCCTACAAATTCTTTGATTAGTTGCGTTTGGTAATTGTTTCTATGTTCGTTCTTTATTCTCGAAAGTAAGAAAATGAAAAATGCGTTCAAACTTCAAAGTAGACAGTATTTTTAGGACAAAATTATTAAAATGGGAAAAAGCCAATGGTGAACAAAAGCATGGAAGCTCGTTGCAAGACCTAGACTAGAAGCAATCCCTCGACAGCCACGCTCAACACCACCATGTCCCTCAACCACTCATTCTCGACGGCCCCCGTGGCATCGCCAAAACCACTATCATTATCGACTATACGGTCTCCCTATCCCTAAGTTCACTTTTCCATTTTTTAGTATACTTTTTTAAAGTTAACGATATAAATAATTTTTAAATTATTGTAAAATATTTAATATAATATATAAATTTAAAATATAAATTTATTAATTAATATAATATTTATTTTAATGTGAGTAATTTTAAATAATAATATGTGATGAATAATTTTTAAAATATTATATTAATTAATAAATCTATAATTGCGAATATCAAATTAAAATTTTTTTATATTTAAATATTATATTAAATATTTTATTATAATTTAAAACGAACGATATTAAATTTTTTTATATTTGTTTCTTTTTCCAGATCTTCTGGTTGAGTGGAACAAAGGCCCCCATCTAACGGGCTACGTAGAATTAGCTTAATCAGTGAAAGACCATCCCAATTTCAACGGCTTGTTTCCTTGGTCCTCCTGTGAGCAACCTTCTTTAGCCAACTGCCAAACCCAAATCGAAAACTAAAATATATTAGATTGAAATTAAATGTTTTTTTTTTGTGTGTGTAATTCAAAATCATATGTATAAAAGAAAGAGCGGTCCAATATTTTTTTCACAGAAGCATCAAAATATTATTAGTATATTAATATATAATAAACAATTAAACATTTATGTTTAATTGTTTCAATAAGATGTTAGTTTCTATTGCAACATTTTTATTTTTATTTTTTTGTGGTTGTAGAACGTCGATGCCAAAAGTTTAGTATTTCCTTGTTAGCGTATTAGAAAAAGTCTATGAGGCATGTAGATTGAGGATTAATTACGCTTATTTCATGTTTTCAGCTCTTTGTGATTAATAAGGAGTCATGCTATCGCATAAAAAAGATAAATAAACAAATTAATTAGAAGAATCATGTTAAACTCAAAACATATCTTTAACCATCATATCCACTTTGCATGCATTAGTTTCTTCATATAGAAAATTATCAATGAAATATATTTTAAAATTTTTTTAATAAAATCAAAAAGTTATCAGATACCTCATTAAGATAAATAATAATTAAAATATTTAATTATATTTTGATTTTATATTACTATATAATTTGTTGGGAATTTTCACTATTATATACATTTAGAAGTAAAGCGAAAATATATATATATATATATATATATAAGGGATCCACTTAGATATTGCATTATTTTTTTTTTATCTTTGAATCAAAATGGATAAATGTAAGTTTTATGCATTTTATTTTGATTTAAGAGTAAAAAAAAAAATTATAACACTTGCATTGATGTAAGTGGATTCTACTCATATTATATATATATATATATATAATATATATATATATATGAGAAATAAAGAATTTTGAGCTAATTTGATTCAATTTGTTGATGTTTATGCACATCTATATACAATACCATCAATTGAGTATATCAAGTTATCAATAAAATTCGAAGTCAAGTGAATTTAGAACTTAACTCAATTCATTTAAATAATTATTTAACAAACTTGCATTCAAAACCCAATACCTATTATCCCTTTTCATAAATTTTGAGCTAATTTGATTCAATTTGTTGATGTTCATACACATCTATATATAATACTATCAATTGAGTATATCAAGTAAGCAATAAAATACAAAGTGAAGCAAATTTAGAACTTAATTCATTCAAATAATTACTATTAAAAAATAATATTTAACAAATTTGCATTCAAAACCTAATGCCTGTTACCCCTTCTCATATTATCAAACTATAATATACTTTGTAAAAAAATTTCAAGAGTCTAAGCAATTGGAAAAGGTCAAGCAATGCAGTCGATGCAAGTTGGCATATTACTATTTAACATCTGGGTTTTTCTTAGCAACTTTATAATCAGTGGAGGATGCAAATGCTATAGTAAGATATATTAGTAGTTTAAAATATAGTATATTTTATGTTGAGTAAAAATATTATTTATATATAATTTAAAAGAAATTATTTATGTTATTTAAGTAATTGATCTAAGTGTTAGAGTGGGTAAAATCATTTAAATTTGTTAAAAGTTTTTCTAATTGATTAAACAATTTTAAAAGTAAAAGATAAACATTTAGGCTTATTTAGTAAATAGATTTAATTTTTAAATTAAATTTTTTTATTTCTAAATATTACTTAAATATTTTTTTATTTTAAATAAACATATTTAAATAGAGAAAAACATGATAATTTGAATAAACATATCTGAACAGAAATATATAACTATTTAAATAAATTTTATTTAAACAAGAAAAATATGATTATAAAAAAAGTCATAATTTTTTGAATTAATTTATTTTGTGATTGTTTATTTATTATAAATAAAATTTTTTGCTTGACTAATTTTATTATTTTTTATTAGAAGAACTTTTTTTAGATTTTATTATATTTTATAAGCATAATTACCTTTTAAATAATATTCTTCAAGTCTTAAAATCAATTTATTATTATTATTTTTTTAAATTTTCTAACAAGATATCTATGGATACTATCAAATATTAGAAAAAAAAAAAAATTTTACACCCTTAAAAGTTTTTCTTGGACATCTTCGAAATCTTTTGTTGAACATATATTTCTTAATTTTTTAAAAATATTTCATTAACTCTTACTATCCAATATTTAATAACGATTCAAAACTAACCAACTTCTAGTATATAATAAATAAACTCAAAAAAATTCTAAATTTGTCACTACTTAAAATCCCACTTTTCATCTAATTTTGTGTTTGGTAGCACTCTTATTATTTTTTAATATATTTTTTAATCACTATTTCAAATACATATAAGTTTCAAAATTTATGACCCACTCCCACACATAACAGGAGTCAAAACGTGACAATTCTTCCTTCCCCATGACTTCTGCAATTTCGAGGTTGGTCTGAGTTTGGTGAAGACTGAAGAAATATGTTCATGTAATAACTATAGTCTATGAATTTAGTTTATACTAATCTGTAAGAAAAGAAAAAAAAAGTATGTTATATTTTAATTTCAAATGTGGAATTTTTTAAGTAACCCAACTTACACTTAAGAATAAAATATTTCTAAAGTTAAAAATAGTAATGAATGCCCTAAGTTTTCCATAAAACATATATTAATTTAACTAGCATTTCTCTTGTTCTTTTACACTTTATTTATTTATTCTTCCCAAAGATTTGTAGAACAGGATATATATATTTTAAATTGTACTACCTTTACCCCAAAAAAAAAAAATTTGTAGTCCCTTTAATTCTTGAGCACACGTTTAAATGATTGACTCTTTAGTTTGGTCTATATGATTAGGTATGGAGGTAAGTAAAATGATGAAAAATTATAAAAGTGCCCCTGAAAATCGTGACCAAAGGTTTGAATACATTTAATTAAAATATTAATATAAAATTACTTAATGATATTTTACCAATAAATTTAGTACTTGGAGAGCAAGTTTTTAGAGTTATAAATTGGGTTTGATCCGATCCAAAAACACATGCATTTACAAATAGTAAATGAGTTAAAAACCAAGGATATGAAAAAGTTTTGGGATATTTTTCATTTTTGTTTCTTTTTTTTTTTTTTAATCCTAATCACCTGAGAATGAACTTCCAATGAAAAAAAAAAAAATCAATAGTTCTTGGGATTTTTCAAAAAAAAAAAGAAAACATCAAAAGTTTGGTAAATTCCCACGTTTAAAAGAGCAAAAATAATCCAAAAAAATTAATCAAATTGAAAATAATAAAAAATGGGGGGTCAGATACAATTTAGAAAAACGAGTGGAAGAAAATTGGGCAAGCATGGTTTTCAATCTTTCATTACAAGAAGGCCCTACCAGTAGAGAGAAAACAAAAGATTTGTTTTTTTTTTTTTGTTATTTCAAAGAAAGTTCCGGTCCCCTACTAATTTGATCCTTAATTTGTCTATCCCAAACTTAATACCATGAAAATGAAAGAATAGTTATAAAGTTAATGGTGTGCCCCCACTCCCGAGTCCCTTTCGATATTTGCTAAGTAGTAGTCTTGTATGAGAAAGAAAATTCCATCTGATGATGACTCCACCACTTTTTTTTTTTTTTTGTTGACACCTTGACTCAAATATTAACCACAAATTGCATATATAATAACAAATATCATTAATATTCTTTTCTCAGACCGAATTTGACTGTGACAGAAATTTCCTTAATTTATTATATCATTTATTTATATTTATTATTTTATAAAAAATTATGAATAAAAAATTATAAATATTAATATTTAAATTATTAAATGATATTTTAAATAATAATTAATGAATTAATTGAATTAAATTTAAAATTTTTATATTTTTATTTCATTATTAAAATGGAGAAACTATAAAAAATTCAAGATTTTCCTTCTTTTTTTTTTTTTTCCTGCAACTGCCCGAGAAAATGCCAAATAATTTGAAAATAAAAATAAAAATTTTATAATTGAAATAAACTATTTAGCAATTATGGACGGCAATTACCATGTCTCACGTGTGCCATGCTTTACAGAACTGGACATGTCCAAATTAATTAAAATCCATATTAATCATGCAATTCAATTCTCATTAGGCTTCCAAAATTCAAGCCCCACCACCTTTTGTACTCACCTTCTACTCGGAGTTGCCGACCTCCATGTGGTTTATCACACTATCACTTCTCTTCACTTTCTTCTACCCCTCATTTTCAGTCATTTACGTTCTGTTAGTGCGATGACAATTTCACAATATACAATAATTGTTGAAAACTTGAGATGCGAATTATTTTATTTTATTATTATTTTTTATTTACTGAATATTGATCATATGTATCAATAACAGGTCACGAAATTTTAAATTTAATAATTTTAGACATAATAAAAAATGATAAGAGAATATATATAAAAATAATATAATTTAAAATTAAAAAAATATATAAATTTTATAAAAACCAAAAAAAAATTATATGCAAAATGCCAACATAAATAATTACTTCAAAATTTTTGTAAATATTGGACATAAAATAAATATAATATAAATACATGAATAATCATATATATATATATATATATAAACCTAATATCTCTTTTTAGCTCCTTAATTATTGGATTAGAAATTAATATGGATGCCTTGGATATTTTGGAGGATGCTAATTTTTTTTTAAATCTCTTTTCCATCCTTTTGATTTTGAAACTGTAATTTTTTTAATACCAAACCAACCATCAATTTAACCATCTCTTCAAGTAAAATTTCAAGTTTAAATTTTTGGACGACTTAAAATTTGAAATTTTTAATTATTTAAAATATAAATTTCAAGTTGAAATTTCAAGTTGAAACTTAATGATAAAAAAAATTTTCAGTTTTGACTTTATTTTATTATAAATATATTATTATTTAAAATATAAAAGATACTTTCCGAAAACTTTGAATAAAAAATTAGTAGATATAAATTTGTAGTAAAAATTTAATTTAATAAAATATTTAAAACATAAAAAATCGAAGTTTCAAAATTTTGATATCATTGTAAAAGAATGTGGGGGGTTGTGGATGTCGATCTGGTAGACAAATATAGCTGGAACTGACTCATCTTTCCTCTTTGATTGCTACAGACTAAAAATAAATAATAATATAATCCACTCTGTGTACATTACATCAATTTTAACCAAAAAATTTGAAGAAATGATCAGATTGAAATCATTCTAAAAAAAAAAAAATTAAGGAATCAAATGAAACAATTCAAAAGTTAAAGTGAAATCAGAATATAAAATTAGGGATCATAAGTGAAATTTACCCGTTATATTATGGACTGATATATACTCTTATATTTAATTTTTTTTATTAGGAGATTTTTACATTAAACTAGTTTAATTTCCTATAATCAACGAAATTTTATGTTTTGAAGACTGACGACGAATGATCCTCCGAGGTTAGTCCAATTATCATGGGTCGAGACTTAAGTTTCGAATTCGCGCGGTTTCGAGACCCGGACATCCACTCATCCGGCGTCTCAGATCAGCCTTCTTGTCACGGTTCACACCTTTATGAGATATTGTCCGCTCTGACCCCTCTGATCTTACGATTTTATCTTATAAAAAGTACCTTACAAGGAAGAGGTAGTGTGAACCCTTTTATACCCTAATGAGACTCCTATTATGTTCGATATGAGATTAAAGATTCTTCCTTAAATCCGTGACATAATCATAAATTAATTATTATTTTTATATGACATTTATGTTCTCCTTATCTAATTGGTGGAAGAGCTCTATCGAATTGGGGAGTCCAATTCTGCCTAGCCTATAAATACTAAACTAATATCTTTTACAAGATTTTGGTTATCCTAGTTTATCAAGCTGGCCAGCCAGCTTTTTTCGATAATTTGTGATTAGTTTTCAAAGTCAAAATTTGATCTCTTACCTGAATTCGGACTTTTTCATGTTGACTTAAAACCTCATTTCTTCTCATTCAAACTTCTTGCGTTTATTCTTGAAAATTTTGATCATATTACATTACCAATAAACCTAACATGTACTTTATTATAGATTATTGTATTTTTAATTTCAATGATTAAGTTCAATTTTTAATAGTTTTGAATGTCAAAAAAATCTTTTTCAAGATTATTATAATCAAATTATTTTTTCTAAAATTTAAATGTAACTTTTTTTTCTCAACTGATTTTTTCAAATGATTTAAATTTATTACAACAAATTAAATGAATTGTTGATCAAACCAATATAATTTCTCAAACGAGTTAAACAACAAAGAAATTAATAAAAATGGAATTGAATTTATAATATGAGTTTATATTTAATATATTGTTAGTGTATAAACTTAATACATTATCACTAAATTAAATAATACCACTTAATTAAAGAACAAATATTAACCCTTAAAATAAATATACAAAAATTAATAACTCGTTAATAAATTGGTATCATATAATTTAATTATTTCATTAATAAGATGATATTATCTAATTTATTGATAATGTATAAAATCTATACACAGACAGTATATCAAATATAAATATAATATAAGTTTATATTTAATATACTGTCAGTGATAAACTCTATAAATGTCACTAAATTAAATGATGCCACCTAATTAACGGACAAATATCAACCGTTAAAATAAAATATAAAAAAATTAATATTTTAAAAAATTAACTCATTAATGAGATGGTATTATAGAGTGACATTGCATCAAATATAAATGTAAATTTTTCTCTTTTTTTTTTTAACACATGAGACAAATTGCTGTGATTTTTATCTAAACGGTGATATTTTTTCTCAACTGATTTTTTCTCAAATTTAAATGTAACTTTTTTTTATACTTTCAGATATATATTTCTGATAAGTTATATAATTTATCAAAAATGCGTATCCAAAAATTTTAAAATTGATATGAAAAGGATAATTAAATAATTTTACTTAAAAAATTTGAACAAAAAATAGGCAAATGAAGAAAAAAAAATATGAGTGTATTTAGAACCACTTAAAAGACATTATAATAATTTAGTCAATTATGAAAATAGATGTATTATTGTACTTTTGAACATTATCAAACAATGATCAAACAATTGGAATTTGGAGGGGTAATATAATAATTTCTAAGGATATTATTTTAATTATATAGTATAAACTTTAATCATATAATTATTATATTTAATAAAAATATTTTTTATAAATAAGTGTTTAGGCACTTTTTTTGCAAAATCATTTTAAAAATATAGAAGTAAATGCCAGTGTTTTACAGGTACTTAGAAATGGGTCTTCAAAATTTCAAAGATTATTGAAAGATATGAAGAGTATGAAGAACTACCAAGAAAATGAAGAAACGGACTTTGAATTGCTGTAAAAGCCTCACACAGAGCATAGATTGTATTTCATCATTTATAAACATAAAAAATACTTTGGTTAACAACTTTTAACTACTACATAAGTTATTTGCCAAATTTTGTAGATCACCACAAATATATACATCATGCTACCTAAAGTCTAATAAACTGATACAAAAAATCATAATAAGTTGTTGTAGAAAAAATGCCATACTTGGTTACTTGAACTGTTATCACTCCTTTTTGGCATTTTTGCTGGAACACCGAATCTATTCCTTAGTGTTTCAAACCTTGCATTTGGTAAGGCCTTGGTCAAAATATTTGCAATTTGATCTTTTGACTTGCAATGCACCATTTTTAACACAAGGTCGAATATTCTTCAATGGTTGGTGTCATGTCAACTTCATTGAAGATGAAATACTTGTATGCAGGATCCCAGAATTGCATTCCAACTCTAATTAATTGATTGTTGACTTTTACTGCAAGAAGGTGTGCTATGTGGCCATGCCTCTGGCAAAACTTCTCTTGTCTTGATGGACTCATCTTTTTCCATATATCAACTAAATTCTCTAGATTGTTTTGTTTGATAAAGATAGATGTCTCTTGAGATAAGATAGAAGCATATCCGATTGGTAAACAGTCACCCATTTTTAGTTGAATCTTTTTTTACTGAACCTTTACTTCATTGAGTGACTCACAAAAAGCTTATACAGACGAAAAGTAAACTAGTCGTTCTGTGGAGTCTATGAAAAACTTGTTATTGAAGATTGTCTTTCAGGCAAATGTTTTTTATGCAATTTTATGATATGAGTATGAATCATGCAAACATGAATAAGAGAAGAGGTTAGTATATCAAATAAAGAGAAATAAACAAATAAATACCTAAATAAATTAAAACGTCACACACAATAAAAAATGAATCCTCTGCTTTTGGTCAATTCTAAAGGGAAAGAACTAGCTCTATCTATAGGTTAGGCACTTCTAAGGTTCACTATATGTGGTTTAAGGTTAAAGTCTAAAGGTTCTCAAATTGCTCCTTACATCATTGTCCATTACAGACTAGTAAGTCACCCCAATCCTCACCCATTACAGGCTACAAGCAAAAAATATTCAATTTGAGTGGGAGTATTTTGCTAGCCACTATGGAGATATTAAAACCTCATGAAAGCAATAGGTACTTTACTCCCTCATAGAGGGACAGAGCTCGGGTATAAAGCTCATGTTATGCATATACATATGAATGACATAATTAATAAAGTAAATAAATATAAATGAATAAAAAAATTTATACAAAAAGTTTAATTTTATTAGGTTTTTAGATAACACAAATTTATTTGCTGGCTTGACTCTCGATGGTCCCCAGCAAAGTCGTCAAACTGTCATAACATTTAGATCTGGGGATCTATCGCTAGACATTGACTTGAGGAGTTGCCACCAATCTTTTTGTTTAGGTGCGATTAGTCACCTAAAGAATCTATCCTTTCAAGGAACACCTAAGCTTGACTAAGATTCTCCAAAAAAATAAATTCAGGTTATTAACCAAAACAGGGTTCGAGATTTTGGTTACGTGTGAGGAAGGTTATAGCACCCTCACAACATCCATCAAAAGATGGTATTAGCTTGATTTTATGTTATCCGATAAGCCTTAAAAATTTTGTCAAGTAATTAATTATTGAAAATTATTCTTAATTAATTCTAATACTTTTAGCAAAAAATTAAGAAAATTCTTTTCCCACAAGAGTATGCAAGAAAACTATTGTTTCACTTACAGAGACTCCATTGTCGGATTAGTTAATATTAAAAATTTTTCAAGGAAAGAAAAGAAAAAAGAAATAAAATAAAAAAGAGTAACAATTCAACTTTAGATATAAATCCTTTTCTTTTCATTTTAGAAAAAACATCATTGCTTTGTATAAGGAAAATTAATACTTTCAATTTTTTCTCAAAATATATATTTTTTTGAAATTTTAATTTAAAAAAAATTGATACTTTCAACTTTTTCTCAAAATACTTTTTAGAAAATTTTATTTTAAAAATTTTGTTTTCAAGGAAAATTGATACTTTTAACTTTTTCTCAAAATACTTTTTAACAATTTTATTTTTAAGGAAAAATTGATACTTTCAACTTTCTCTAAAAAAAATTTTTTTGAAAATTTTTATTTTAGAAACTTTATTTTTAAAAAAAATTGATACTTTCAACTTTTTCCTAAAAATATTTTTTTAAACTTTTTATTTTTAGGGAAATTGATACTTTCAACTTTTCCTGAAAAATATTTTTGTTTAAAAAATTTTTATTTTTAAGAAAAATTGATACTTTCAACTTTTCCTCAAAAATATATATTTGAAAATTTTACTTTAGGAAAATTATTAAAAAAATAAAATAAAATAAAATAAAAACAAAAAATTAAGGAATACCAAATAATTTTAATTTAGAAATAATAATAATAAATAAATAAATAATAAATTAAAAAAACCTTAAGTCGGTTCGGCTCAGCCGCTGGAATTAGCTCGGCTTGAGAGACAGAACACGACTCAAAGGTGTGACTCGACGGGAAACGGCTCGGCTTAGCTTAACTGCAAGGGTTGGCTGGCAATCGAGTTAGACACGGATCAACACTCGAGTCGGGTCGAACCAAACAAAAATGTACGGATCCTTTGGGCTGATTTAACGTCAAAACGACGTCATTTTGAGCAAGTATAAAAGGCAAAAAATCTCATTTTTTGCCAGATGCTTCTTCTTCTTTTCCTCTCTCT
This sequence comes from Durio zibethinus, assembly GCF_002303985.1. Next base: position 9,260,013 of record NW_019167938.1, on the reverse strand, counting down.
TCCCCTCAATTTTTTCTCCCTCTCTCTACCCGGTAAGAACGCCGACGAGATTCTCATTGGTTTTTGGGTTTTTTGTCAAAAATTAGGTATTTCGTCGAAAAAGTCACCGAAAAACTTAAATATCGTCGAAAAATTTTGTTAGATTATGAAAAATTTTCAGAAATTTTTCAGAAAAAAACTCCAAAAAAATTTGAAAAATTTTTTAAAAAAATTCTAAACTGCCTCTAAATACTTTTTGCTTCATTCACCTCTCTGTTTTGTTTTTTTTCGTGTCTTTAGGTTCTATTTCAGTATCTATTTATAAGGATTGAAAGAGTTTCTGATCAATCTCAATTCCATCTAGGATTATGATTCAAACTTTGAATCCAATCTCAACTCTATCAGCCCCCAAATTCACATCCAAATCCACTTCCACCATTTTTTAAATTATTTTTAATTAATCTACTAATTATCTCCTAATTAATCAAGAAAAGGTAAAATCAATCAAAAATAAATAAATAATAATATAATAGTAAATAATAATAAATTAAAAAATGGGCCCATATTGCCTATTTGGACCAGGCCCAATTGATTCGGGCTTGGACCAAATTGAGTGTCTACAATGCAAATGCAATAATCTAAATTTTCACAATGCCATATTTTTAATCATGATTCAAATGTTTACAACAATGTAACGTAATGCATGTAATGTGAATGTCCATGTCATGAAATTTTAATTAATTGTGATAATATGGTTATCAAAACTCCACCATCCCTCATCTTTTTTTTTTTAACTTTTCAGCACTAATCATTTAGAACAAGTTTCGTTAATTGATACTTGATCGTAATTCACAGGCCTTTCAGCACTAGCAATTTCAGAATAAATTTCGTCAATTACCCCATATCATTTAATCACAACTCACAGGCTTTTTAGCACTAGTAATTTTAGAATAAATTTTGTCAATTGATCTACATTGTGTTCATCAGTTGATCACCATTCATAGACTTCTCAGCACTAGCCATTCAAGAATGAATTTCGTCGACTGATTTTTACTATTTCATCATTTGACCACAACTCATAAGTTATGTCGACCAATCCATCACTATATTCATTTCTTGATCATCTTTTTTTTAGATTTTTTCCCTATATTCATTTGTTGACCAATCCATCACCATATTCATCAAATCATCTTTTCAAGGTTCTGCACTCTTCATTTTTTTTGCCCCTTATCATCCTTGATTTTTATTCAAAGGAATGCAAGAATTTTTTTTATGCACATTATCATTCATTCATCATCATTTCAATTTTTGACAATTATAATGCAACCGGATATTTTTTCAATTTATTTTGGGGATACAACAATAAGAGAGCACAAAGGTGAATTGAAGGAAAGGTAATCATTGATGAGTGAATCTAGTATAAAAATAATTAGGCAAATGAGCAAATTCAAAGCATGTCCTTAGGAATGGTATTGAACAAATGGAGTAACAATATCCAAACAATGAATACTCAAATAATTCTGAACATTAATCCATGATTTTTTTTATAAAAAAAACTCATTTCATTGACTATCGAAATTATTTTGAGCTTATCGAACTTTGCCTTAGCTTTAAGAGATCTTCAGATATCTCTGATCTTTCATCCATATAATTGTTTATCCAAGTCTCAACTTAGAGACTTACCCAAACCGCCCTTTCGGGCTTTTAATTTAAGTCTTTCTTTTCTCTCTTTTTTATTTTTTTATTTTATTTTCTTTTTTTTTTCATCTTTTTCTTTTCTTTTCTTTTTTCTTTCATCCATGTCAATCTCTAGAGCAACGAAGCATGATTCTGTTATTCCATCATGAGCATGCCTTAGCCCAGCGTATGATCATTTAATTCGAACATTCACATTTGATCCAAATAGACTTTTAAATATTGTAATGTAGGCCATAGTGAGGGGTCATGAAAGAAATGGATAGGCTCAAAACATGTGTTTAAAGGGTTTAAAACCAAATGATAATTTCTCATTATTTGATACAACTTCGCATTTTGCCCTATTTCACTACTTTTCTTTTTCACATTCACCTTATTCTTCCCAAAAAGATTCTCCTTACCTTGCCTTAAATCATGTATGGCATTTTTTCTTTCTCTTTTTTTTTTTTTACTTTTTTTTTTACTTTGTTTTTTTACTTTCCATCATTGAGGCCTTTTGCGATCCTTTACCTCTTTTTTTTTTAAATTATCCCCTAGTGTGGAAGGTGATTCTTGATTGGAGTTTTTTAGAAAAAAAAATCGTAATAGGCTCAAAAGGGTAGCAATGAATGGTTTTTTAAATTATAAAAGAAATATGATCATTTTTCATCTTAAATGTGAATGCTTTCTTTAAAGATCATCTATTGAACAAAAATAAACTCATAGATTTTTTCACATCTTTAAGATATATCTATTTCACATATGCCAGCAGCTTGCTTCTTTTGCTCAAATAATCTTCTTAAATCAATGTGAATGAGTTCTCAAAATTAAATCTCAGAATTATTGTTATCATTGTCTAAACATTCATTATTTGGAGTTCAAAAATGAAAATAAAAAAATGTGAAAAATAACAAAGCATCGAATAATGACTTGGATGAAAAAAAATGTAATAAAATGCATTAACTTATCTTTTATTGAAATGATAACAAATGAAATCCTATTACATAAAAGAAATCCTAACATTACTTTAAAAGAAATCATAAAATGACAAGCAGCTTTCAACCAGCCTTAACATCCTTTCTCAAAATTATGCCCTTGTGTAATTAGGTGAAGAATTTTTATTGACATTTTATCCCTCTGATTCTTTGAAGCTCATAAGTCTTTCAGGATCAAACTTTACACTTTATGTTTGAAAGCAGGACAGGTTTTAATAAAATGACCCATATTTCTATTATGATAATCGCACATCGTATTAACATCGTACCACTTTGGATAGGGTGACTTTAATGGTTCTAGAATAACTAGAGATGCCAAGTTGTTCTTGATTAATTCTAAGAATAACTCAATCTAAGTTATGGGGATAGGGTCAATATGTACCATTTCTTAGTTATCTCAAGATCTCTTTAAATTATTTGGTTGGTTGTTAGGTTTTAAAGCTGATGCAAGTACTTGAAAGGCTGATTAGTAGGTTAAGGGGTAAACTGATTGTGGATATGGTTAGTAAGGGTAAGGAGAGATATTGTTCACAGTAGGATAGTACGGATAGTAGCCTTATGGTAGATAGGGTTGATATCTCTTGAACTGTCTATCAAAGTTCATGGCTTAAGCTTCAGTCTTTTTCTTCTCCAGTGCCTTCTTAGTTTCCCTTCTTTTCAACTTGCCATTTTTAATGGCATTCTTAATGACTTCTCTTGAAATCACCATATCAATAAAATTTTTTATTACATTTTCTATCATCTTTTCGTACTAAGAGGATTTCAAAAAGCTGACAAATAATACTGTAATTTTTTTTCAGTCAAAAGAAGATACACCTGAGAAGCAATATCTCTTCACCTCTGGTATATTCCTTGAATGATTTTAGTCACTATCTTTTCAATATTTTGTAAAGAAAGGTTATCAGAGGCCAAGTCTATAATTTACTGGTACTGATTAATGAAGGCAAGGGCCATATCGTTCTAAGAATGAATACGAGTTTTATCCAGCTAGACATACCATCTAGCAACAAAGCTCATAAGGCTATCTTGGAACACATGCATTAACAGTTTTTTATTATTAGCATAGGCTGTCATCTTTCGACAGTACATGGTAATATGAGTATTTGGACACTTAGTACTATTATACTTTTCAAACTTTAGCACTTTAAACTTCAGAGGGACAATAACATTCGGGACTAAACAAAGCCCAGCAACATCTACTGAACCATAAAAACCAATGCCCTCTATGGCTCTAACATTTCTTTTAACAAGTTTGACTTTTGAGGCTTCTAAAGTCTCATCCTCCTTGGGCCTCAGCTTTTCTTTCTCTTTTGGATCATTCAAATTAGGGACTGGTACTGGTTCTACTACCTTCTCGATAAAGACAGGATTTACATAACTCTGATACTATCTTGGATTTAAAGCTGATGGTATTCCAGAATATGTGTATCCTACAAGGTATGTGAACTGACGGGGTGGTGGATCTTGTGCGGGTTGGGCTTGATGTGGCCCAAAACTAAGAGGGTACAGTGGGTCATCCACCTCTTGTAATAGATGGTCTTGTTGGCTAGTACTTTCTTCTATACCCTTTCCCTTGTTTAATTTGTTTAAAGCCTCTAAAATCCTATTCAACTCCCCTTCTAGCTTCTCTTAAGCTTTTTCTATCATCTTGAGACGATTAAAATTTTTTTGTTCTATTTGTTTGGTTCGAGCTCTTGTGTTGTATTGGTGAGTTGATTGTATGAGATGTTTGATTGGTGCAACTATACTTGAACCTTGAGTACCATAATTATAATAAAAAATGTTATGCTTTATGCATGATATGTTAATGCATAAATGAAATGTGTATTTTCATGGATGAAATTTAATATGAAAATGATGCAGATGCACAATGACAATGAAAATGATGTATGCAAATGCACAAAGTCAAACAAAAAATATAGTTAGATCACAAACTTTTTTTTTTTTGTGTCCTAACTTCGAGTTACATCTATCACTGGGTAGGAAGGCTCTATCCTAAGGCTGGACTATTAAGTGTACACTATATGTAGGGTTAAGTGATATTACTACTAAAAGTTCTTAAATTGTTCTTTACATTATTTTGAGAATTTGAGATTTTTTAAAAAAAATTCTTTTTTTCTCCTAAACTCAAAAATCTTCAAAAAACTTTTAGATTGCTTTCTGCTTGTGATTTTTTTTATTCTAGTTTCTATGTGGGCATGTATTTATAAAGTTCTGAATATGAAAACTCCAATCCAGAAAGAAATTTTAATTTCTTTTGAATTTCAACCTTAAATCTAACTTCAATTTTACAAACCAGTTTCAACAATTTCAAACAAACTCAACTACCTATTTTTTTATTTTTTTTATTTTTTTATTAACAAAATTAACTTAAGTAAAACTTCAGATAAATTAAAATATCTACATGTATAATTTTTTTAATTATGATAAAAAAAAACAACAAATGAAAAGAAATAAATTTTCTAATACCTCCTTCGAATATCTATTATGTTAGTATTACGCTTAAAAAGTTTGTCAAATGAGACGTCGGTAGTATATCTTTAAAAAAATTATAAACTCATAAAATTCATCTGTCGTTTATGCCATTGAGACGTCTTTTCATTTTTTCTGTTTCCCAACCACTATGAAATTTCCTTTTTTTTTTTTTTTCCTTTTGGTTACTTGGAGCTTTAAAAAGCAAATTTGAGAAGCTAAAAGCATTGTTCGTCCTTTTCTGGTTATGGTCAAATGCTCATTTGATTTACATTGTAGGCAGGCAACTTTTAATAGTATGAAACCGGTTTAAAGCTTCAATTATATGGTTACGTGGCTTCTTTATATATCAAGTGATGACAATTGAATGCTGGGGTGAATGCATCTACAATTCCTCCAATTTTTATCAAAGCTTTTTTTTTTTTGAATTTGAATTTTTTTTTTATTTTGAAACAAATTAAATTCGTGGTTTTAGTAAATAGATACATATACAATTATAAATAAGATTTTTTTTTTTATAGTTGCACTTACAAATAAGTTGAATAACCGGTTACCTATATTTTTATTACGAAGCTAAATAAAATCCTTATTCTTCAATAATATTAGTTGTATGCACATGTACTGTGTTGGTGAAATATTAAAGAAAAGTTTCCTAACATAAAAATTAAGAAAAAAAAATTAAAATTTTAAGTTATCTAAATATGAAAAAAAAATTGAAACAAGTTAGTGTCAATGAAAATTTGGTTTAATGATAAAAAAAGATCGAAAACTTTAAAATTATAGGTTCAAATTTTATTTTTAGAAATATTATCTCATTTCAATTTTTTACATATAAACCTTAAATATTTTCAAATATATGTGCCTTATCTGAATCCAAACCCATTAGGCCAAAAGAGTAAAATGTAGATGAAGTTTCCACTATTTAATTTAAAAGGTGTTAAATACACTTTTAATTAAATTTATAGTTAAAATTTAATGATTTTTAATTGAATATAAAAATAATTAAAAATAAATTTGTTTGAATTAATTTCAACCATTCTACTAATTTTTAAGTAGTAAAGAGGACTTTTTTTTTATCATAAATAAATAATGGATCAAATTGATAAAATTTTTACTTTAATAATTTTAACTAATTTATTTTACATTCTTTTATAACTTTATATATTATTAATATTTGGATAAATTGATAATTAGATTTAATAACGTATTTGTACCTATCATAAGCATTACGTTTCAAGTCCACTCGATATCTCAATCACTGTTATCAAAATTAATATTTTTAAATATATATTAAATATTAAAATTTTATTATTATCAAACAAATAGTTAAATATTTTTAATTAACTTAAAATTTAGCATTGATTTACTTAAATAAAATAAATAATTCAACAGTTATTATAAATCATATAAAAATATGTGAAAAATGTAAAACTAATACAATTATTAATTTTATACAATTATTTTAAATATAATAAAATAACAAAGTAATTCACATGCCATAAACAGAACCTTCATCGAATCTGTACAATGTACATACACACTTCTAGTTGTTGGTAACTTTCCCAAAATAGTAGTAATGCCATTACTCTTCCCATTTGATCCCAACCATTTTCCCTAAATGCTCCAACCATTCTGGAATTTGAGTTTCCTTTTCCTTTCTTTTATATCAAATTAATTCCCACAAATTTGGCTCAAAGCTTGTGAAATAGCGGTGACATGTTTGAACCCTGAAATGACTTCTCATCATTTAAAATTTTGCACCACAAAAGAAAATTCAGCATGAGGTTGCTCAGACATTTAGAGAGAGCATAATATCTACGTTCCTTGTCAAAATTTTCCACTTAATTCCACGTTTTGGCCTAACGACATGGCGGCAAATTGTAGGCAGCTATGCTTTATGTCCCTAAATATTGTATTTTCCATGGGCTAAAATTATGATCGATAGATGTTGGTAGGTTGAGAAAAAAAAAAATAGAAATTGTATTATTTTATTTGGATCTAAATTTAAATATTAAATATTTTAATTTGATTTATTTTTTGTATAAAAAATAAATAAAATTAAATTGTATATTTTTATTAATTTATATAGTTTTTAAATTTTTATAAAATAAAATAATTATTTTATATTTAAAATAATATTAAAATACTTCCTTTCTAATTCTAAATTTGGGGCTAAATTATTTTTCGCCTTTTATCATGTGGCTAAAAAATTATAAAAAAAATATTAGAGTTTGAGTTCGAATCGAACTCCCTTTTTTCTTTTCATGTTGCAGGGCGTTGTCCTACTTAAAAAAAAAAAAAAAAATGGGGCTAAGTTATCTTCATACCTCTTCAACTGTATCCATCGAATGCTATTCCTATTCGTCATATTACTTCTCTTTTCATGGTTTGGAAGAAAATTTTAATTTGAAAATTTCTTTTTAAAGGAAATAGTTGTCGATTGAGTTATAATTTTGCGATAAATCAATCTGTTTTAAATTTTTTGAATAAGTAGTATTTCATTATTTAAAGGGAAAAAAAAAACTTGTTATCCAAAAAATAATACAAATTGTATTATAAAAATTTCTTATACAATCTCTCAATTTTGACGTAAAATTTTAACAGAAAGATTTGTTGTATTTTTTTTTTTATAAATTTAGATAAACGAAAATTTACAACAAAATTAATATCTTACAAAGTAAACGAAAAAGAATTGCCAATTTTAAAATTATTAATCCCAACATTAGCACAAAAATTTAGCAAAAAATGAGATTTATTTACTAATTAGGTCATCAAATAAACAAAAATGGAACATGATTAATGTGTTTTTTATGAAATGTGAGGGACGGCTAAGATTTGGGTTTATCTGAGGGTCTGCGGTCCACGAGTGGACTGGAGTGAAAAAGCCGAGCAGCTTCCTTCAATACGCGAAAAGGAACCTTGGTCAGAATTACACTCAAAAGAGCCACCAGTACAAACAAACCAAAAAAAAAAAAAAAAAAGGAAAAGAGCGAACAAAAAGTGGGTCCAATCCCACCGAAAGGACCTAAAGCCCAAGAATGGATAGATATTTCAACGAGCAAAGCGACTACAGCCATAGATTTAGCCTGTCGTAGATAACGGGTCCAGTTTTAAGTCTTCTATATGATTTTTATTTCCTGTACTTTTACCATTATTTCCCAATTTTCCTTTATTTTTTAATTTTTAAAAACAACCACAGCATCAGACAAGAAAAAAGTTGCATCCATTAATGTTTGAAACGAAACTCACGAATAAATAAATTGGAATAAATTTGACTTGAATTTGTTAATGTTATTTTTCTGACCAACAAACCCATTTCGCGTGAAACTTCTATAAATACCACACTTTCAATTTCGACTCTGCATTAAAGAAATCGAAGCTTTTTCACTACACCCAAAGTAAAAGAGTGAGACTTTGAGAGATTTTTTGGGAAAAAAAGGAGTGGTGAGAGAAATGGCAACTTTCCCTGTTATCAACTTGGAGAAGCTTAATGGTGAGGAGAGAGCAGCGACCATGGAGAAAATCAAGGATGCCTGTGAGAATTGGGGCTTTTTTGAGGTATCAAAAGCTTTGCTAGCTATAGTTCTATACTCTATTCTGCTTTATATTTTGCTGATGTGGCGTGCCGACTCTTTTTTTTCAGCTGCTGAATCATGGGATTCCCCATGATTTTCTGGACACCGTTGAAAGAATTACCAAAGAACATTACAAGAAATGCATGGAGCAGAGGTTTAAGGAACTGGTAAAAAGCAAGGCCCTGGAGGGTCTCCAGGCAGAGGTGACTGATATGGATTGGGAAAGCACATTCTACTTGCGCCATCTTCCTGAATCAAACATTTCTGAAATCCCAGATCTCACTGATGAATACAGGTATAGAGGGAGCAAATTATAAGTTTCTGGATGAAGGCAAATGTTCTAGATTGAATAACAAAAAAAAAAAAAAAGTCCCCTGCTCATGGTGCTTATTTGGAGCGCAACAATTTTTCCCACTAAATTTCTTTCCTGGAACAGTCAGCATTGGTTAACGATGTCCTCTCTTTCTTGATGAATGAATATAATACTGCATAATTAGACTATCATTAGCTTTAGAATAATACCAAAATAATTATAGAAAAAAAAAATCCCATTGTTTTGGAAAATTGAAAGTCCAAATAAAAAATTGCAGGAAGTTGATGAAAGAATTTGCATTGAAATTGGAGAAACTAGCAGAGGAGCTCCTGGACTTGTTGTGTGAGAACCTTGGACTAGAGAAAGGATACCTGAAAAAGGCCTTCTATGGGCCAAGAGGTCCAACCTTTGGCACCAAAGTGAGCAACTACCCACCATGCCCAACACCAGATAAAATCAAGGGACTCAGAGCGCATACAGATGCAGGTGGCATCATCTTGCTCTTTCAAGATGCCAAAGTGAGCGGCCTCCAGCTTCTTAAAAACGGCGAGTGGATCGATGTTCCCCCCATGCGCCACTCCATTGTTGTCAACCTTGGGGATCAGCTCGAGGTATGCACTCAATTTCACCAAATCTTTAGCCGAATACATTTTGCTTTTGACTCGGTACTGAAGTAAATCTATCAGAAGCGAAATTTAAACTTCAAATCTTGATTTCTTAAATACGCAGGTGATCACCAATGGCAAATACAAGAGTGTGGAGCACAGAGTGATTGCCCAAACCGACGGAGCTCGCATGTCAATAGCTTCATTCTACAACCCTGGCAGTGATGCTGTTATCTACCCAGCACCAGCTCTGCTGGAGAAAGAAGTAGAGGAGAAGAAACAAGTGTACCCAAAATTTGTGTTTGAAGACTACATGAAGCTATATGCTGCACTGAAATTCCAGGCCAAGGAACCAAGATTTGAAGCCATGAAAGCCATGGAAACAAATGTTCCCATTGCAACAGCTTAAATCCTGGAGCTTATCATCGAGAAAAGGCTTTTATTATATTATTTCAAACTACTTTGAAGTGGTGTGAAAAAGACTTAAAAGACTCGGATTTTTACTATAGATGTGTGTTGATTTATTATTGTAAACATCATCGGCAATTTCTATTCTACAATAATATTTTATTACTATTATGAACTAGTAAAATGGATCACTGTTTTTCACTTTGATTATTTTATTTTGTGGGTGGATCTAATGATCTCTTCATAGGAGAAACAAAACAATTAAAAAATCACTTAAAAGGGAAGGTGGGTTGCAAGATTTTTCCAACCTCTTGCAATAGATTTTGATGAAAACGTATTTGGATTGACAAAGTGGAGTAAATGCCATTATTTATCGAATCCATCTTCAGTGTTGGAAACAATCTTAAAAACAGAACAACGTTAAAGTAGCGACCACCTTGGCCAAGCCGAAGCTGGTGGTGACTTAAAGAATCAATAAGTACAGCTGCAGAAGCAGAAAAATGCAGAACAAGAAGATATGAGATGATCGCATGAATAAACTGCCTGTTTTTCTTGCTGTAGCAGCATACCTAAACTCAAAACAGACTTCATTACGAAGGCGAGATCTCACAAGTTATTGAATCATTGACTATTTTCTTATGTATTTCATTGCTACAGTTGCAGCAAGAAAAGTAGTTATAACTTGAAATTTGTTTGATAAAAGCAGTTATTTAGGGTCGTTTGGCATTGTTACATGTACAAATAGTTAAATAGATATATAGCATGATAAATTCAACATCATCTTGAATCAATTTCACGCACGATAATGTTTAAATTTGAGATCTCAAGATCTTGTAACTTTCTCCTTCTCCTCATTGGCTCTATTTACGGATTAAATGTTACTTCTTCAACATTCACTACAAGAAAATGAAAGATTAGTGACAGTTTTGTAGCAGCGTTTCACTTACAAACGCCGTTAATTTTTGTATCTTTATCGAATTTAAGGCATTTACTATCAAAATGCCACTAAATATACCAATAGCGGCGTTGTTACTTATAAATGCCATTAAAGACAAAAATTAACGGTGTTTATCGACTAAAGCGCTTGAATAATCTTTTTTAAAAAATTAGAGTGATTATTGAAGTTTTTTTTTTTTGTAGAAAACGCTTTGAATAATTTTCTCATAAAAAATGGATAGGGGATTATTGAAGATATTTTTGACAGACAACGCTTTGAATAATCCTCTCATAAAAATAGAAGAGATTATTAAAGGCATTTTCTATAAAAAAAAATAACTTCAATAATTCTTCATTTTTTAAGAAAGGATTTTTAAAAGTATTTTTTACCTAAAACGCCTTCAATAATCTTCTCATAAAAAATGAAAGGGATTATTGAATACATTTTTTTGCAGAAAACTCTTTCAATAATCCACTCTAAAAAAATAGGGGAAATTATTGAAGAATAATCTCCTTATCAAAATTTAAGGGGATTATTGAAGGCATTTTTTTTACAGAAAACGTCTTCAATAATTCCCTTTAAAAAATTTAAGAGGATTATCAAAGCTGTTTTTGCTTGAAACACTTTCAATAATCTTTTTTTGCAAATAATAACCTTTTTTTAAGTAAACGCCGCTATCATGAAAAAATGGTGTGGCTAAAATTTTTTCCTAAAATTTAAACCCCTCATTTCTTCTCTGTAATTTTTTTTCTTTTCCCAGCTTTTTTTTTTTTGGAAGAGAATGACGAGAAAGAAAATTCAAATCAAGAAGATTTATAACGTAGCAGCGAGATAAATGACTTTCTCAATGAGGAGTTAAAGACTTTTCAAGAAAACTTATGAGCTTTCCACTCTTTGTGATGCTGAGATAACTCTTTTAGTCTTTTCAGCCACTGGAAAGCTCTTTCAATACTCTAGCATAAAGTTACTCTCATTTATCTCATATCTATATGTGAATATTTTGCCTTGATTCTTACTCTATCTTTGCTAGTTTAATATAGAAATCTTGGCCTGCTGTTCGATTTAATGTGTCAAATGTGCTTGGGTGAGTGTGAAGGGAAGTGAGAAACATAATTGTTTTGAAAAAAGATCTTTTGAATCAAAAGAACTGTATAAAAGTATAAATTCATGATAATTGAATGTACTTAAATATTTTATTCTATTATAAAAAGAACTTTTTTTAATAATTTGTCAGAAGCTAAAGGATTTTGGGGTGGGAGGCCATGGTTTCACATAAATGTCTGTATGATATTTGTCGATGCTTGTTCATATTTTTTTGAACCTTGTTTAAGCCATATTTTATGACTAATCAACTATTTTATAAGAAGTTTATGCTTTCCATATATCTTTGCTGGTGCAACTTAAAGCATAAATTGATATTTTATCATTCATTTTTCTTGTCAGAACTTGATCTGCTGTCATTTTCATTTTCTCTCCAACCAAACAGCTTTTAATTTTAGTTTTCTTAATTGAATCTTGTTACAATTTTAGGTTTCCTATACTTTTTTTGAATTTTCTTTAAGGTTTTCATAATGAAATTTACAAATTCTCATGATTTCCTTTTCAAATTATGTAAAATTCACGTTGAACTCAAATATGGTTTCAAAATCGCACACCTGACCTATCTTCAGTCTTTTGATCAAAACTTAGTGAATTCTAGCTTGATTTACTTCAATTTTTTTTTCTAGATTCCTAGTTCATAAAGCTATAATCCTGTAAAATTTCAACCTCAAATTTCATCTTTACAAGTACAATTAATTCTTCAAAGTTAAGGCTGAATCTAGAAGGCAGAAACAATCCATGCATGAGAACTTGATGAATGATGATCCTCTCTCCTTCTAAGTGTTCGATTTGATTCTCTCATACTTTACATTCTTAGTTTTACATGTTTACTCATTATTTTTTAATTGATTACATTTATTTTCATGAATTCATTTAGTGTTTGGATAGATTTAGTTGTTAATGCTATGTTTTTCTCTGTTTTGAGTATCACTTGAGTTGCCAGTTCATTAAGCTAGTTTTTCTCTATTTTGCTACTATTTTCTTGTTGAATTTTGTAGCAAACTTGATTGATGAATTGTTTCTTAGCTCATTTCAAGTTTATTTTCATTATAAGCTTCTAGACCTAATTTTTTCTTTCATCAACTCAGTGAGTTTCGTTGAATTTCACTTTATATTTTTGTTGTTTCTAGTTAATTCTTGTATTTTCTTGCACTTTTTGTTCTCCAAATCAGTTTTCCTTTTGGTTCCTTAGTTAATCTTTTCAATTCCAATTTATGATCACTTGTTTTAGCATCAATTAGATGTAGATCAATTAATTCACATTTGGTTACAAGTTAGTTGTTAGTTGTAGTTTTGTGTTCTTTCATTACATTGTGCAATTTTTCTTCAACTTTTGCTTTTCAAATTGATTTCTCATGATTTTTTTTTTATATATCTTTGAAATTTCAGCTTGTTTTAAAGAAAATTTAAAAGAACAAAAATGAAAATTCAGATTTAATATACTGGTTTTTAGATGTATTCTCTTTCTATTATATGTGTGTGTTTAGGGTTGGAGTTGGATTTGTTTTGAACCAATTACTTTAAAGTTTGGGCTGTAGCACTTGTAATGTTGATAACTTATTTGTAGAAGAATTTCCTTTATTTAATGTATCCTAAAGTTGATATGTGTTAAGATACTCTTACTTGTTTATTTGAATAAAGATCTAAACGTGGCCAAAGGATTATTTTATCCCAAAAATCAAGGAATTTGGGCTTTTTCCATAAATTGGCATGATTAAAAAAGGTAAAAAAAAAGATGTTCTAGCTTCAAGCTTTTAATGTCGAAACAAAAATTAAGTTAATTGTTTTAGTATGACCCATTATAAAAAATTTAGTTTTAGGGTTCAATCTAATTATTTTGTCACACCTATAAATCACAGTCATCTTGCTATTAACTATTGAGTTTGGGAGTTATATGTAACATGCCCTTTGTGTTTATATTTCTTTCAATCAGAAACTTTTTATTGATGTCATCCCCTTGAATCTTATTCTTCTTTTACTTTTGTATCAACATGGCTAGCAATATTTTACATGTGTTTGCCAATTGGATATGTACTCAGATGTGTTTACGGTAGAATAGTAAGTTTTCTTTTCTAACTTTGTATAGGTATTTGTTAAACTGATCTCTTTAATTCCTTCCTAGTTTAAGAATAAAATAACCATCCTTATTTCAAATGTGCCAAGTTTTACTACTGTCTATATTTTATGATGCTCTATGCTCGGCCTATATGTTAATCTAAGACAACTAGTAAACAGGTTGGCAGTCATTTAAATTAGCATTTTGCATTTTGGGTGGAAACCATTGTGATGCTTCCATTTGCTATTCTAGATTTTATTATGAAGCCTTTGTAGTTGAAAGGTGTAAACTGTAGACCTATCAAATAAGATTGATCTTCTATACTTTTTTCAATTACTTTCTGATGATTCTATAATATAGTTTTTGTTGCTGCTAAGTCTAAAAAAGCATTGATCTCTATAGACACAGCTGTACCATCAATTTAAGATACAACATAGTTGAGCATAGTTGATTTATCTATTACATAATTTGCATTTTCTTGTTGAAACTCTGTTGTGTGGTCATTTTATCTTGAATGATTGGTTTATTTCCCTTTTGAAGCATTTGAATCCATTCATTTTTATGAATTTATTTACAAGCTGAAAATATGATTTGAAATGGTTTATCTTATTAACTTCATGGAATCAAATAGTTTTTATCTTTTTTCAATGCAATCAAACATGAACTTGATTGAAAATCTATCTCTCAACCTTTCGCATGTTCCCATTCCCTCAACTTATATGACACTACATTTCAAGTCTAGCAATTTCATAATGAAATATGCAAAATGGAAGAACTATGATTGTGAAAGGTATTTTCATGACATGCACTCAGAGAATGAGTGTATATTCTTTTGCCTTGTGCATTTATCTTGATCATTGGCCAAAAAATATATCTTAGTTTGTTGCTTTGGTTAAATATATTTCTCTGTTATTTCTACATGTATGTAACAATAAGATCTTGTATATCTTCCTTGATTTTATCTTGCATTACAAAATTTATAGTATTTTTTATAGCTTATTCAGTGACATTTTTCAATCAGTATAGAACATGAAGTTGTGGAGATGATAAATGAAATGTACTTGATGCATTTTTAACAACACATTTTGCGGTTAGAAATGTTCTATTTAGCAATGGAAGCCATTAGAAGGAATGGGCGTTGTAGGCTCCACTCAAAGCAAGTGTGACTCTTTCTATAAAGTTCGTTGATAGGCAAGAGGATAATAAATGCAAAATGAAATGTTATTGTATGTATTAAACTTTGTGTTACATGCATATTGGAACAAATTATGTATTTAGATATTTAAATATTTAAATATTTATAATATTCAGTTTATGAATTTAAATTTAAATTTATTTCTTTTAACAATTTTTATTTAATTATAATAAATATTAAAAGAAAATTAAAAAAATAAAATTTTTGATTTAGCGACGTTTGTATTTAAAAATGCCATTAAATGCTGAATTTAGTGACGTTTGTATAAAAAAACGTCGTTAAATTTAGTGACTTTTTTTTTATACAAACTTTGCAAAATTAATAGCTTTTTTTTTTTTATACAAACGTCACTAAAGTTACGATGTTTTTCTAATTAAAATGTCACTAAATTAGTTGCGTCTCAAAGACACAAATATTGCCATATTAGTGACATTTTTTTAGATATAAACGTTGCTAATATAGCGACGTTTTATAGAAAATACCGTTATTTTTCATGATGCGTGTATAATCAGCATTCTTATTGATGATTTTTGTAAACATCGTAAATATTTTAGTGGTGTATATAAATACCGCTAAACATTAAAAAAATATCATTAAAAATCTAAACCCCGTAGTACTTTGACTTGTCCTCGTTGACTTTATTTATGGATTAAATGTTACTTCTTTGTGGGAAAACATGACGACTTTGTGTATGATAGAAACCTAATGTTTTACTAAGTCAAATTATTCCCATGAATAACCACACAGTAACACAAAGGCTGGCGGCTAAAACCTTGAAAAAACTTGTAAGAGGAAAGTCATTAACCAAGATCATATAAGCTCCATTAATGGATTAGAAGAACATATTGTCAACATAGGACGAGTGCAGCTATAATAATATAACATGATATATTATCAAATAATCTCATAGTAGGACAGCTAACCAAGACATATTTTTGATCGGTAAGTACTGTATTCCCCACCGAAAGAAAGAAAACAAATGTGTTTAATTTCCAAAAAGAATCCACATGATGATGCACGTGCACCTCCAATACTCGTCAGAAATACCATTAAAAAAATAATCAATGCTTCATTTTCCCAAGTGACCTTCATTAAAAGATGGCCGATATGACCAATTGTCTGCTGTGTAAGGAAGTTTTACGATCCTTTTCTTTGTGGGGGTAAGCATGCATGATGAATACTTTGTCAGCTTGAAATTAATTTTAAACCAATCTTAGAAAATAATGTGGGGAATGATGAAGAATTCATCATCAATTCATCAAAGAGAAAGTCTTTAAGATGCTCACATTATGGTTATAATCCACATAAGCTTTCAACTAATGAATCAAAGTGCATGGAGCAGCCATAATGGGAATGTGAAAGAAGAATAAACCAAGTATCATAAAAGTTAAACCTATAATTTAAATTAGTTGATTTATACAATTACGAATTGATATTTAAGAAGATTAAATTTTGAAAATCTGTACTCACAATCTTTTCTTTTTTTAATTTCAAATTATAATTTAAAATTGGAATTTCAGTACTCATGATTTTTTTCCTATCCTAAGCTATGACTTTTTTATACCAAAATAAAATCCATAAAAGATCAAACATATTTTTCTCTTGTAATGATAACCTGAATCCTCATTCAAATATGGGTTAGCTGCAATGATAATTCAGATCATAAACAAACGTATTAAAGCACTTTTCGGGGATCAGAAATGCCTCTCAGTTGGCTTATCTTGATTTGTTGTAAATGGAATATTGGACTTCATTGTCTTCTTTTGCAAAAGCAATTACGGTGGATCTTTGCACGCTCGATGCATAGATCTTACAAAAAGTCCGCTGCCACCAGGGCATAAATTTAGAACAGATTCAATGCATCGTCAACTCTCCTTAAAGCCACAAAGAAAGATAAATCAAGGCAAGTTTTATTTTTATCAATCCAACCGAATCTGAATTTAATTTAATCAATTTAGTTAATTTTTTTAATTAATCGAATAATAAATATATTTTAAAATAAATTATATTTTAAATTTTAAAATTTTTATATATTAAATAAATTAAATAAAATTATTTAATAAAATATTTAAATATCAAAATATTATGCTAAAAATTCTAATATTAAATTTGTTTTTAATTTAAATTTGTTTAATTTATTAAATATTTTGTGTTTTTATTTAAGATAAATTATTTAAATATCATTTGTAATTGTACCATATTTCAAATATTAAATATTTTGAAGTATTTTTATAATTTTAATATTTAAAATTTTAATTATTATTTTAATATAAAATAACATGCATAAAATTTTTAAAATCTTATTTGATATTAAAAATAATTGAAGTAAATTTTAATTAATTATTAACTCATAAATATAAAAAATATAATAAAATTTATTATATACAAATTTTAATTTAATATTTTTCATGATTATGATTATTTTTCAGGCCAAATTTATGACAGATCAGCCGTGTTCTGCATTGTGATGGTCGCATACTTGCATTTGTGCTGAAATTTGTGAGCGGATTATGAGGAAAGTTGATTGATCCAAATCTAAATACGACCTCCGGGATTAAGATCAACATTAATTTGATGTAGTTTAAGCCTTTTATAGGTCATTTGATTAGCAAGTATTCCTTCTATCCTTTTTTTTTTTTTTTGGGAATATCTCAAATCTTGTCATATTTTTTTTAACATCTAAAATTTATTTTTTTATATTTTAAAATTATATTATATTATATTTGTAAAATTGATTGAATTTATAAAATTATTAATTATTTAGCTATATTTTTAAATTTTTTTTAATTTAGTATAAATATATAGATTAATATATATGAATTTATATTTAATAATATTATTAATAATATACCAAATAAGTATATAATATTTTTAAATATCAAATAAATAAACTTAAAATTATAAAAAATAATATTATCCATTTAAATTTAAAGGTACAAGTAGACAGTAAAAAAAGGGCAACGCAAGCTTTTCGTTTCAATTTTAATTATTATATTTTATCCTTTATTTTTACTTTTATTACGTCAAAAATAATAAAAAAGAAAAGATAACTCAACAACTCATGAATTGACCGAAAACTATTAATCTACTAAAACGAGTCAAAATTAAAGGAAATAATTAATATTATTTGATATTAAATTTAATATAAAATATTATATCTAAATATATTTTATTTTAATATAATTGAAACGTATCGATCATCATAAATTATATCAAAATGAGATTAATAATCTTGATCAAAATGATGCAAAATTTAATAATTGAAAGTCAAAATTAAAGTTAAGAAACAAAATAATATTGGGTTCAAAATTTACGAAAAAAAGTATTTCACTTATAATTTTTTATTATAATTTTAAATTATTCAATTATAATAAAAATTATTTAAAAATTTATTATTTTTTTAATAAAACTTGGATTCATTAAATAAAAATACAACTCTCTTTTAGTACATTATCATAAAGCTCATCCAAAAATTCATCCAACTAGATAAAATTTTCCTTTCTAGCTATGGTCATTTTTGCTAGCCTACGAGCCACCTCATTTGCTTCTTTATGCGTATAAGTGATTCTCCACTCAATAAACCTAAATAGCTCCACTTTGGTATCCCCCACTAAGCTTTCTATCACAAATTGGTTTGGTCCCATATTTTGTTTAAATTGTGAAATTACCGTAAGTGCATCACCCTTCATGATCAACCTCTACATTCACAAGTTTCTTGCAAATTGCCATTCTGGCCAACGCGATGCCTTCAATGACTTCTGGGTCTCTGATGCCATTCACGCTCATAGAAAAAGCTCTTTTTACCATGCCTAAATGGTTTCTTGCGATAGCTTCAAATCCTACTCTATTATCCTTTCTTTCAAGGGCCCCATCAAAATTAACTTTCAGCCATCCTTCCATAGGTGCTTTCCATTTATCTACCATTTTTCCCACTGTAGCCTTTTCATTTTCTTGAGCTCTGCTGTATTCTAGTAAAAATTGGTGTACAAATGTCACTGTGGCTTAAGTCGTTCTGATTATATTACTCTTGAGTTCATTGTTCTTAGCCCCCTATAATGCCCAACACATTGTTGCAAGTATGCCCAGCTCATCTTTATTCAGTTCATTTGTCACCCAAGCCAACCATTGTCTGACATCCTTTATCTACCTATCCTGCTAGTCTTCGTTTAGGTATGCCAGCTTCTAGTTTTCTTTCGCACGTATATAGTCCCTTATAGCATGCAATGTTGTCTCCTTTTTCTCATCGCATCTCAGACATCTTGCATTTTTTATAATTCTTTTCCTCTGTAATGTTTCATGTATTGGTAAGATATCATTCCATATCCTTTATAGAAAGATTTTAATCTCAATAGGTATAGACAGTCACCAGACCCGCTTCTAGAATAGATTCAGAATGTTATTGCCCATGCTTCCATTATCCTCTTCCCCCTGGCCTGTATTAATTTCATTCAAGACCAATCTATGATATCCACTCTTCATAGAGTAGACTCCACTCTTAGTGTAGTGCCAAACCAAAACATCATGTTGACTACTCAAAGCTAATGGGTATAGCTCTGATCTTTTTGCTATATCCTCATGGAATATATTATCCAGCTTTCATCATTCCATTGTACCCCATTTGCATGGAACAAATCCTTCACCATTTCATTGCCTGGTATGTGGTCTGTTTGAGGAGTGTAACTAAAGTTGCGCACTGTTGGGATCCACTTATCATGCCAAATCCTGATTCTTTCTCCATTTCCCACATGCCACCTCAAGCCAAGGTTTAGGACAACAATTCCCTGCCAAATGTTTCTCCGGGTATAGGAAGGTGCTATCCAATTCTATATCAAGTACCTGGCTTTTAGCACCTTGCAAATAAGCAAGGAAGGATTTTGTACGAGTCTCTATCCTTGTTTCGCAATAAGGGCCTTATTGAACAAACTCATGTCTCCAAAGCCCATTATACCCTCTTCTTTTCCTTATACATAGTTGCTTCCAACTCATTTAGTGAATTCTCTTTTTTTTTTTTTTATAGAGTGCTGCCACCAAAATCTACTAATAATCATGTTAATCTTATGGCATAGGCTTTTTGGGAACAAAAAGCAGGATATAGCATACGAGGACATAGATTGTAGAACTGCTTTAATGAATACTTTTTTTCCTCTGGTTAATAGCCATATGTGACTCCAATGTTTTATTTTCTTATTCATTTTCTCTAAAATCTCCATGAAAGCCTTTTTTTTTTCTTCTAATAAACATAGGCAGCCCAGATATTTCTTCGAATTAGAAGTGGACTGGATCCCAAACAACCTCTTTGTCATTTTGATTGCATCTTCACTTGTATTTGAGCTAAAAAACAATCCTGATTTGGCAAAATTGATTTGCTACCCAGAACCTTTCTCATACACCTTTAGCATGTCCCTTACCGTATTGCATTCCCTTTGCTTTGCCTTAAAGAAAAGCAAGCTTTCATTTGCAAAAAATAAGGTTTTTGGGCCTCAGGCGCTAAACTTAGATTTCTTGTAACAGGCCTTCCCTTTAGTGACTGGATAAAAGTGTCGACAATTCTTCTGTATATATCAGGAACAAATAAGATGAAAGCGGATTCCCTTGACGGAACTCCTCTCCTTTTTTGTTTCATAGTATGCGGTAACTTATAGGCTAAAGTTTACTTTCTAATAAGGACATTATTAGATATAAGCTTACTTGGGACAAAGGTGCTTTGGTTTTTACTAATGCAAGTTGGTAACACCAGCTTTAATCTATTAGCTAAAGTTTTAGCAATAGTTTTATTGATGTGGTTTCTGACAAAAAATCCACATCAGGATCTTCTTTCTTCAAAATATTCTGAAGATTACAAATTGTGCATGGGTTCCCATGTCTATGGCAGTTCCAAGCTAGACACTTCATTGCATTTAACGGGACTAAAAGCCAATCACCATCGTTTCATCATAATAGTCCTTTCTTACCTCCCCTCATCATATTTTTTCTTTTTGTATCACATCAACGTCCATATCCTTTGGTACACAGTCTCCATGCTTCCTTTTCCCATCTCAATTTGTCCACTTGTTTATGTATCCCTTACTTGTCTGACCAACCTCTTTCATGTCGGTTTGGAGACTACTCTTTGTTCCTCTTTTTAGTCCTTATTGTTGTGTACCTTCCCCGTTGTTTCATGCATGCTTTGTGCATCCCTGTGCTTACAATATTACTTTCCTTGTCTGGTTGGAGTTGCTCTATTAATGCAACCTTATCATCAGTCTAGTTATCCACATTTGGGCCATTAATCCCGTGTGCAATGGTCTTGTTATTATCACCTTTTTTTTTGTAGGCTCATATTCATTGGCTTGGTTATATTTTTAAACTTTTGGTTAATTTCTTTAGACTTGGATCTATACCTTTTGGAACTCCAGCTGTGTGATTTCATATCCTATAAATTCCTATCATTATCCCCTAAAATAGCTCCCTCATTATTAAGTGAATCCCGTGATTCAAGCTCGTTCAAATTCCCTTGATCGGATGCCAAATCCAAATTTCGTGCAACTCCATCGCCGGCCATCATCGTAGGAGATCAGTTACCGTGGCTCTTCCTTTTGTTGTTCCCCTGAAACCTGTTAATAGCCTACCCTATCTTCCAAGCTGAAGGTCTGCTCTTTAACGGTGAAGTACGGAGCCGTGCACCGTATTGCCTTGTTGAAGTATCATGATCCCCTTCCCTTTTTTTTTTCCTTACATTTATCCATAACCCAACCTCTCACAAGCGTAACAGAAGCTTAGTAGCCGTTCATAGGATAGCCTATCCCATATTTCTTTTCCAACCTCCCCATAGTGAGCAATACCGCTCTATATAGAGGTTTTGTAATATCAACTTCTATTCTGATATGTAGAAACCGAGCCCATCCATTTGCTCCAGGGTTGCATCAACCGACTTATGACCAGTTATCTTCCTTCCTATCATTATCGCATTCATCTCATTCATCATCCCTAAAGGCAAGCCATACACCTTTATCCAGAATAGAGCAGTTGAAAATACATAATCCTCCAGCCACAACTTCTCATCAAATTTATTAAACTTGATCAATTGTTTGTCAAAGCTCCATAGCCATCTATCAATCACTTTTTGCATATCAAAACCTGAAAATTTAAATAGAAATAAATTATCATCCAGATCCACAATTTCCACCTATTTGGCCAACTTTTCCATTTTAGCCAATTGTAAATGCTTCCATAAGCCTCCCAATTCTTCATCCATCCTTACAAAACTTACTACCGCAACTTCCATCCTCGAAACTCCAAGACCACTTAACTAAATAAATCTTGAGATAAATTCACTTGCATACCACATATTAACTTCTTAGAGAAGACCAACTCTTAGAAAACTCTATTATTTATTAGTGTGGATTTGGTATAAAATTTTAATCTATTTATGGAATTTTAAATTATAAGCGATTAATTATACTCTATTGACCAAAAAATGTAAAACACTTTAGTAGTCGGATACTATTACAGATGACATGACATAATCTCGATTGTAGATATCCTTTTAAAGTGACGTATGATTACATCCTAAACAGGTCCTTTCACTTCTAAGTGCAATGTAAATGGTTGGTAGCTGAATCCGTACCTTAAACGTGCACCGTTCAGGATAAAGTTACTTGCAACCTTAAGCTATTCCTTTCACTCGTTTGGTTACCCAGAAAATTGAAAGAAAAATGGCGCAAACCTTGGCGATGCCCGTCGCATCTTCTCTCTCCTTTATATGCCACAAAACAAGCTCTCTTTCTCTCTCTAATGCTGTTTCCCTTCCAGTTTCAAACCATCCAAAGGTAAATACCTTCTGGCTTCTGATTTCCAATTTCAATTCTGGATTTTTCACTCTTTTGTTTTCCCTTTATTTTTTTGCCAATTTTATTTCATTTAATTGCTTCACCCTCTGTTTAGGTTTCTTTAAAAAAAGAAACAAAGAAAGTAGCAAATATTAGCTAAAATTTCATTATGTCTGTGCAGTTTTGTTCATATTATTGCCCTGAAAATGACAAACGGAAATTAATTTGGTTTGCTTGATTGTTGTTTTAGGGTTTAGGCAAAGCAAGGTTCTATATATTTGAAAATTGAAGATTGAGAACTTTGGTATGCTTAGTTGGTGTTTCAAACTGAAAATTTTTAATCATATTCAAAATGAAGAATTCGAAAGTTTGTGCTTTGTCCTAGTTTAACTGTAATTTAATAAGTTTGGAAGCGAAATTCTAACGTATTTTTCTTGTTTTTTTGGGGTTTTCATTTTTTTGTTATCTCTTCTGTTTTGAAATCAATTAGTATCGTAGTCTAAGCATCGAATGCGTTCGTGTTGGAGGAGTGGAAATTCCAAACAACGAGAGTGGGGTTCTCTCTTCGGTATATCCATGGGATCGGCCGTTCTAGGGCTCGCAAAATTCTATGCGATCTCCAAATGGAGAACAAAATCACTAAAGATTTGTCCGAGGAAGAACTCATTACGATTCGTGATGAAATCTCTAAGTATATGATTAAAGGCGACTTGGTAATTGCCTTGCTCCTTCTTGCCCTGTTTCAACACATCTACCTGTGAACATTTATATGTCTAAGCCATTTGAGTTTCTGTTTTTATCTTTTTCTCTGGTATTGTAAAGGCGGTTCAATGCTCTTAACATAAGGCGATTGAAGGAGATTCAGTGCTACAGAGGGGTTAGCCATATTCGGGGCTTGCCTTGTAGAGGACAGCACACCAAAAACAACTGTCGAATTTTGAAGGGTAAGAGGGTTACTATTGCTGGTAAGAAGAAAGCCCCTCGTTAATTTAATTGATTCTGTTTTTTATGAAGTGATTGCATGATTGTAATTATGGCTTCCCAATGAATGCTTTGTAGTACAATTTGATTTGATCATTTCTGTGTTGATATCAAAATGCAATTTGCATTCTCTCTATAGTCCGGATGCAACCTTTGATTTTTACATTATCTTCGCTTTTGTTGGAGCATCAACCTGGAAACTTAAAATAGGATGATAACTTAAAATTTAATATGAAAATAATAAAAAAAATAAAAATGATATAATTTAAAATTTTATAAAAAATCATATATGAGTTAACAAAAAATGTATTTTGTATTTTGCTATGTTTAAATTAATTGTGACATAATATTTATGTAAAACATGATATAAATACATGAATTATTAATATTTTACATATCACAAATATATGAATTGTAAGATTGTGCATTGGAATGAGTCACTTGAACCGCCTGTAAGCTAGTGGATTTGAATGAGTCACTTGAACTGCCTAAATAGCTGCTTCGGATACTATAATTAGGCAGTTCTTTAGAATCCACAAGGCCTTGTGTTTTCCTAGTGGGTTTCACCCATTCAGAAACTGGATCGAAAAAAATGGGATTCTAGTTGTAAGATATCTAATGAAAACGTAGGTGAAAAATATCAAATATTGGAGTTTCTTTTGGTATACTATACGGATGATTTGATCTGCAAAGATCATGATTGGGAATTGTTTGATTGTTTTTATCCGAGTAAGAGGTGAAATATAATCGACTTGAAATTGGGATAGCTATTTGAAATCTTAGTGAAAAACCAAATTTTTTTATCTCATGTTGCTTTTTCGTGAAAAAATACCAATTGAAGTAAAGGGATTCTTTAAATAATAAAGAGTTGGATCGACTATTCAATCAAATAATATTGATCATGTTACTTATCTCTTCTCTAGAGGTAAATGAGCTATTTTTTCACAAAATTGTACCCAATTTCATGTGACAATTTCGAAAAAAAGCTTTTTGTTAGTTGGAGGAAGAATCCGTAGAAATCAGATTTTTTTAGAAATATATCGAGAGAACTAAATTTGATTAAACAATATATGATTGGTAAACAAGGACTGATTTTTTAATAAAGTACGAAATATATTATTAAATATTCAATAAGATTCCGAGAGTTTCATTCAGGTATCGTGTTTGCTCGAGATTCCACTCCATTGATTATAGTTATTTTTTGGGGGCCATCAAAACAAGCCCGAAAAGTACAAGGCCTAAAACAAATATATATATATATATATATATATATATATTTATTATGTATGACTGATGATATCAGGGTTGCCCATATCATGATCAGGAAATAAGAGTTCTCACCGCTCAGCAGACAGCGTAGGCCGCTCAAAATATTTATTAGAATTGATGCAATAATTCAATGGACAAATTTTCAATCATCCCAAAAGATCCTTCCTATTCCCCTGGTAGAATCAAACGTGTGGAAGGTCTTCGGATCGGTCGTCTTGACAACCAGCCATCTGGCGGACAAGGCCACGAGGCCAAGTGCTCTTTTAAGAAATACTCTGAATTGTGGAACTGGAACCTGCAAATCAATGAATCATGCCTTGAGCATGGCTTAATACTATATGGATTCCACTAACCTTAAGAAAAGTTAGAAATAAAAAACAAAGCCAAGAAATATATTTGAGAGGTGACGCTACTTTCAGGGAGAAAATGGATGGGGAAGGGAGATCACGGATGGTGACACTGGCTGGAGCTCAAGTGTATCTTTGGATTACATTCGCGAAGACTGGTTCTTTATTTCTTTGGATTTATGCCTTAGTTTCAAGTTCAAGACGCAATTATGCTCCTTTCATCCTTCTTATAACAATAAAACGAATCTACAAGAAAACATTGCTTCACACATTTAACTGTCTTTTTAATTTTACCTCCTGTCCTAAATATATAAAAATTCAATAATTTCACTTTGCCTCACCATGCTTATCACCTTCATCTTAGCATGATTTGAATATGTCTTTTTAAGGTCATTCCAATATCTATTTGCAGAATGTTAAAATGTAATTACTGAGATATAAAACAATGAGGTAACGCCACAAAGGAAAATGTTTCCAAAAGACTGACTTAAATTCTATATGATTGATAATTTGACTAGCCAACTGGAATCAAGTGTATACATTGCCTTTCTAGCTGCGTTGCCTATAATAACAGCTTGGCAGGTAGAATAGCTGTAATCTTGATTCTTGTTCACAGTCAAAAATTGTATAAAAACAGTAGACAAAGCTGACAATAATTTTCAGAAGAAACATGGATATAACTACTCGAGGCATCAACTATGGCAAGCAGAGAAGCTTCTGAGTAAAACAATAAGAGAACGAAACAAAAACATGAAGAAACGATGGGGAGGGAGATCTGAACACCGAACATCACAACAGGATATCGCTACTATGTTAGCCTTTTATTGTTTTCGAAAAGGAAAAAAGAAGAATAATCCCTTTACCGCCAAAATGCAATTCAGGAACTCATCGCCTTTTCCTATTTATTCCGGACCTAGCATTCTCCTCTGCAAATGAAAGAAAGCAAAAGCCTTTCAATACATGCAGTTGTTTACTTCTTGGAGCAAGAAAATGACATTGGCAGATGCTTTAAGCTAGAAACATCAAACAACTCCATAAACCTCTGATCCGCAACTCTAGCTTTTGCAGCTGCAAACCTTTGATACTCATCAAAGACTGAAGACAAACACCATCTTTGCAATTTTCTTAGGCATCCAACCAGACAGCCAGTTCGGTGCTGGAAATACAAGAACAAAGCAACATTATTAAACTCAGAAGGTATTGAGTTGTCATAGGTATGAAATAAAAAAGAATCAACATGCACATACCTTCCCTCGTTTACAGTGAATTAGAACTGGGTGATTCCTTACGTCTGCATCGCATAGAGACAAAATTAAATTACTGAAAGTAATCAACCACGTTTAAATTAACCAGAGATGAAGTGTAATAGTGTTAAAAGCTTGTAGTACCAAGGACCACTTTTAGAGCTTCACGAATTGTATCCTCTGGTATATTTACAAATGGTTCCTGGATGAATTGTGTATATTAGTTTTACATAAGATCTCATTTCAAAGTAGCAATAAACTTCTTTCGATGGATAATACATATTCTATGCAAGAACTGAGGCTTTTCAATACATTTAACTGAAGAAGGTGAATAGATAATAAATGGCATCCCTATTGTCAAGACCTATCTACAATACTAACAATACTGCATTCATTTACAGATATATATGGGTGCTACTAGTCACTTCAAAAGCTCAAAGAAAAGGAGTTCATACATACATACGTGCATATATATATATATATAATATTATATAACCTACATGCCATATGACATGAATATTGGACATCTCAATCTCTTTAAATCATCACATTTATAATAGACCATATTTATTATGCAGCACTTATTGAACCATCTATGAGCAAGCCAGCTTCATTGCAGTTTCTGCAATGTCTAGTATACATGTGATGATACTAACATCTCTTTGCTAACTCAAAGTTACGTCAAGCTCACGCAGCATCAGATCATTTGACCATCTTTCTAGAGTAATTATCTTTATTTCAGAGGATCAAAATCAGTAAAATTTTACTTTCTTCTCGTGCACCATGGAGATTTATTGACATGATTCTGAAATTATACCCATTCAACAATGAGTCGAGTTATGCTAGACTTATGGTAGAATTAGGTTCTGTTCTATCAATATTTATCTCTATGATTGTGACAAGTGATTCTCTCATAAGAGTCCAAATAGTAAAACCAGCATAGAAATTTATGATCATATATGCTTCATTGACATATAAGGGATGTTCTTCACATGGAGAAATTGGAGAACATAGAACCTAGCTGATTTGGCAAGAAGGTGCAAACTGATGGAGTACTTTTAAGGAAGGACTTTTGTGGGCTTATTTAAGTTTGAGAAGCTCTTATAAATACATTTATCTTAGACTTGAGATTTATGATTCAGACAACTGAAATTTCAAATCTTTTCTCGAGATTTTTTTAGAAATTAGTGTTGCTGCATCTGTATTCTTCCTAAGAAAGCCACAGCAACTTCCCTGGGACTTAACTAATTTAAGTCAGGAATCCAATTCTCCAATTTCTGTAATAACACCCCAATCCAAAAATGATGCAAGAGAAAACAAGCTAAAGAAAGAATGGAAAAAAAAAATGCTACCATGCAAAGGGAGTAGGTTATAGCCGGCAAAATGAGAGATGACCAGGGAAGAACTATAAAAATATCTAGAAGGCACTTCCTGCCTTTTCATGAAGAAATGACATACAATGCAACTCCTAATGATATAAATTGATGTAAGGCAAAGTCTTCCATGTATATAGCTTACATACAGAGAGCACATGGAAAAGAAAACAAATGATATTTAGAAATTGAAAGGACTGAGAGAAAAAACTACATAGATTGAAAAGTGAATAAAAAAATTAAGCAGCTATACAAATTTTACCAAGAACCAACTGGTGATAAAGATGAGAATAAATACATGGGCAACCATATATGTCCCTAAACTATAAAGTAAAATGTAAAGCGGATTTAGGCTTAACAAGTTCAGAAAATCAAAATAAAAAATACATAGATCTTTGGCCACAAAATCTTGCAATAACCAAAGGTTAAAAAAACATAATAAATCAGATACCAATAAATTAAGACAGTGAATCAAACAACAAGGATAAAGAAACATGCTAAAACAAAAATGATTAAAGAGGGTCATAGCACAGAGCCTCATTGTGTTGTCATTTTGCCCATCAAGGTGGTCCTTGTTGCCCTAAAAACGAAACCTATTCAAATTCTTAAATCTAGAGCAGGATTTAAAAGTTTATTGCAAATTAAGAGCTTTCGATGTTAATTATAAAAGGCAATAGTCTATCACAGGCAAAGCAAAAGAATAATTTTGAGAAATTATCTTACACAGGTCCAAGTACAAGAAGGGGCAAGAGGACTAGAAGGAGTATATCATTACTTGCAAAGGATTTACTTACAACTTGGTAAAAGAAATAAAAGAATTTTACACAATGCTACAACTACTGCTGCATGCTCAAACAAATCACCAACACCAAAAAGAATGATGAAGATGACAAGGCAAAAATAAAATAGAAAATATGAGTGAATCCACTAAGGGATAGTTATTAGTTTATTTCTTCTCTCTAATTTTTGTTTGGTTTCTTACTCAAAATATTGCCCGTACATTCCAACCTCACAAAATAATTGACATCACAATTACAAATTCATAGTTGCATTTCTCTGAAATTGAAATTCACATAAACTGAACAAATAAAATGAGGAATTATTGGTTCTTAGAGGTTCACTTTATTCATAGATTGAGGTTGAAGTTTGAAATGATTCAAATCGTAGCATAAGTATGGTTCACTTGGGCAAATTTCACCAAAAACTTTAATCTTGTGACAAATATATATAAGCATGTTCATTATCAAATAGATAAGTTTTTACTGTAATCAATTCCAATCTTAAAATATACACAGAATAGATGCTGCCGGCAACAAAAAGGCTCTCACTTTCAAACAAATGTTTTGACCCCAAACAAGTTTAACAGCATATGATGAAGGAACATCTTTGGAGTATTTGTCTGCAAGACCTCAAACAATCATATGCAGAGTCCTCGTAAAGACGTCTAACACATGAAATTAACAATATCCATGGACCACAATGAATATGCTTACATATCATGCTAAGCTTAGCTAGTAGTCATAAGATTTTAAGAATTGCAACAATAATGCCACCATGAACAGAGTCTACTTTGTTAACACTATCCAAAAGTGAGTGCAATGTAGTCATATAATACTGCCAATTCAGAAGGAACACAAAATTTCCATGAGTCAGAAGAAATTACTTGCTCAGATAGTTTTTATAATAGTGACTGATTCGACTACAGTTTACAAGATGACAAACAAATTGTGCTCGCCACACCAGCTTGATGTCATCATGTGTACTATTGCCCCAACCTCAGTTCTAGACAACTGAATTTAAAAGAATCCAAAATTTCTTGAATTGAGTAAGATTTGAAGATTTTATGAAACGGTAATATGGAAATACACAAATTCATCTTTGAGACTATAATCCTCAATTAGAAATTTTAGCATTTAAAGCATCAAATATATATTTCCACAGAATCTAAGATTATTGGAAGGAAAAAAGAAAAGAATGCATTATGCTAATTGTTGCAACTAATTTCTTTTAGGAATTAAAAATTAAAAAGAGCAAGAATTCACAAAAAACAATTGAAATGTCAGCCAGCTGCTTGATTCCATTTCTCACGATTAACTCAAATACCAAAATGTAACTTGTAGTTTTGTGGAATGCATATTAACATAAAACGAACCATTACGTGTAACAAATCAAATAAGACTAATAATACAAATCAGAACCCTAAGCTTTCATAAGCATACAATAATGAACCAAATGCAATAATTGGACAAGCAAATTTTTGGACTAAAAGCATTGTTTAGAATTGAGGAAAAAAAACCCCTCAAAAATTAACTAGACTCATTCTAGAAGTTCGGCGAATTAAATGAGAATAATTGTAAGAACCTAAACCTGATAGCATAGTGGATGGTTAAAGTAACGCCTAACAAAATTAAGATACAACCAATCCCCTTATCGTTCATTAGGGTTTATGACACTCAAGCATAGCACCATAATTCCCTTATCCTGCTAATGCTACATTGTAGGTCTTTAAAATATAATTATCACTTAAATGAATAAATTTGGCAATTATTTGGTTAAGAATCAGGATCATCATCAAATTCTAGGCTCAGAAACATAACAAACTAGGGCAATCACATTTGATTTCAATTGCAAAACATTTTTTTTTTCACATAAGAGATCGCTGCCTGGGATAAGGAAAAGATTCCAGGCGTTGGCATTTCAATTGCAAAACATATTTGAAGAACCTGATATGGTCAATAAAAATAAGCAACTTTGAAAGATTAAAAAAAAAAAAAAAGTTACCTTGTTACCTTCAATTCCAAACTGAAAAAGCCTGATTCCATTGGACTTTAAAAACTCAGTGTTGGCTTCTGGGTACGGCTCAGGACACAAATATCTAACATAAAAAAAAATAAAAATAAAAGAAAAGCAAACAAACCAAAAAGAAAGATACCCTTTAACTCAAAATACAAAAATTTGCATGAAAAAATTAACTTTATTTAAAAAAAAAAAAAAAAAGAAACTTTGGTCTTACATGATGGAGCGGAGGTTAAGCGTTTGGAGAAAAGAGAAGTTGGCAGAATAAGGGAAACCCGACCTGAAGATGCCATTGTCAACCATAGCAAAGTTCAATGGTGGAATCAAGCTAAGGTCATCACCCGTGTTGTAAGCGACCACCACTGGAGACATAATCGGCGGCGACATATCGACGTGGTCAACGGTGGCAACCACTTCTATGGTTCTGCATATCTGTTGACTCCCTTGTTGTTGGTTTTGGTTGAGTTCGGTTTTAGTGTCTTCATTCATGAATGAAAAAAATGAAACAAATACTCAGAAGAAAGAGAAAAAGAGAAAGTTGGGATCAAAGAGAATGTGCTTTTATGGGGTACGGATGATTCTGAGTTGAGGTGCGGGGTGATGACAGTTGAAAGAGAAAGAAAAAACTGGTGCTGCGAGTGGGGGAAGTTGGTGGTTAAAAGTGGTTGAAGATTGGATTTGGAAATGAACATGGTTTATTTATAGATCGAAACAAGGCTTTTTTTTTTTTTTAAGTGAGAAATTTTAGTGAAAAATAGACAGAAGAGAGACGGACGGCATGGAAAAGAACACAGGTGGCTTTTTGGGTTGAAAACGCTCCATTGTTTTAATAATAAATTTACAATTTCTTCAAAAACAGAGATTAGATGATTTTTTTATCTACAGAAAAAAAAAATTTAAGAAAAATACTAACACACTTTCCCCGTTGTTAAATTTTGACAGTATAATTTAAGTATATTTTAATCCAAAAGGAGTTATAATCTAAGCTGTCTAATTTATTACGTTGTTTGTTCTAAGAAGTTTCGTTTGAAAAACAAAAACATGAATTCGGAAGTGATTGATAATTTTGGACTTAGTCAAAGAATATGATGAGAAAATAATATGGAAGTGATATTAATTAAATTTTTCATGAAAAAATATATAAATTTTTTAAATATTAAAAAATATATTAAATATGATATAATAATTTTTATGTTTTATATGTATTTATATAATATATATAAATATAAATACAACTTGTCATTATAAACGTATTTGAGATTTGACTTTTTGTAAGATTTTTTTATCAAATTCGTTTTATTTTTAATTTCCAATAATTGATTTTCTTGTTCCATTATGCAACATGCAAGCAAAAAAAATTACTACTGAAATCAAATGAAGCTACATATGGGCCAATACCCAATAATACTATGATAAAAGAAAAAAAATTATGATTGAAACATCAAAATCTGATAAAAAAAAAAAAAACAGTGAAAAGAGGAAATAAAGAAAAGAAATGGGCATAAAATATTTGAGAAATAGAAGGGGAATAATAAAGAGTACATTCCAAAGAATATGCTATTATTGCTAGGGAAAGAGAGAAAGAGGGCGATAGACGGATGGTGAATGGTGCTTGGGATGCGAAACCCGTGTGCCCACGTACTTTCTGATTCACTTTCTTTCGTTTTGCACGAATCCAACGCCACAGCAGTGCCTAAAAAGGCATTTTTCTCCTTTTTGCTTCTCAATCCCTCCATTTTCGTGCAGTCTAACAGGGTCGGTTTGGCCCGTTCATTGGTTTAAGATTAGAACTTAATTAGGAAAATGATTAATGATTTGAGCTACTAGAGACATTATTAAAGATAAAATGAAAAATGGGTGCAAAAAAAAAAAATCTTACACCTAAAACCAAACCAACGTCCACACACAAAAATATCATCCTTGGAGTGGCACAAAATTAACATGACATTTTTTTTGTCTTTTTAATCATAATTAGGGTTCGAGTTTAAAATCTAAATAAATTCAAATAAACATATAAAGTGTTCGTGAATATTCACAAAAAATTAAAAAAAATTTAAGAAAAATTTTTTCTCGAACAATCAAAGAACTGAAAATCAAGAAAATCTGAAGAAAATATTTCTCTTAACATATTTTTCATAAATAAAATAAATAAAATTAACATTTATTGTATATTATAAATAAACACTCCTAAAAAATTTATGACTTGAACATTACTCAAAACCTTTAATTTCAGAACTCATTTCAATATTATCGAGCTACCAATGCATTGATATTTAAAGTTATTATATAAAATAATATTTTCCTCCAATATTTTGAATATTTTTAATAAAATTATCAACTGTTACATTTAATACAAAATTATTATAAATAATATATTAATTTTTTAAATAATAAATATTATATTAATTAACTTTAAAAAGAGTACGCATTTGAAGATAATATTATATATATGTCAAAAATAAAATTTTTATGATTGAAATATTTGAAAGTATATAATTTTACTATAAAATCACTTAACTATCGGTAAAGTTAATATTTTACTTGAAAATAGAGTTGGCATCGGGTCAGGTTCGAGAACTCGACTCAACTTTATGTATTATTAAACCTGAATCTAATTTTATCCAATTTTTTTTTTATTTTTTCATACTCGAATTCGAATTCGATCATGTCCTAATATTATATAAATTGTACCCGATTCGATCTGAAATTAATAAAATATTATTTTTTAAATATAAATATTAAAAAATATCATTATATAAATAAAAAATTAAAAAATTAATTAAAAAATAATTTTTTATATAATATCTGATCTAATCGGATTTATTTAAAATCTAAATCAGACTCGACCTCGATTGTTTTATAATCTTATCCGATTTAATCCAAAACTCAAATTTCAAAAAAAAAACTTACCCGATAAAATTAAATCAAATCAAAATCCATTAAAAATGGGTTAAATTATCAACCCTACTCGCAAACTCCTACACATTCGTTTTTCTCTTGGTCAAAAAGCACTACCGCATCTTTTAGTATCATACAGAAAATGACTAAGAAAAGTAAACCCTTTTTTTATATGAAGAAATCAAAGCTTGAAATAAAGTATAGCTTAATAACATATCACTTCATAATTAAGCAGCTTCTGATCTCCTTTTTTTTTTTTTTTAATACTTATAATTTAGAGTATCTTTCAGTCTTTTTCTTGTTTGATTCATAAGAAAAATAGATTGCACCACTAACAAACAACTTTGTATACATACAAATGCCAATAAGATCATTGAGGATATACTTTGGTAGATGCTTTTATTTTTTGGTATTTGTTTTTAAATATTTATTTATTTATTTATTCATTTAAAGAAAAAACAAAAATATTATTAAAAAAAACAACTATTGAAACTCCAACAAGACAATGCACAAATTCATGAAACCTAATTAAATTTAATAATTTTAATTAAAATATCTAAAAAAAAGTAAAAATTATACTAATATAAATAAATCTCTCTTCATATATATTTTTTCTAAAATACCTAAGAGAAGTTGAAAAAGCTATCCTTTCTAAGTTTAGCATAATATAAATGTGAAAACTACTTTTGCGGATAACATTAAACATCCAATTTCATATAAGGATAAAGCTATCGACCCATTCTAAAAGATTTAAAAAAAAAAAGTCATGATCCAAGATTATTATTAATTTGATCTTTAAATTATAATTATAGTAGTATCATCATTTTCAAATAAAGCTATAGTATTATGCGTAGATGATGACAATGCAAAAGAATTTTGTCAGCCCCTTCAAAACAGCGAGAGAACCCCCCCCCCCCTAGTATTTATTTTTTAACAAAAAATTAATTAATTAATTAATATATAGCCTCTACTTTTGAAGGGCTATGAGTATCATGATTTCCACCATGAGAAGTTCATCAAACTTGCTCTAGACATCACGCAATCTCTGCCAAGTTCCTAGCCCTAGTGTGTATTGAGCTTTTCTTCTTCCCTTTTGTTTTTTTTAATTTTTTCCAGCCGTTTTCAAACATTTCTTTGATGGTCCCCTGCCTAATTAATTTCACTCGCAACTTAGTTGGTCCAAACTCATATGCCGGCAACACGAAAAGTCAGCTTTTGAATTTATGTTGCAACATTTTTTTCAGATAAAATATCTTAGCTTAAAGATAAGAGAAATTTGTAAATGTTAAAATTTAAATTTTAAATTAATTAAATATTATTTTTAAAAAATAATTATATAAATCAATTCAATTAAATATTGTATTTGAAACATTCATTAATTCATGATTTACATTGGTTCGTTTACTAAATATATATAGTTGAATGAAAATTATTCTTGAACTCATTACTAAATAATTTTTTTAATAATAAGAAATTATGATTTGAAAAAAATTAAAATTTTAAAATTTATATCTATTATATGTTAATTTTTAAAAATAATTATATAAATTAATTAAATTATACTTCATATTTTTTTATTAAACAAGTTAGCAAGTTTTATTTATGTAAAGTATGGCATTGAAATTAATTCTATGACCATAAATTTTAGAGTTTAAATCTTGACTACTTATTATATTCTTAGTAAACACGAGTATGTCTGCAATTCTCTATGAGACTCGCTTGAAGGATTGTGTTCTGACCAATTTTTACATTATCGTGCGCTTGTGCCAACTCTCTATTAAATCGCAGCAGCATAAGCGTACGTGAATCACCTTGCTTGCCATATGAACATACGTTGTGTCTCGAACTCCTCCCCGATTTACTTCCAGCATTTCAACATCTAGTACTTGAAAAATATTTGATGGAACAGATGTGTGCGAATGTACAGTTTCCTATCACAACATTAATTTTAGACATGACATGACTTTTTATTTTATTTGAGGATTAGACATGACATGACTTAATTGTATTTGTAAAGAGAAAAATTCGAGCCATGACTTTCAGTACATGTTACGTTTGCGTATAAATTAATTTGTTGAAAGAATATGAAAATTGAAGAAAAAATAGAAAACACTAACAATACGTGATTTTGCACGTAATAGACTGATTAATTAAGGGGTTGCTTCAAGTCATGGGCAGTGTTAATTTGTTAGAATAAAAAAAAAAAACCATTTTACGTGCTTCGTTAGGGCACAGCCTCTCAACAACTAGTTTTGTCATGTAATTATCCAACAAGAATTCGCCAAACAAAAGCCAAATTGTATGACTTTTACACAACAATAGCTTGAGAGTCTGGTTGCTTGCGTCTTCCTGATGGTTCTGTCAAATGATACTCATGTTTACCAAAGAAAAGTTTGACATGCCTTTATCTAAGGAACACAAATTTCTACACATTGATTACTATTAGTTTTTTTTGTAGTTTCTTTTAAGTTGATTAATAATAGTTATTGTTGTTTTGCGGCGGAGATTTTCAGAAGCCAAATGGTTTCATACATATCTACACGATTGAGTGCTGATATAAAATATATATATATATATATATATATATAAATTTAACGATTTCTTTGCTTTTGCTTCAAGTTGTTGATTTTTGAGTTTGCATGCGTTTTCTGTTCTTGACGTACGTAAAAACAATATCTGGAAATTAAGAAATTAAGGGTTTCTTTGTTGTGTGAGAGATGGAAACCATCGAATTGTAATTATCTTTTATAATTGGAACTTTAAAAGTTTAATAAATAAAATTAATGATATGCACGATGCAATGAAAATTTTCTCATCGTGTTCAAGTAATCTTTAAAAAAGAATGATGGATAGAAAGAAACAGTCAAAAAATATATATGAAAATGTTAAACGTAAAATTAAAAAAAAGTACAAATTAGTCAACACATAAGCAGTGGAACACAATACTTCTAATTTGCTGTCGTAGATCAATCACTGCTGATAATTTGTTTATCTGACTTTCAAAGTTTCACACTTTCATGACTTTTTCTAACCAAAAAGCAAGGCTTTTGGGCCTTCGTATCCCAGCCCTTTTGCTCGTTTTTTTTTTTTTTTTTTAATACCTAATAATATTCAATCGAGTAGAGGTTTAATAATTTTTTTTATGCAAAGTAATTGTACATTTTTCTTTGATGAAATAAAGTTTAAGAAACGGTAGATTAACTCATTTTAAAATTAAGATATATCATGAATTTCAATTAAAATTTACAAATCTTTTACTAAAAAAAATTGATAATAACGAGAATCGAATTTAAACCTTATAAATGTATAACTATTTGATTTTTATCAACTTAAATAATCTCCATTACCAAGAGGTCTAATTTTAATTAATACTAGTAATTATGTATATTTTCTTATAGGAGGTTTCATGTTTTAAATGTCCTCTTCAAACTTTTTTTTACTGCAAGCAATTTAGAAAATTTTAAATGCAATTTAAAATAATAACAGTAGTAATTTTGTTTTCTTGGATAATTACTTTTTTTAGAATAAAATTATGAGTATTAGAATTTGATGGATGAAATTAAAAAAAAAAAGAAATATACAAAAATGAAAAGATGGAGAAAATATACAATATATATTATAAAATTTTGAAAAAAAAAAAAAACTTATATTTATTTATTAAGTAGGAGAAAAAGTCCTTCGTTTTGGTTGGCTTTGGATTAATGTTTGAGGCTTTGAGCATACAAAGTGGCCGCCAGTCGGAACTCAAAACCCATGTCCGAATGGGCCGTGCTTGTATTTGGAAACCCAATTGTTTCAAAATTCGGTCCCATAACCATTTAGTAAAACCCATAAGTTCTTAAAATTTGTAAGAACTCTGTTCCCATTAGCATGTCTTGTATTTACCAGACCAGACATACAAATTTTCGTGACAAAAAGTATTATGTTGCCTGGTTTAGCTATTTGTGCCACTTCTCCTATTCTGGTCTTAGAACCATTTCAGTTTCAGTGCTGCAAAATTCAGGGTGTTTGCAGATGAAAGTGAAGGATTTCCCGGTGGGCACTGGGCAGTAAGGAAATGGGATAATTGAACCATGGACCCTTTTCGTTTGATATAGCCTGAAGTGGGAAGCTCACGATGACTATTCATAAATGGTGTTGAGTGGTTTGCTTAATTGGTGCGCTCAATCCAAAAGGTTTTAACTACAACAACATCAAAGTAGCAATTTATGCTGCCAGTGCCAGACATTCAAAGCACCCTTACTACACCCTGCACTAACATTAATCTTCATCAAACTAACCCACGAGTTACTGCTGTTTTTTTTTCCTTTCTTTTTTCCAAACAATGACCCTAAAAATCTGACATTTTACCTATTCAATAATCTATCAACATATTATTAACTAACTAAAAAAAATATATAGTGATTGGTATCATATATACATATTTTATACATATATATATCTATATACGTATATACATATAAGTATGTACGAATGTGTTTTACTTTGATTTGATAAACTTATTAGAGACAAGCCAGAGACAGTAAATAAATATATAGATATGCTAAGGCACCTTGACTCATCTTTCATGGCACTGTTTCGCCATAGCCATCATCTCATAAGTCCTAACCATTCTTTATTAGCTTTCTGGGCCGTAGGCCCGTATATATCAATGGCTCGACGACGTCGTCCTGCAGTGCTAATCTTTGTCATGGACCTGATCATAGTTCGTCCAGTAAGCAAACAAAATCACAGCTTAAGAAAAGTAGATATCATGTTACAGAGGCCATGGCGGAGCTTATTCTTTGAACCTTTCAATGACCATTTTGAGTTTTCTTGACCTTGCAAGTCTATAAGTAAAGCAGTTTCACTCTCCACCATTTTTTTGGATCTTCAACAGGTTCCGAACCTAAGAGCTCCTTAAAGGGTTCAAGGAAGTTTTTCTTGATATCCTATCAAAAACCATATAGTCAAATATCTAATATACCAAACTCAATTAAACTCCATTAAAACACAAAATACCTTGTACAACCCTTAAATTCTAATACTTGGAAAACAAGCAAACACTTATTAGTATAAAACAACCGAAATAATCTATAATAGCCTAAACGTATGTCAAAATTATAATTAAACCCATAAAATATAAAATAAAGTCTTACAAATAATTTCGTCCTACAACTAACATAATACTTACATTTTCCATAACCAATTGAGAGTCTTATACGAAAAGAATGTATCACTGATATTAAAACATAATGGTTAAAGCAATGTGAGAACATGGAAAAAATTCAGCTTTATAATAATCTAAACCAGTAAAATTTTGGTTGAATCACAAATAATATTAGGAAAACATGTCTTATGGTAACTAACCTGTAATGCATGACGAAACTATTCCACAGGGGATGCAGTTTTTTATTTTTGACATGCTGAAATCTTCTTCGCAAGCTACAAATGTGGTACGGAGATATAAATTATCTTAAAATTACATGA
Organism: Durio zibethinus; assembly: GCF_002303985.1. The sequence continues at coordinate 9,220,518 of NW_019167938.1, read as the reverse complement.
TCATATATAAAACAAACAATTTAACCACAATATTTACAAAATCACGAGTCAACGCAACAAGACAATTAAGCCTAAACGAAACCAAGACAAGGTTTCCGCATTCATTCTGGTATTCTAAATTTTCAGAGGTTCAATGTTGATCTTAATAATAAGCTGAAACATTTTGCGCTAAGAAATTGAATATCTTGAAAAATGAAATTCCAAAAATAAAGGGAAGCACGGGGATCAATAAGAAATCAATTCTAGAAACCCTCTGATTTAGAAGTTTTCAGCCCCGACAACGGGGTATACAAACTGCTAAAAGCATTAAGGCCACTAAATACACAGCGAAAGCATATGAAAAATGATTTTGTAAGACATAAGAGAGAGATTGCCCGCAAAACAATAGCCATGCCGGAGTGTATCGAACCAAGCCAAATTATAGTGACAAGTTCTAATTAAATTCAAATTTTGATTTAATTTTGATCGAATTTTAAATTTTAAGTTCGAATTTGATTTGAGATAAAAATTAAATTATTTAAACTAATTTGATTAAATTCATTTAATAAAAATGAGTTCGATTTTTATACATAATTTCAAGCTAAATGATATGTTTAAATTTGAGCTCAACTTCAAATTGAAATATATATATATATACAGACGAGGATAAATATAATAATTTTTTAATTAAAATAATAAAAATATATTAAAATTTAAAAATTCAAATATTACGTTCGTAAGCTACTGAAATTGCATATTAAGAGACTCAAATTAAGCTCACTTGATAAATTAAATTGCTCGTCATCAAACTCCACTTGATAATAATCAAACTAAATTTAAATTTTATATGAATTGATCTTGAATAATTTATGAATATTAATATATCATTTACATCATTATCGTTAAGGCATTAATACACTTCCAATCCATATAGAAGTTAAATTATGAATCATACAACTAGACTTCTTTACTAAACACAAAATCTCAGTACTCAAGGCATCTAGAATGGCTGCTGCATTTTAGTAACTAGATGATTCCAATCATATCTAACTCAAACCTTATTTTCAATTTCAAGAAATCATAAAAACATATGCTTAAATAACCATAATTGTGAAATTGATTCTATCATTTGCTTTTCGAAACATAATTAAATCAAAGTTTGAGCTAAGCAAAAGGAAATCAAACCAACCATATCGAGCAAAAAGGTAGGGAAAAACTGATTATAAGTGAGAAAATTGATAGCAACAGGGCAATCGTTCTTGTTCCGAAGATAAGTAATAATACATGTGTAGCAAAACCTTTGGCCGCAAGACGTTAGAAACGAGTCCTTAATTATCTGTATACAAATCGGACAAAAGTGCTTGTCCACCTTCGCAACTTTGGCAACAGTAGTGCCATTGGTGGTGGTGGTGCCGATGGCAGTTAATTCTGAACAATAATACTATTATGAGATCTAAGACGAACATTTTCAATATCTTGAATCTGCACATTCTCATTGTTAATAATCACAATATTTTTATACTTCTCATTTTCATCTAACTCCATAAAATAATTCCTATCATTGCAAATATGAACTGTAGCAGCTGAATCTAAAACCCAACCTTTATCACCTTTCAAAGTCTGAGTTTCATCACATAAGTCGTTAAAATAACATCATCATCACCAGAAACAACAACAACAGTATCACTCTTTTATTCATCTAATTTTTTTCATTATTTGTCCTTTTGAAAGTAACCATATTTCTTCTTAGCTTATTATAGCATAATTGGATGTCTCTTTTCACCACAATAATAACATTATATGTCACTATAATCTTTGTCTCTTGACTTCAACCTCTCTCTTGATTTATCAATCTTTTGTTTGAGTATTTTCTTGATCAAAACCTTTTATAGCTAGTATACTCCCCCCAGGTGATAGTTCTGTATTTTTATAAACTTTTCGTTTACATGTAACAGGAAAATTACATCATCCAACTTCAAAGTAGACCTACCCACCAACAAAGTTTAAACTAAAAACCTGTAAGAGTTGGGTAAAGATGACAGCAAAATTAAAGCCTTTTTTTCATTTTTTAACTTATCAATAGAAATTACTAGTAATTAAAAAACCAATCTATTAAACTCATTCAGGTGATTATGAAGACTCATACCTTCTTTCATCTTCAAAGAATACATATCTATCTTCAAATATAATCTGTTAGTTAATGACTTCAATGCATAAATACCTTCAAGCTTATACTACAAACTCTTTAGAGTACTTTCAATCAATACACTATACTTTACGTCTAGGGCTAATGCCAATCTAAAAGTACTATAGCTTTTTTTTAATTATATTTCAATTATCGTCAAACATTCCTTCAGGCTTACTACTCTCTAATACATGATCCAACTCTTGTTGTACTAACAGATCTTAAATCATACTTTACCATAATATAAAATTACTCTTTTCATTAAATAATGGAATCTCAAATTTTGACATAAACATACTAGACATACCTTTTTTAGACATATTGAAATACTTACTTTATGATCTTTTGGGCCTGCCTCTTCTTCTCACAAATCTCAAACTTTAAACCTCGCTCTGATACTACTTATTAGGGATCACTATAGCTCTGATACCACTTATTGAGAAATTAACATGCACATACAGCACCTACAAACAAAATAGTAAGTTTAAATAAAAAATAAAAACACACAAATATATTTGTTTCAGCCCAACTCAAAATGACCTACTTCAAATCTAATCCACTAATAAATAAATCTTTATAATTGAGAGACTTTTGAAATGAAAAAAGTTATTAAAAATTCTTTACTTAAAACTTAACCCAAACTTCAATTACATCTTTTAATAGCTTACTCACCTAACTATTGTATTGGTGTTTAACTATCTGAGATTATCAAACTAAAATAAAAATATCTTATTTATAAGGGTAAAATCCCTTATACTTTTATTAAACCCTTAATGTGAGATACAAAATAAACTCAAACTCACTTAACTTTTGATGCACGATTATGAGATTCAAGATAAATCTCAATAATACCCTCACTGGAGAAAAGGGAGGGTATGCTAGGATTTATGTTTAAATGAGTTTGGAGAAACCATTATTGAGATATATTAAAGTGAAAAAAAATAAATAGATAATTGTTTATGAAAGTAAGGCACTATTTGCTTCAAATGTGAAAGATTGGGACACTAGAAAGATTTTTGCCTAAAAGATCGGTGGATTAAGAATATTGAAGTAAAAAGCTAGTAACAATAACCATAAATGAAGGGTAACAACACTACTTTGAAAGGTAAAATAGAGAAAGATGGTTTTGGCCCTTAATGGTGGTGTAAAGAAAATGGTAACACAGTAAAGTGATGAAGAATGAAACAATAGGAAAAGCTAAGAACCAAGGGTATATAGGACCAACAAAATAATTTGAGATAGGTAGATATGGGAAAAATCTACTTATCTCAAATTATTTTATTGGTCCTATAGATATGGGAAAAATCTAAGCCCACAGGGAAAGCAGGAGTTTGGAATTAAAATTGAGGTTATAGCATAAGGAAGCAAAAGCCAAGGAAAAGGTATTGCTCAAGTTGATAGGAAAGGACAAATCCATAGAAAACAAGCCACAAAAGAGTCAGTTACACAAAATATAGTAAAAGATAAATGGATAGCGAAAGTCAAAGGAGATAAAGGAGAATCCTCTTCAAACCCACCTCTAGGACATGTCAACTTAAAGCCATATGATGAAAAGTTTTTTTAGTGTCAAGGTTATTGACCAGGATAGAATAGGTGAATAGTAACCTAAACATTCTTATTTTTATCAAAGAGGAAAAAATGTCATTTGACACTATTACTGTTTAGGAAAGTAAAAAAATGAACCAAAGGATAAATTTAAAATTGAGCTGTAACATCCTATCACTGTATTTTATAAAAAAGAATAAACCAACATGATCCCCATTTTGAACTTGTGATCTAAAAGGCATTGAAGATAAAACTTCATCCAAATGATCGAAATAACCGAACGAGGTTTCACATGAAACAAAGAAGGAGAAAGAAGGAACACCTAAGAGTGCTTGAATAATGATGTAACTTATAAGCAATAAGAGAGTCTCCACTTTCAAACCAAGTGCATAACCAAACATTAAACTTTCACATAGTTTTCTTATTTAGGCTTGAAGAGTCAGCCGTTGATATTTAGAGCCCAAAGTAGACTAAAGACAGATTTGATTAGTTTTTCTATGGGGTCGAGTCAAAAACAAGATAAAATAGGTAGTAGGGAATGAACAAGAGAGAACTCTTCAAATTATGTCATTGCTAATTTACCTTCAACTAGTTCAAAATTTGAAAGATTCTAGCTCAAGACTATTTCAAAAAGTTTCTTGGAAAAAAAAAAAAGTTGAATCCCCCAATATGGACTTTATCAATTCAGAAAGTGCAACTAGCTACCTATGCATTAAAAATCATGATGAAAAACTCAAAAGTGATAGTAATAAAGGTGAAAGTAAATCTAAATGCAAGATAATTTCATGTATGCTTTAGCTCTTCAACATTGTTCGAGGAAAAGACTTTCATGCACAAGATAAAAATATATTCGAAGAAGAGGCAAACCCCACAAGGTTGGATACTGAGAGAAGACTAGTTTGTGTTTCATTTCCAAAGACTGTTTGTGAGTAACAATTCTTCCATTCAACCAATGTCGATTCTCCTATAAAATTGTAGGTGTATGAGAAACTTCAAATTCATTCACATAACTCGTAAGCTTGTTGAAATACATGGCCCTAAGATAATTATCAATACAAAAAAGTAAGTGTAAGGGGAAAATGTTCACCATATTATTGACAAACTTCCTTTTGATGCTTGGAAAAACGCGATGACTATTGATTACAAATGTGGAATTTGGTTGTTGTAAAAGTCTGACCTAGTGGATCTAAGTGACTTCTGTGTAATGAAATAGAAAATCCATGCAACAGTTAAGGTAAGATCTTCCAATATTTCTTGGCTTTTATTCGCTGTTTATGTCAGCCATAGATATAGGGGAAAATATTACTTTTGGAAAAACTTAAGATTGTAACAACTAACCATAACCTTTATTGGTTAGTTTTAGGAATTGAAGATAAGAAATGAGCACCTCCTATGTCCATTTCTAGGTTTAGAGCTTTCCATGGTTGTTTAAATAATTGTCAACTTATAGAATTAGGCTTTACTGGCCAACAATTCACATGGAAAAATAATAGAAAAATAATAGAATTGATACAGAAGGATCAGATTTGCTTTTACAAACCCATTATAGATACTTTAGTTAGTTCGACACTCAAATCAATTGGGCTTAGATTCGATTGAAGCTCAATTGTTCAATTTCTTACTTTTTTTTTTTATATCTTATCTTTTTATCTTTCAGTCTTTTATTTATCTGATTTTAAATTTTTATCATAAATCATGTTAATGAATGTGGAGTAATTTGAGCACTAATCAAATATGATTTTGACAATTAAGGCTAAAAATGATCTCTTTAAATGTTAAAAGAATGTTAAAAAGAAATCAAATCAAGAAATCAAAGTCAAAATTAATTTGGAGAATTTTGAAGGATTCTAAAAATCAAGGAATATCGAGACAATTCTAAAAATTAATTAAACATATTTTAAAAATAATCAAGAAAAAATCAATTTAAAGCATAATCAGATTTGTAATCCTTTCCATTCAATGCAAATATCTAAAATTTTTAGTATAAAACCCTATATAAACATCAATCAACTGCACACCAAAAAAAAAAAAAAAAAAGAAAGAAAAAAGAAAAATTCTAAGGATCTTAAATTTTTTTTAATTTTGGGGAGGAATCATTCAAGAAAATTATGGATTTTTTTTATTTGGGTTCTGTGATTTTATTTCGTTTTGAATTTGATTTGATTTGCTTTTAGGTTTTTTAAATTTTAATTTTAATTTATAAATTTGATTTCACATTCTGTTGAGTTTATGAGATTTTTGTTAGGGTTTTTTGTTAGCTTTTGATTTCGGGATTTCTATTGGGTTTTCAAGTCTAAATTTTTTTTTGAGTTTAGGATGAAATTTCTAGTTGAAATTTGAAGTTTTTACATGAACCCGGTGACCCGTGTGAAGGTCTGTGCTTTAAGCCATACATGATCATAAGTTTTTCTTTTTTTTTTTTCTTTTATCTTATTTTTTGTTTTGGTTTTATTTTATTTTACTTTTTCTATCTTATTTTCATTTTATTTTTAGATTTTTTATTTTTACTTATTATTATTATTTTCATCTTTAATTATTATTTTACTCGTTGCTTTAAATTGAAAATTTTATTATTTATTTTTTAAAAATGCCTTTATGAATTTCATTTTATTTATTTATTTAAAAATAATAACTAAAATATTTTTCTAAAATAAATTCATGAATCCTACTAAACTATTGAAAGATTATTCATGAATTTAATTTTTTTTAATTTTATCAAAGTATTAAAAAATCTCATAAATCAATTTTTTTGTAAAAAATTATTGCTAATAAAATATTTTGTTTTGATCTTATAAAATTATTGGAGGATTTGTATTTTAAATTAAGTCTTATCAAACTATTAGAATATTTAATACATTTTTTGAAAATAAATTTATAAAAAAATCTCACCAAATTATTGAGAGATTTGTATCAAAGTAATATTACCAAATTATTGAAAGATTCTACTGATTTTTTTTAATAAAATATATTTAATGAACCCGATGATTAGGGTCGGCAAATTTACCCGAATCCGTTGGGTTCCGACCCGATCCGATAATTTAGGGTCGGGTTTTTTCTTAAAAAACGGGTTTCGGGTCGGGTCGGATTTAATTTTTGAAATTTCGGTTTCGGGTCGAGGTTGGGTTTATATGAAACCCAAACCGACCCAACCCGAGATATTTACTAAAATACCCTTAATATATATATGTAATTTTTTTTTTGGGTTTCTGAGTTTCGATTGCTTTCAATGTTTTTGTTTTTCGTCCGTCCTATCCTTCTCATCTCTTCGATTTGTTCAAAATTTCTCATCCACCTATCCAATTCCAGCCATCCCACCTGTTTTCATCCATTTAACTTCCATCTATTTAGCTTTCTTCCTTCGAATCTTTCCTTTATTTCAACAAAAAAAGCCATCAAGCTAGAAAGAGTAAAGTTAACAGGACAGAAAGACAGACGAGTCGCAACCATTTGTAATCTCCACAGTGCCAGGATACCAGCAGACAACAGTTTTGAGGTAAGCCAAAATCATCTCCTTACCCTCTACTGTTAATGTTATGTCGAGCATGTTGAGTTTTTACAGAGACTTGGATAGTTTCAATTTTGATTTCAGACAAAGCTGAAACTCTGCTAACCGGTTGTTCTGGTTCATGTTCTGTTGCAACTTGCAAACCATGTTTTGTTACAAACCATGTGCTGTTTTCGAAACCATGTTCTGTTGCAAACCATGTGCTTGCAAACCATGGGAGGGGTTTTGGATAAACTTTTTGCGTCTATGAAGGAGTTGAAAAAGGCTATGTTTTAAAAATTGGTTTTGTAACTTTTCAAGAACAAAGTAATGCCCTGCAGAATCGGAAAACCTTAGCTACGATTGTAGGTTTTCCAGGAATCTTTTCAGGTTTCTTTTTCTTTAAGAACAAAAAAAAATTTGAAAAATCCCTGCAGTGTAAATAATATTTGTAACGGGTCGGGTCGGATTTTATTCGGGTAAATAATATTTGTAACGGGTCGGAGTCGGATTTTTCACTAAAACCTCCGAACGGGGACGGGTCGGGTATCGGGTAGAAGCACTAAGGCTTCGGGTCGGAGGCGGGGAAAACAAAAATCCGACCCGTCCCGCCCCGATGCCATCCCTACCGATGATGGAGCCTCTTCAGAATGAGACACTAGTTTTTATGAATATTCTTAAGGTGAAACAATTATCTTAAATTACTACGAAATTATTGGAGCAAATTTATGATTAGTTTCCAATAATTAAATGATTTGGTAAAATTTTAATAATAAAGCTTTGATAATTTGAAATCAAATTGGTACCATCCTTTATATGGGTGCTGTGAGGGTGTTATAACATTTTTCACGCATAATCATATTCTCGAACCTAAAATATGATTTTGTGGATAAAAATATATTATTTAAAGATACTTAAATTAATCTTATAACTCATTTTTAAATGAGACAGATTCTGTCAGGTGATCAATCATACCTAAATAAAAAACATTAATGGCGATTCTTTTAATCTATGTTTAGTGATAGGTCCACGAATTTATATATCATGACACCCATCCTGATGCTTATTATTTCCAGAGGTTAAAGTGCTTCACTTGGTTAGAACTTATACGGACCATTATCCTATCATGTTATCTCTCAAAACAATGACAATTGGCCAAGGGCCAAAAGTATTTAGACTAAAAAACATGTGGTTTAATCATTTGGAGTTCTTACTTTTGGTGCAACACAGTTGGAACCAAGAACACCTATCATTAGCCCACACTGTGGAAGCACTTAAAATGGATATGCAGAGATGGAATAAAACCTCATTTGGCAATGTTTTTCAAAAAAAAGAAAAGGATTATTGCCCGTTTAGTTGGAATTGAAAAGTAATTGTTAGTGCCCTAAATCAATTCCTGTTGGACTTGTAAAAAGATTTAATGCAAGAGTTTAATCAAATTATCAAGAATAGGAAATGTATCTAGGCATTGTAATAGATAGTTAATTGGATTATTAAAAGGGAAAAAATACTTGGTTCTTTCACATGTCAACAATCATAAGAAAGAGATCCAATAGAATCTTTGGGCTTATTAACTCGCCAGGGGAATGGATCATTGACCCTAAGAAAATAAGCCAAATTGTCCAGAATCATTTCCAATAGCTTTACACAACTGAGTATGTTGTTAGCCCATTTAAGTTAGGGGAAGGACCTAGGCATCTAGTTAGCCTCACGAGCCAAGACCAAGAAGAGTTTTGCAACCCATGACTTGGTTAAAGATCCAAAAAAGTTGTTTGGACTTTCAAACCTTGCAAAGCTTCTAGCACTGATGGTCTCTATTCTTTCTTTTACCAAAGATGCTAAAACATTGTCAAAGACAAGATATGTACAACAATCTCACACATTTTCCAAACTACATCCATGTCAGAGGAGCTTAATGAAACATTGATCTCTTTTATTCCCAAGTGCAGCAGTCTTGAGCATATCGATCGGTTTGTGATAATGTAATCATTGCTTAAGAAATGATACCTTTTTTCATAAGGAACAATGGTAAATCAGGGTATATGGCAATCAAATTGGATTTGGAAAAAGCTTATGATATGTTGGAATGGAGTTTTATTAAAATGTCTTCAATTCTTAACCCTATTCTTCAACCAATTATCTTTGATTATACGAAGCTCCCAAGGGAGTTTGATAACCAAAAGATGCTGCACATATTCAAAAAAAGCAACAAATGTGTTGATGCCTTGGCTGTCAATGAAAGTAAAAATCTATGTAATGGTTCTTTTTGTAATAAGGCCATTTTTGTGTTATTTGTTAATCCTTATTTTTTTGTTCAAGAACTACTACATGAGGATGTTGTAGGCAATGTTATGTATCATATTGTTACTTAATTTATGAAGATTTTTTTGCACAAAATAAAAGGATTTATGATAATTAATAATAATGAAAATAATTATATATGTAGTAGAAAGATGATGGATGATATTGATTCTGGTGGTGGTAATGGTTATAAATTTGTAATTGATGTTCTCCTGCTGCTAAAATTTCTTGCCTTGTAAATCAATTTTGATGGACAGAAAGGATCACCCAAATATCGACTTCAAAGAGAAGATCTAATCAATCAAATCAACTTTGATGCATGTTCAATGGTAGAGATCATCCTAAATGTTAAGATTAAGGTTAAACACTTTACACTGAAAAACCCTTCACTTTTATCTATCAAATCAACTTTGATGCATGTTTAACGTAGGGGAGTAATCGAGTCGAGCCGATATAATGAGAAGCTCGAGTTCGACTTCCAACTTGAGGCTCGATACTCAGCTCAAACTCGATCGAGTTTCATTTTTACAGTTCGATCTCAATTCGTGATCGAAATCAAGCTATGCGAGCTCGCTCGATTAAGCTTGATTAATATATAAAAATAAGCTTGATTCATATACTAAAAAATAGTTCGATTATTTATGCTTGAGCTCGAACTCGAATTCGAGATATTTTATTAATTAAAATAATAAAAATATATTTAAATATAAAAGCTCGATTAAGCTCGCGAACTACTCGAATCGGATATAAGAATACTCAAACTTGACTCGATCGGTAAGTTGAGTTACTCGAGCTTGACTCAATAATAATCGAGCGAATTCGAGTTTTTTTTTAATCAAATTTGAGTGACTTACGAGTACTAATATATCATTTATACCCCTAATTTAATGACAGAGATAATCCCAAATGTTTAAAATTAAGTGTTAAATACTTTATATTGAAAAACACTTTACTTTAATGCAGCTTCTATAAAAGGTAAAAATATTATTATTTTGCTTAAGTTATGTTTGGGATTTGCATGAATATTATAAAGGAAAAGATAATTTTTTTAAGAAAGGGTAAAAAAAACGACTAAATGTTTTTTTTCCTAAAAACTTGTTATAAGATTAATGTAAAAATAAAAAAATAATATAAAACAAACAGTTATTTTTTATTACTAGTTCAACTAATAAAGCTAACAGTTAAAAAATTAAAAATAATATATTTGTTTTGATATCCATTATCACACTAAATAAATAAATTACATAAAAAGTCAAATTTACTTTTAAAGCAAAAAAACTCAAAAAAATATAAAAAAAATTAAGTTATAGTATGTAAAAAGCCAAAAAAAATACGATTAAGTTATAAAACTAAAAAAAATGTTAATTCAATAAAAACAAAGCTAAAAAAAAAATCAATGTATAATATGTTAATATAATAATTATATATGCAATAGGAAGATGATGGATGATATCATGTTAGTGACGCTAATGGTTATAAATTTGTAATTGATGTTCTCCTGCTGCTAAAATTTCTTGCCTTGTGAATCAACTTTGATGGACAGAGATGATCACCCAAACATCGGCTCCAAAGATAAGATTTGATTAATCAAATCAATTTTGATGCACGTTTAACGGTGGAAATCATCCATAATGTTAAGATTAAGTGTTAAATACTTTACATTGAAAAAACCCTTCACTCTTATCAATTAAAAAAACTTTGATGCATGTTCAACGGTGGAGATCATCCCAAATGTTTAAGTGTTAAACACTTTTTACTGAAAAACGCTTTACTTTAATGCAGCTCCCATAAAAGGTAAAGATATTATTATTTTGCTTAAGTTTTGTTTGGGATTTGCATAAATATTATAAAGGAAAAGGAAATTTTTTTTAAGAAAAGGTAAAAAAACAACTAAATGTTTTTCTTCTGAAAACTTGTTATAAGATAAATGTAAAAATAAAAAAATATTATAAAACAAACAGTTATTTTTTATTATAGTTTGACCATTAAAGTTAATAGTTAAAAAATTAAAAATAATATATTTATTTTGATATCCATTATCACACTAAATAAATAAATTACAAAAAAAGTCAAATTTACTTTTAAAGCAAAAAAACTCAAAAAAATATAAAAAAATTTTAAGTTATAATATGTAAAAAGCCCAAAAAATGCGACTAAGTTATAAAACTAAAAAAAAAGTTAATATAATAAAAACAAAGCTAAAAAAAAAGTCAATATAAAATATGTTAATATAATAATAATAAAGCTGAAAAGAAAATGTCAATATACAATAAAAACTGTAAGGAAAGAAAATATTAAAATATATAAAATATATGAAGAGATTTCATATGTTAAATTTTTTTAAAATTTTTTCTCTATTTTAACCAATTTAGATATTAGAAAAATGAATAAAAAGTACAATTCTCCTTCTTTCTTTTATCTGTGACAATATATAAAGTAATACTCTTTGTACAACTGATTAATGTAAAAAAAAAAAAAAAAAATCTGAAGATAGGAAATGTAATCCTTTGCCAAATGTTGAGGTTTTGGTTGTTGGGAAATGCAATAAATGTAGGAATACGCACTCTGCTGAGATGGTGTTTGACGACCTTGAAAAGAGATGCATTGGCTTAAAACTCATTTATTTCGATATATTCTAAAGACGATTGATAGAAGAAGTTGTTAGCAGAACTAGATTATTACTAAATAACTATTTCATTAATTTTTTAAATTAGTGTAATGGATTACAAAAAATGTAAATTTTTTTTTTTTTTTGGCATCAATCATGTATAATATATATTTAATGTTTGATTTATTTATTTTTATTAATTACAATATTTGTATTTGTCAATCACTTTTTGCATATTTGTAAAATGTTTTACCTTCATTTAATTTATTTATTTTCTTTTATTTTTAATTTTTTAGAGTTATATCTAACTATTTATGATAAATATTTTCATAATAGTTAGAGGTGTGTTACGGTTAGAAATAGATTAATAATTTAGAAAAAAAATAAGTTGTTAGAGTTAAAAAAACCAATAGATTTGAGCAGATTAATAAAATTTTTTATTTAAATAAAAAGTTAATTGATAGAAAATTTTATTTAAAATAAACAATAATTTTTTGAGATTGTAAATTTGAGTAACGAAGAGTTTTTGAACGAAAATATTTAAAGTTGCATAATCTCAAATCTAAGATAGATTTAGAATTTATTAAGTAGTGTAAGTAAATGGTTTGATTTAAAGTTTATAAAATTTTTGAATGGATAAATCTAGAGTTTTGTAAACTCAAACTTGAATTATTTTGATTTATGTATAAGAATTTCCTTATATTTAGGGATGTTGATTTGGTCGATTTGATTAATTTCAAATTGAATTATTTAAAATTGAATTAATTGAATTATATTATTTTATTTTCGTTAACTTAATGGAATCTATGAATTTTAAAAATTAATCAACTAAATTTAATTCGATTAGTTCAGTTAATTTTTTTAGTTAATCAAATAAAAAATATATTTAAGTTAAATTATATTTTAAATTCTTAATTTTTCATATTTTAAATAAATTAAATAAAATTATCTAATAAAATATTCAAATACCAAAATATTATGCTAAAAATTTTAATAACTTATGAAATTAAATAATCCATTTAACTTTTTTATTTTGTATTTAAATTATATTATATTTTAATTATAATTTCGATTAATTTAGTTAATTCAAAATTTGAATCGAATTAATAAAAATTCAAAAAAAATTTTAAAATTATTTTTATTAACCTACTAAAATTAATTCGATAATAAATTGATTAACAAACATTAAATCAATTGATCATTTAATTAGATTAAAATCAAATTATAAATACTCTTAATTATATTTTATTATCTTTTGAATTTAACATTAAAAATATATATTTTTATGAATATATGTAAAACCACCTGTAGCATAGCACGGACATTCTAGCTTAATTTAAAAATTTTCCCCAAAGTAACAATGCTTCTTATTCTCTTGCTTTCCTTATCTTTCCTTTTCTTTCGCTTGCATCCCTCGATCCAAACACAGTCTTAAGCTGAGAGTCTTTCCCTCCATTGTCACTCACTCTTTTCAGAGCCGGGGACCCAACTCTTCGTTCTCTTCTACCTTCGTATTTTCCGCATAAAAAGCCCTAGAAATCTTGCTTTACGGTATGATTTCTCCTGTCTTTCTCGTTTCTGTCATCGTCGATCGTCAGGCTTCGTGTTTTCTTTTTCTTGTTTCTTTAGTTGCTTCAAATGTTTTGGTCTATGCTTTTTTTTTTTTGCTGTTTTAGAGTGTTTTTATGTCGATTTTGAACTGCATTGTTGTCTATTACTCTGATAGCTTTTTCTTCTTTTTTTTTTTTGTGTTTTTCATTTTTTTGCTTTAAATTTTACCTTTCTTTCGCTGTAAGCTATATAGTGATTTTCTGTTTTATTTTCACTTTCTCGGCTAATCTCAGACTTTTTTTTTCTTTTACTTTCTCATTTAATTTGAGGCTCTTTTTATGAAAAAAATTATTTTTAAACTTGTCTTTGACTCTCCTATAAGTTTATCACTATTTTTTTCTGCTTTTTTATGAATCGCTGAAAACCTATTATCTTTTTTCTTATTTATCTCGTATTTTAATTCTATTTGATGTTAAAAAATTAACTCCTTTAGCAAGCTATTTCCTTGGACAATGCCCTTTGATTTTGGCTATATTAAATCATCGTCAAAGCGATTTTGACTTTTTTTAGAATGATTTTGTTAATCCGTACAAAAAACCCTAATCAGAGAAAATATTCCATTAAGAGAAGCTCGTAGTTTGTTGTTATTGGATAATAAAAGCTGTATTTCACTAAACAAATCTATGCTTTTTCTTTTTGCCCTTGTTTCACCCCCTCAGTGCTTGTCCTCCATTGTTGAGTTTAGAGCAACTGAGTGCCAGTACCGCTAAGAGAATGTTGGCTTTATTTATTTATGCATTCTTATTGTTTAAGGTTGCCTTTTAGGTTTTTATCTCCTTTTTCTTCCAATTTTAGTTTATAAAACTTTAAGCTGGGTTAGTGGGATTGCACATTACCTATTGGGTGTGGTTGTTTCCTTTATCTGCTATCTACATGTTTTAATCTGCATTTTTTATTTTTTATTTTTGGCTTTCTGGTTCTTTAATGGTTTTGTGTTCCCTTCAAGGATTTTCCATAAATTTTTTTTTTTTTTTTTGAATTTTACTTTTTGGTTTTAGAAAAAAAGTATGATTTTAGTTGCATATTAACAGTATATAAACTTATGAAATCAACATCTAGTAGTTCTACTTTTCTTTTTGTTTTTCATCTAACATTTAATTTGGGAAAAATGTTTTCTGGGCTTATTTCATGTTTAGTTATGTAATGCTCTTTGTTCACAGTTCTAAGAATTATGTAGTTTTAAAGTTGACTCATTAAGTTGTTCATGCTACTCACTAATAAAAAAAAAAAGCTGGGAAAAGGGAGGGGGGGTGGGCTGGAGCGTGGCAAAGGCTCCTCTGCTTCACCCTGCCAAACTTAGTTTGGTATGAAATTCTGTATCAATTTCTTTTCTTTGCCTTCATAGGTAAAATATTCAAGATTGTTTTTGCTTTCTATTAACAATATTGCCTTCCTTTTCACCACAAAATTGCATTGCCTTGTCATTGGAAAATTTTTTTGTAAGATTTTATGTTGGTCAGAATCTGTATCTAATCTTATATGCTGTTTGTGAAATTTTGTAATCTTGGACAACTAGTTTCTCATTTAGGGGTTTTATTTATCATTCGTTTTCTATTTTTTTATACAGTTTCTTCTCTTTATTTTTCCTATCCACTTTTCATTCGGAGGATGAATTTTATTCTGTGGATTTCTTACTTGAGTATGTATGGCTTTAATATTAAATACTGTAAGAAAGCACAAGTTCCTATTATCTGTTCGAAGCCATTCAACAAATCAAAGCAATGTTTATTTTATAACATTGTGTTCTTGTGAATTTTCTGACATTTCACCATACCATAAGATTTGTGTAGTCTAATATATTTGTTGTTTGCATGTTTGCTATATTTGCTAATTAGTGGTCTTACATAACTATTAATGTAGTACTAATGTTCTTATTGGTTGATTACAAGATGGAGAAAGCAGGAGATGCTGAAGAAGCAGGTAAATCCCCATTTCTGCCCCACCCACCTCCAACAATACCATCCAATGTGAATCCAGATGGAATGAAGCCTCACAAGTATTCTATTGCTAGTAGGCGTGGGGTTGGGATGAGTGGACAACAAATATCCCTGCTCGCCAATCACTTCAAAGTTTCTGTCAATGCCACAGATGCAGTATTTTACCAGTATACTGTAGGTTTATTTTGTTTTTCCATCCTGTTTTTGGAAGTTCACTTTCAAGGATGAATATTCACTAACAAACACTTTGTAGGTTACAATTTCTTCAGAAGATAAAGTAGTTGAAAGCAAGGGGATTGGGAGAAAACTCGTTGATAAGCTTTACCAAACATACTCCTCCGAACTTGCTGGGAAAAGGTTTGCATATGATGGTGAGAAGAGTTTGTATACAGTGGGTCCTTTGCCACAGAACAAATTTGAATTTACAATAGTGCTAGAGGAGTCATTCGCAAAACGGTATATTCTTTTACTCTTCTTTACTGATTTTAGCTTTTGAATATGTTAGAATCTGGTTATTAAAAATTTTAGTTGCAATCACTAACTGTTTGGTAGTGAAAGCAGGAATCCTGATGGTGATGGGAGCCCTGTTGGGACTGGTAAGCGGATAAAACATTCTTTCCAGTCAAAGACTTACAAAATGGAACTAAGCTATTCTGCTAAAATACCTTTGAAGTCGATATCTCTTGCCCTCAAAGGAGTTGAGTCAGATAATAGCTCTCAAGATGCATTGAGAGTGCTTGACATCATTCTGAGGCAACAAGCCGCTAACCGGTATTTAATTTTCTTTCCTATGATTTCATTTATTCTGAAATATTAATCTTAATCATTTTCTCTGTACGCATGTGCGTATCTGTATGTATTGCTGGTCCTGTATCGTTTGAACTTCTATTTTGGATTTATAGGGGGTGCCTTTTGGTGAGGCAGTCCTTCTTTCGAGATGATTCAAAGAATTATGTTGATGTGGGAGGAGGGGTATTGGGTCTGCGGGGTTTCCATTCCAGTTTTCGTCCCACTCAAGGGGGCTTGTCTCTAAATATGGGTATATTTTATTCATTCTATCTAAACTTTGATCTGAAAGCTTTTTATTCTCGTCATCATTTTGTTGGTTAACATTTCCAATTTTAAACCTTTGTCGCAGATGTATCTACAACAATGATTCTAAAGCCTGGACCGGTGATGGATTTTCTAAAACTGAACCTGAATGTAAATAATATTCGTTTTGAGAATGATGCTCATTTCTGGCTGAAGTTAAGAAATAACTAAACAGCAAATAGTATTCTCCATTACTTATTGTCTTGAAAATTAGTTGTTGTCTTGAAAATTAAACATAGTGTAAATTCTACAGGCCAAACGAATGTTAAAGAATATGAGGATTAAAACAACACACCGTAATATGGAATTTAAAATAATTGGTTTGAGTGAGAAGCCATGTTCTGAGCAATAGTATGTGCCCATTCCCTGGAGACTTTCCTTTTTATAACTTCTATTTGTGTTCTTTCTCCATGAAAAATTTATAATTCTGGTTTATTTCTGTCTTTTATTTCTCCTAGCTTCCCAATGAAAGTGAAAAATGGTGACTGTTGTGAGGGGCAGACTGTTGAGATCACAGTGTACGAGTATTTCACTAAACACCTTGGCATAGAACTTACATATTCTGCAAACATGCCATGCCTTGATGTTGGCAAACCAAAACGGCCTAACTATTTACCACTAGAGGTCCGTCAATTTTTTATGCTTGATAGATAGTTGTGATTTAGTTTATTACATTCTACACAGTTGTCACTCATGTCTAAGATCCTGATGTTTAATTTTTGTGGTGAACTAGCTCTGTTCACTTGTTTCACTTCAGCGGTATACAAAAGCATTGTCTTCAAATCAAAGAGCAACCCTGGTCGAAAGATCCAGGCAAAAGCCTCGGGATAGAATACAAACTCTGACTCATGTATGCTTCTTTGTCATTCTTGTGGCCATATATGCATTTGTGTAATAGTGCATTGACTGCCACAATTTTATGCTTCATCGACCTGGCAGGCTTTGAGAAGCAACCAATTCAATGAGGACCCTGTGTTTTCTGCATGTGGAATTTCCATTGGAAAGGAATTGACAGAAGTTAAGGGTCGTGTCCTTGAGACTCCACGGGTATGTATTATTGCTCTCTTTATGTTGGGGAGAAAGAAAAAGAGCAAGAGATCGTACCCTAGTTTTAAAGTGTTTAGTGGGTTCATTATAATGAGTTTTCTTTTGTCATTAATAGTTGAAGGTTGGTAATCGTGAGGATTGCATCCCACGAAATGGACGGTGGAACTTTAACAACAAGGTACATTGAGAGAGATTTTTTGTTTATCCCTCATTTTTTAGGTTACAGTTAGCAGCGTTTGACTCGATCTTAATTGATAGCAACTCTGTGCTTCAGAGTTTGTCTTACTTCTGTTTACTTTCCTATAGCATTTTATTTAACAGTTTATATTTATAGTTCTTTTACCTTCCATCCTTTTGCAGAGACTTCTGGATCCAAAAAATATTGAACGATGGATTGTTGTCAACTTCTCTGCCCGCTGTGACATCAGTCGAATTTCAAGGGATCTTATCAGTTCTGCAAGAAACAAGGGCATTGTAGGTTATGACATATGTTGACTGTTTTGTATTATACTGCTATTTAACTTGGTTACCATAACTGTCTTCCTTGTACAAATGTATCCATACTTGAAGGAAATGGAACGCCCACACACATTGATTGAGGAGGATAGACAAGCTGCTCAAGCCAGCCCTGCTGCTAGAGTGGAAGCAATGTTTGAGCAGATTATAGCAAAGCTTCCTGGCCCTCCTGACTTCATTCTATGTGTGTTGCCAGTGAGGAAGAACTCTGATATTTATGGTAAGGCTTTCCCTGTTATTGTTGAGATTCTTTTCTTATTTGATTATTCTACTGACATTTTCCATGTATTGTCAAGGACCTTGGAAGAAAAAATGTCTTTGTGATATTGGAATTGTCACACAATGCATTTGCCCTGTAAAAGTTAATGACCAGTACCTCACAAATGTACTCCTTAAAATCAATTCAAAGGTAAATCTTAAATATATGAGATTAAAGAATTGTTTTAACTTTTATGTTAATCTACCCCTCCAATGCTCCATGATTTTTACCACTTGTCTGTCTTACTTATAGCTTGGAGGCATCAATTCTTTGTTGGAAATAGAGCAACCCTCAAATCTCCCATTGATTAAAGATACTCCTACAATGATTTTGGGAATGGATGTTTCTCATGGCTCCCCTGGTCGATCAGATATCCCATCAATTGCTGCGGTAATTAATTTCTGATATTTTTTAAAGTATTATAACTATTCCCTTTATTTGGTGATATGCCATATAGTCTAATTTTTGCTACTATGTTCTAACGTAAACTTTCAGGTTGTTGGTTCGCGTTGTTGGCCTCTGATTTCAAGGTACAGAGCATCTGTGAGAACACAATCACCAAAGGTGGAGATGATTGAAGCTTTATATAAGCCATTACCAAATGGAAATAATGATGATGGTATTATCAGGTAGTCTAGTAAAAAACCATATCCAGAACTCCATATGTGGTGATTGCTCTTCTCTACCTCTGAGGGCTTTGATATGGATTATTGAAGTATAATTTTATGATAATATAATATAATATTTTGATTTTATTTTTATATGATTTTGAAAACTTTTCTATTCATGTGGTTCTCTCATAAACAAGATCAAGATGACTTTTTCAGAGTTAATGAAATAATCAACATTTTTCAATCCATCTCTGAAGTCATTTCTTTATTATTATATGTTATATACTTATTTAATTTTAAATGCCAGAATGAATAACATTACAATGTACTAAAAATGTAATTTAGATGGTACTGGTATGTTGGTCATAGATTTTATTTTTTACAATATTTGACACACCATTATTACTTATTTAACTTTATTTTGCCATGCTGAGTTGATACCACCAGGAATGTTATGTCACCTTGGCTTTTTTGGTATTGTAAAAGTAAAATGATGGATATTCTTTTGAGCTTAATGTAAATCCAAAATTGTTTATTTGTAGGGAATTGCTTGTAGATTTCTATAAGACGAGTAACGGTCACAAACCAAAACAGATTATTGTCTTCAGGTTTGTACACTCTTATGTTTGTGGATTTTCAGTCATTTTATTTCATTGATTTTGGAACAAGAGTTAGATCGTTGGAACTGAAGTATCCTCAGACCTTAA
The DNA here is from genome assembly GCF_002303985.1 of Durio zibethinus. Next base: position 9,200,636 of record NW_019167938.1, on the reverse strand, counting down.
AAAATGAGAAAAAAAGCATGTCGTCCTTTTACTGGTTTTTTAAGCTTGTACACTAGGTTCAGCAATGGAGTGGGGGGTAAAGTTGCCATTTAGTATTTTATTTTTGTTTGTGTGCCCGTGTTGGTTTGTATGCAAGAGATTATATTGTTGTTTCTTAAGATGTGAAACAAAAAAAGGAAATCATTGTTTCATATTTCTTGTATGAACCAGTCATATACACTTTGCAGTACTGGCTTAAACAATTTTATTCATATTTGGTTAAAGATGGTCACTATGCCTTTTATTTATCATTGCATCTGATAGGTTGCTTTTGGATTTCCTTTTGTTTTTCATTCTGGTGTACTTTTATAATACTTCATTGCCTAAATAATTGATTTTGATAATTTTCATAGGGATGGAGTAAGTGAGTCTCAATTTAACCAAGTTTTAAACATTGAGCTGGAGCAAATCATTAAGGTAGGTTCTGGGACTCTAGCTTATCTTTTTATCACTACACCCACCATCTCCCAGGGGAAGGGGAGGGTTGCAGTTGCGCATTCATTGATGTTTTTAGAGGGCGGTTGGATGTGCTATGTTTTAGTGCCTTTGTCTGGCTTTCTTGTCCAGAGCATTTTTAGGTTTTCAGATTTGACTAAGAGGTGGTTCACAGTTTTTTATTTTCTTGATATAATAGTTAATTCTTAGATAGTTAAACTTCCATTGTACAGGCTTATCAGCATCTGGGGGAGACTGATGTTCCCAAGTTCACAGTAATTGTTGGTCAAAAGAATCATTACACTAAATTATTCCAAGCTAATTCCCCTGAAAATGTTCCTCCAGGTTTGCTCCTGATATTTAATTTTCTTATCTAGTTTGACACTTTGTTAATTTACTCTCTCCTTCTCTCCTCCTCAGGAACAGTTGTGGACACAAAAATTGTGCATCCAAGAAACTATGATTTCTACATGTGTACTCATGCTGGGATGATTGTAAGTTCTATTGCTTACTAATATTATCGGTATTTTCTATTTTATCTATTTTGGTTGGCAATTAAATAAGCTTTTGGTTGATATCCATCCAATGTTATGAAAAATGTGGTAGTATTTCATTTGATCTGAATATATACATGTACATACATATCAGTTGGTTGACATTTACTGTGCCTATTCTGTTAATATTATACCAACTTTTAGGAAAAAATTTGCCAACTCCATTGCATTGTTTCTCCTATAACAGGGAACATCTAGGCCAGCTCATTACCATGTCTTGCTTGATGAGATAGGCTTCTCTCCTAATGACTTACAGAATCTTATCCAGTCTTTGTCATACGTGTAAGTTCTCATTCTCCATCTGTGTATCTACCATTGGAGAAGGTACCAAACCTTTGCAATTGACTGTTTATTATAACTTTTTACCTAATGCAGATACCAAAGGAGCACAACTGCTATCTCAATTGGTAATTTCCCTGTATCCTACCCTAGTTTCATGGTTAGAAAGACATTTCTATCAATTAGCTTAATCATTATTTTCATTATTATTTCTTGATCTTGGTTTTTTTCCCCTTATTCCTTCTCCAGTGGCTCCTATTTGCTATGCCCACCTTGCTGCACAGCAGATGGGACAGTTTTTGAAGTTTGAGGATCTGTCAGAAACATCTTCAGCACACACGACATCTGGAGGAAGTATCCCCATTCAAGACCTTCCCAGGTTGAATAAGAAAGTGGCAGGCTCAATGTTCTTCTGTTGAGGATCTGCTGCTACTGGTTACTAATTTTGGTAAACAGCTGCTAACTGTAGAATGTAGATAGTTTGGGTGGCTAGGGTATACATACATTAGGCGGCAGGCAACCCCGGGTTTTTGCTTCAGTGGGTTGGAGATTATATATATATATATATATATATGAGTTCTTTACAAAAACAAATCAACATTTTTGCATTAACCATTTGAAAAATGCTTAGAGATGTTAAGTGAGTTACATTCTTTCTTTTTAATTTTGTTTAGGAGTATAAAACATCATATATTATATTTAATCTCAGTTCGTTACTGCTTATTGATTGCATATTTTCTACTCTTTCTACTAAAAATTTTCCATGGCTTTTGCTCATTTGTTTTTTCGACGTTGGCTTCTAACTGGCTAACTCTAATGATCCTGCCACCGGTTAGAAGTTTCAATCTGATAATTATACTCTGTGAATAAGGCTTATCATTTGACATTGAGCTTAGAAAGAGATGGTGGTGTGACTTTTAGCCTGTTATTGCTTTGCATCTTTCATAATTAGGGAGCTGTTGAAAAGACGCACATCTCAGGTATTGATTGTAAAAGTAAAAAGCATAAATGGAATTTACTGTATTTTTTTTAATTGATTATAAATTGCTTTTATGGCTTTGCTTTTAACTTCCTTGACCAGTTTCCAACTCTCCTTTACTTTGAGTAGAAAGGGTGATAATTGCCTACTTTCACCTATTGCTTTCAATTTGTCTCTACACGTCCATTTTGGACCACTAAGAGTGCTGCAATTTTCCAATGTTCGTTAGTTTTAAGGTTTTAGGGGCATTGGTATGTGCATTTCATGAAACATGTTTATATATATATATAAAAAAAAAGTTAAATTGATGGTCCACTCCCTCTTTAAAAGCTCTTTGCAAGTAGAAATTTATTTGAATTAGAGGCGCATAAATCAATATGGACTGCCCGGTCTTGAGTTTTGAATTTTTGATTTAGATCTTGAAATGTATGGATCATGTATAAGATAACCTGATGAAAAGCAAGTTTATAACGATTTAAATGAGAGTTTAAAATTTTTGAATAATGAATATAATTATGGTTTTTAAAATTTGAATCAAATTTTTATATAATTTGAATTGAATTTTATATTTATTAATTTTTAAATTTAAAATTAAAATATTTATATATTATTTGAATATGATTTTTAGTATATTTAAATAAATTTAAATATAAAATAATTGTTTTATTTTATAAAAATTTAAAAATATATAAAATTAATAAAAATATATAATTTGATTTTATTTTTTACTTTTTAATTTAAAATTTGGTTTGAATTTATTATATTTAAAGTTAATCTGAATAAAAAATTGATTTAAATTAAATCAAATATTATAATTTTAAATTAATTTTCGATTTTTTTTTCACACGTAATAGAAAGCCACATGAAACAAATAACAAAGGGAAGGAAAAAAAAAAGAAAAAATCTTGAGCCCAACGACCAAGACAGAGCAAGCAGCAAAGCCCTTTAGTCAAGTGGGTCAGTCTTGGTAGCCAGAAACTTGCTGCTTCGTCTTGACTTGGGTTGCGTCATGGTCCCTCATTGGTGTGTTCAGCACGGATACGTTTTACCCTTCACTCTCTTGGGGCGAAACTAAGCCTTTTGGACAATAATGCCTTCTTTCCCACAAAATTAAAAAAACTTTAACATAAATGACCGTTTTACCCTTATATTATTTACTCGTATATCTCTCTATCTTTTGTTATATTAAAAAAAAATGTCATCACACCCGCACGGTTCATCAATTGGAATATCTCTTATCCTAGAAATAGGCACGTGACATTACAGGTTTATTTTTTTAATTTTTTTATATTTTAAATGAATTTTAATTTGCAATAATATTAATTTTAGTTATAATTATTATAAATATATAATATTAATTTATTAACAAATAACTCGCATTTGTATTATATTCAATTAAATTTAACAAAAATTAAATAAGTTCAATAATTTAAAATTTTAAAATTAATGCATTAACTAATATTCTTCACTTAAAATAAAAAATACTATGATTAAATTGCAACTTACAATGTTTACAAATATATCATAAAATTTTATGCTTTCAAATCATTGATTTTTTTAAAATTTTTTTTACATTTTATTTTTAAATAAATGTTACCTATCAAGATCAACACTGCCATATGATGTAAAAAGTTTTAATATAAAATTATAAATTTAGGGGTTGAAAGATATTTATGGTGTTGATATATTAAAACAACAATGAAATTACATTTTTTATGCCATCAGTTTATTTTCCAAAAAAAAAAATAGAATAAAAATTATTTTATAATTATTGGATTTTAAAATTGCAACTATCATATTAAATCAAAAGAAACAATAAAAAACAATTACTCCATTAGTTTATGCTAATGCCCGTTATTTAATGCATCATGTGTAAATGGTCTCAATGAATAACTACTCATACCTACTAACCATTTTCTTTTTAATCCTTCCTGCAACCTAAGCTCTCCACAGTTGGTCTTTGAGGTCCAAATTAAATTTTGTTCATTAATATTAGCTTTTACACGTACCTTAGCAAAATTATTGATTTTTTTTTTATATTTAAAATTATCAGATATCAAACTTAATTATAAAAATTAAAAATTTAATATTTTATTATTCACAAATTATTGATTTTAATTATCTAACTTTATGTAATACGAAAGTAACTTTGAATATTTATAATTGAATATAATAAAAAAATTAAATAGTTGAAATAAGACACAAAAACATGTCTCAAGGAAGAATTCCTCCCTATCCTCGTTCCTACGAAGATCTTGCTTCCTATCATTTTCTTTTAAAAATTTTTAAAAAATATATTTAAATGGTTAATTTAAATAGAAATAATTTTGATTTAATACCCATGAATATTAAATAATAAAAATTATGACTACCATAAATAAAATAAAAGAAGTCCAGGCTTGTTGAGAGATTAGATTAAAGAAATTGAGATTAAAATAAAAGTCAGGAGTTGATGATGACATATTGAGAGAGAAATAAAGACCAGATTCTTATTAATTGGTGAATGTACAAAATTAGACCCATTTTATGTTTATATTAGATATTTTGGAGATGATATTTTTATCTTTATATTTATTTAAAAAATCATATAATATAAAATATTAAAAAATTATTAAAATAATTTTGAGTGAAATTGGCATTCTTATTTTTCATAAAAAAAAACCCCTTCTGCTCAAAAAGATTTTTTTAAGGAATTAGGACAAAAACCAAGGGCTATTTTTGTAATTTCATAGTCACGTTGTTGACTATTGGTCCGAAGAGCACTTCCCTCGCGAGTAAGTCTCCGGCCATGTCTAGTCGCACTCACTCACTCTCTTTCAGTCAGTCTTTCTTCCCTCTTTATGGGACCCACTAATCTTAGCATACCGAATCCGAGACATAGCTCGTTTCTTTTACCCGGTCTAAGGATCCGTGGGTCCCACTCCTCCGAAATCGGATGGTCCAGACGGCATCGTCGCTCTTCTCCGTTTAACGGCGACGATTTGTCGCGTTTTTTTTTTTAGCCTTTTTGTCCCTAAAGGACAAGAAACTGAAGTAAATATAGATATTTCGCGCCTTGTCGCATCAACTAAACAACTTAAAAGACAGTTATACCCCTCTATCAACTATCGCGTGAACCATGTAACCCTGGTTAAGGGGTAGTTTCGTCTTCTAAAAGAAGCTTTTATACGAAGCTTTATGTTGGGTCCCATCGTAGATTTAAATCCACCGGTTCACACCTCATCGCCGCCTCCCAAGTTCGCGCGCTTTGACGGTGACGACGATTTTTTAATTTCTTTTAAAAATGAAATTTAAATTTGTATAAAAAAAAAGGAGTTGATATGCCGTAACTTTCACGCGTATTTTGTTTTCTGTCCACTGAAATTCAAAAGGACATAAACGCCCTCATTATTTTTATAAAAAATTGATCAAATTATATGTAATAATTAAAAAAAATACAAAATAATATAAAATAATATTTTAAAAATCTAACAAAAATATTATACAATATTTAATATATAAATGATACAATAAATTTAATATTTTATATGTAATTAATTATAAATAAATAAATACAATAATAGTCAAATTTAGATAAAACAAATCCTTTCGTTTTTTCATTTTACAATGACAAGCCAAACATTGCGGTTAATAACTGATATGGGCACTCGCGCCTTATATGGGCAATAATGTCTTTTCACTTCTCAAACCAAAAGAGAAATTAATATTGGTGGTACAAAGCCAGACGCTTACTGGAATTCCTTTCAAAATATTTGTACCCAAAAAAAATGCCCTTCGAAAATTTCCCTTACATCACTTAGAAGAAAAAGAATTTTATTTTTTCAATATCAAATTGGAATATTTTCCAGGATTTCACTTTTTGATTCTTTATAAACTTTCTTAGTTTCACAAAAAAAAAAAAATGTCTCTTATTTCCCTCTCTTGATCATCATCATCATTATCATTTTATCATTTTATTTAAAATAAAACATTTTTTATTTGAAAATTGGAAAAATTTGCCTTGATTTATGCCAAAAAATTAAAAATATTCTTCTGCTTATTTTTGGGTTTTTGATTGTTTTGATAAAAAAGTAACGGTTTTACAAAATTCTGTGCGACCACTACCGATGCCGGATAATCGGCAAGTTCAGAACAATGCAGTGTCGAATCAATCCGCTGAGAACTTTGAAGGTAGCATCGATTCTTTCTATACTCTTTGTTACTTCAAATTGTACAAAGATCTGATGCCACTTTATGTATGTATATATATTTTTACAATATTTTCGATGTGATCATTTTCCATCGTGATCAATGTTTTAAATTATTGTGAAAATTTTAAATTTCTATTCAGTAAGTGAAAAAAAAGTAGTTTTTTTTTGTGTTAAATTATAGTTTTAACAGATTTGGTTAAAAATTTTGTTATTTCAGTTGTTAAATGTGATGGCTTCTTTGGGGCAATCAAATTATAAGTTTTTTTTTTTTTTTTGCCTTTGAGAGATTCTAGTTTTGGTTAATTTGGGGATTTTCCCCATGTTTTCAGAAGCAATTTCGCGGTTGAAAATTAATGATAATAATCAAGAGGTGGGTGTTTCGAAATCAGCTTCTTACCCTGATCGTCCTGGTGAACCGGATTGTTCTTATTATTTAAGGACTGGATTATGTGGTTATGGAAGTAACTGTCGTTTCAATCATCCGGCTTATGATGCTCAGGTATTCAAGTGTTAGTTTTTCTTCTTTTTAAGTGGATGACATTCGGTGACTAATCATTTTCAAGATGTAAAATGAGTTGCTTCATTCTTGCTTTTGAGGTATAAAAGTTACACTGCCGTTGTAGTGGTTGATTATGTTGTTATTTGGTGCAGGGTGGGCAATACAGAGAAGAACTCCCCGAAAGAGTTGGACAGCCTGACTGTGGGGTATAAATACTGTCTCATTTAAGATTAGCGGGTCGCTGTAATTTACAAATTTGCCTTTTCTGGAGATGTTTGTGTTACCATTTGTTGCTGTTTTATACTGAACTCTTGCTGAGAAAAGGAAAGGCAACTAATGCGGCTTCGTCTTGGGAATAGATGTTATTTAATTGGAAACAATTATTTGGGAAATGAATGTTGAATGGTTCATTATTCAACTGAACTATGAAATATTTAGCTGTCATGAGTCATATGTCCAAGAATGTTTACATGATATACAGCAAAATCCAGTTTTCTAATTATGCTAGTCGTTATTTAGCTGTTGCTTTTATTATTGATTATGTAATATACTGTTGATGATACTGTTTCACCAGTGGGCAGCGGGACTATGCTCTTAATCTCTGGCCAAAGTTCTTTGTTAGAAGTTCTGCCACATATTTAAATATCTGTAGAAAGTGTCTTTTTCTTAATTTGTTGAGGTACATGCTATATAAATTTTATGAAAGTTATTTTCTTGAACGCGTTTTACTTGCATGCATATATAAGCATGTGCTTGTTGCTGATAAAATGAAATAGAGTATGTGTTCAATCTTTGATTGTTTTCTTTTTTCTTTTCTTTTCCAATCACTCCTTTTTAATCAGTTACTTGGATCAAGTCTTGCTTCTTAAATAACCTCTTTGGTTTCCTATAAACCACATGCTGCCAGGTGGCTTACAAGTCATTTGTTTTTTGGGCCTATGTTGACTGGCAAGTTTGATTTTTATATTTGTTTAGAAAGAAAAAGTGTATGATAGATTATGTTTTTCTCTGTATAGCATGCTAATGTTTCTTTTTAACCTAGTGAAGTAATGCATAACTCTTTTTTTCTAAAGAAAACTGATGTTGATGTAGCTCAGGGTCATGGTTGATTTGGTTGATCTGGGGCTTAACTGTTTGATATCACAGTTATGCTGTCTCTCTTTTTTTTTTTTTTTTTTAATTTTTCTTATCAGAGTATTTCTCACCGAAAGCTTTTTAATTTATAAATTTTCTCTGAATGTGCTTTACAGTACTTCTTAAAGACAGGAACTTGCAAATATGGATCAACATGTAAATATCATCATCCAAAGGACAGGAATGGGGCTGGACCTGTTACATTAAACGTTCTTGGTCTTCCTATACGTCAGGTGATTTCTTTTTCTCCTCTTTGATGTGCTTACTTGACCACGTGTTGTCTCATGCTGTCTCTGTATTTATCAGGATGAGAAATCATGCCCTTATTACATGCGGACTGGGTCATGCAAGTTTGGAATTGCATGCAAGTTCCATCATCCCCAGCCTGCATCACCTGGGGCTGGCTTTCCTATAAATGGACTTGCAGGATCAGTGATTTTGCCATCATCAGGTGTGCCATATGCTGGTGGATTAGCCACGTGGTCATTACCTAGGGCACCATATGTCTCTGGCCCGCGTTTACAAACCCAAAGCTACATGCCTGTTGTTGTTTCTCCTTCTCAAAGCATAATACCTGCACATGGCTGGAGCACCTACATGGTAAGTGAATAATTTTTTTGTTATGTCTATCTGAAATTCTGACTCCAATGTAATGTGGTCGTTAAAAGCTAATCTCTTTGAGGTGCAGTCATTCCAGGGTGTTCTTTTGATAGTGTAAAATACAATATATTGGACTGATTTAGAAAATTCGTGAAATTTAAATATTGCACTTGTCCAAAAGAAAGCCACATAAAGATGCTTTTCTATGCAAGCATAAACATTGTTTTGATCTCCTTGACTTTTGATTCACTGTATCATCAGATTGCTAAATTTGATGTTGTGTTTTCAATTTGCTGGATATGAGAATAATGTGATGCCAGCAAAATCTCAGCATTTTTAGGTAAAAAAGTGATGTGGTCTTGATTATTATAAAGTGGTTTTATGAACTTTCTTTTACCACAGGCAACTAAGACCTGAAGGGTCGGTCCAAAGTTTATTCTGCATGTACTTAATGTTTGTTTGAAATACTTATAATGTGCTTTTTCTTATTTGCTGATGACATATTATCATTTTTTGTTAAAGACTTATGATGTCCATTTTCTTCACTTGGTCTGTTTTAAACGTTGTAATTGGCTAATAAATGAAATTTCTATGTTCATGATGGCTACATCCTTAATGCATTTCTGTAACATTTGTCAATGTCCTTCTCAAAAGGTATCTCACTGGATGTGACATCTCACTGGATGTGACTGTCATTGGAGAGGCTATGATAAAATTACCTGGTCTTGGCTCCATTCTTTTATATAGAATTCACTCACTATTAGATGTATTATTTTCTTTCTCATAAGTACAACTTTATGACACATTTGATGTCATCACTTTGTTCAATTGCTGTCTGAACTGCTTGCTGAGCAAGTCTGAGAAGGCGCGCTTTTGTGATGTTCACCATCTTTAGGAAATTGGATGGTCTACTTTCTCTTCCTTTTTGCTCTCCTAGTAAACTAAAAATGATTAACTGTGTTGCTCACACAAGTGACTGCTGTCTAAACCAAACTTAATTTTGTATATCCATAAAATTTTCTTCTGCATGTCATTCATTGCTCCTTTGTGGAGATTACTGAAGTTCTGTAGAGGTAGTTCACTGTAGCTTATGTGCACTTGCAGCAATTGTTCTGTGTAGTTGCCTGTTCATTATGGCTTATATTATTATAGGCTTTAAATCCTAAGGATGAATGTGACAGAGCCACCAAAAGTTTGCCATAACTTTGAGTCTTTAAAGTAGTATGTAATTGATTGCAATATCCTGATATCCTACATAGAGTAACCTATATGCTCTTTATTGCCTTGACAAATGTATTCAACAGTATGCTGCAACTATAATGCCTTATACAACATGTTTGTGCTTTTCTAATTTTTTATGCATTTTGATAAAAAAGAATTGTTTATAGGTGGCTCATGTAGATTGGAATTTCTTTTCTTATTCTATCTCATTTTTGTCTATTGTAATTTAATTCTGGTCAGGGAAATATGAGCCCTATATCTTCTGCTGGTATTCTTGGATCCACTTATGCTTACAACTCAATGAATCCCGCTGAGTCGGGTTCTAGTGGACAGGTGCTCTTATCATCAACATCTGCTTCAAATTTTCCTGAAAGACCTGATCAACCAGAATGTCGGTATTATATGAACACTGGCACTTGCAAATATGGATCTGATTGCAAGTACCATCATCCGAAGGAAAGGATTGTAAATTCAGTGGAAAATGGTATTGGACCACTTGGGCTTCCTGCGAGACCTGTAAGTTTCCTGTCTATTTTTAACATGGTCAGGTATTTAACTAGATATCCTTTCAGGTGAATGAGTTTGGACGAAGGAATTCAGATGGCCATTTCTAATAATTTCATCATTCATAATCAGTTTGCTTGTGAAATATATTTTTTTCTTTTTGCAAAATAATTATGTTAACTATTTCCCGTTCTTCTATATGTAGGGGCAAGCTGTTTGTTCTAGCTACACTATGTATGGGTTCTGCAAATATGGGCCAACTTGCAGATTTGATCACCCTTATGTGGGATATCCTTCTAATTATGGTCTAAGCCTGCCTTTATCTGTGTTTGATACATCGCCCCTTACATATCAAAGAATGTCACCAACAGCCCATTTATCTGAAGCTCCTCTGCCATCAAAGCTTCCTGATTGGGCACGGAACACTGGCTCTGTGAGCAAGAAACATCAGAACTTGGAGACTAAGAATTCAGACAATCCACCTGAACGGGCTACTTCTCCACAGCATTCTTTGCGGAGTTCTTCCAAAACCTCACATGATTAAACTGATTTAATCAGTCATTTTGTTATCTCTGAACTTGTCCCTTTTGTTAATTTGTACCCTTCCAAGGAGACTTTCATCATATGTACCTCCTGCACCCCTTTCATCTGTGATCCGGCAGAGTGTTTTATGTTGTTTGGATATTTGCTTTGAGCAAAATACTTGGAGACCCGGGAGGGGGGGGGGAGGCATTTTTTTGTGGTGAATAAAGTACAGGTGAAAAGTTGTAAGATCCTTTTTCCTTGTCGGAGTTATGTCATCAGGATCTATACTTTCATTGTTAATAGTCACTAGAATGTTTTAGTTTGATTGCGATGGTTGAGTCTTACTTAAATGGTAAGCAGTTGGCAGCTTAGGTCCATTTTATATCTGCAAGAACTGAGTAGACCTATGACTGAATTAGGCTGATGAAGCCTTTGATTTATGCTCTAGTTATGGTAAGTTGGTAGAAGGCCATGAAGGTTTGAGATAAATGGTAGCAAAGATCTTGTTGGAACTCTATAAAAGATTTCAGCTAAAGAAAGTAACTTTAGGTGACTAATGGTTGGAGGTGGGCGAATCAGAAAATATACATGTAGGAATTTATATTTTAGACGCCATTGTTCTTCTAGTTTGTTAAGAATGGCAAACGAAGAGATGAACTATGTTGGGGAATGCATGTATATGAAATAAAGGTTATGTATAAATATGCTTTCAAACCCCAGCATATGACATGAGAAGCATTCCAAAAGACCTTCCTCTTTTTCTTGGCTATGTAGGAAAGAAAATGATGTGAAGAGTTTGGTGAATGACCTCAAAGGTCATGACGAAGGCAAGCTGGTTATAGCATACAGAAAGGGCTAAGCTCATGCAGATTTTATTCATGGTGTGAATGCTAAGTAAAACGAAGTGTTCATGAATAGTACAATCAGTAACAGATGAGTTCTAAACAGACAAATTCTTAACAGCTAGATTATGGAACTTATTCTCAAGGTAGAGATGTCAGGTGTGAAGTCAAGTAGCAATAAGGAAATTGGACCACAAGGCTAATGGTAATGGTAGGTTGAACACAATTCATGTGCCGTGAGTCTGTAGGGCCTAAATGCATGCTATTTCAGTATGGTCCTAGACGGTGCAACTGATGAAACTTGGAAATTAATGCAGGTAATGCAAATGATCATTTGCAGTTCATATGCCAAACTTTCTTTGATGATCACTTCTTGCAATTAGGCAAATCATCCCATCAACAAGAAACAAGCGATGATAATACTTATATAATGCTTCTTTCTCTAATTTTTATTTCTTATAGATTGTAATTATAGAAGAAAAGGCTGAGATAGATATATGAAACTAATACCAGCACTGCTTTTTTTTCTTTTTTTTTCCTTTTTGGGTTCTTGTCAAAGACAGATATTTTGCCTAAAGAGTGAAGTGATTCTGAGCTGTAATGTGAGCTGCTACAAAAGGATCCATACAATAATCTCCAGGGTGATGATGACCCTTTTTCCTTTGTGATGACAAGAAGAGCTCCTCACAGCGAACAGCTCGAGGGGTTGAAACTGAAACTGCATTTGCCTTTTCAGAAGTAGCTGTAGGAGACCTTAATATTTTCTTCAGCATTCTACCATATTTGGTGAGCCACCCCATTCTCTCACCCTTCTCATCATCTGCTTTGTTTCCCATGATTTAATTTCTTCTCTGTATCTTGATCTTGAGCAATTCCTCCCCCTACCAATTCCAAGTTTTAATAATACTTGAAATCACATGCAAAATGTGTAAAACTTTTGGGGGAGTGCTTTATGATTCGTCTTTTTTGCTGTTACCAACATGAATGTGAAGAAGCCGCATTGTCTCGTCTCTTTCTTGCCTTTTGAAAGGATGTTACGCAATCAATGTCTCAATCTGTTAGATTATTGAGAGAGAGTCCCTAAAATCAAAGCAAAAGCAATGCAAAAGCTGAAACTGATGCATACTGGCTTACAACATCCTAACGTAACCTAGCGGTTATGGCATACCGTGACCGTTGCCAACCCAACCAACGTTTGAAATGTGAGAGAGAGAAGTAAGCTCAGCTCACGCCATCTCCGACGCATGCTAATGCCATGGGAAGCATATGTGGATTACACTTAAACTAAACGATGTCAATGGGGCGTCCGACCGGCTCTTAACAGTTCCATCCGATTCTGTCCTGAATTTGATATTAGATTATTATCTTTGATATTCAATTTTGATTATATATATAATTTTGTAAAATTTGATTTGATTTAAAATTAATTTAATAATTTTTATGAAAAAAATATTTTTAATAAATATTATATTTTAATTATATAAATATAATATTTTATTAAATTAATTTTTAATTAAAATATTAAATAATAATTTTATTAATATAAAATATATTTTTATATATCTAAAAGCAAAGCACTTTAGATTCACTTCCAACTCGTCTCAACTATTTTTATATAAAAATTTATTTTATCTCGATTCAACCTGTTGATACCAAAGTGTAATTACTTCCCATTTTACCGTAAGCTTAGGCTCATCTTTTTCTCAAACAAATACACCCTTAAAAAGCTCCATCTCAATTAAAAAAAAAAATTTATAAAATCGAAGCTAATCAAAATCTATCATATAATTTATTTATTTTATCATTCCTAATTAGATTGACATTTATAATTTTTAGAGATTTAAGTTTTGATAATCATATGTACCAAAATCTTAAATTTTTGAACATATATATTTTTTGTGAACGCACCCTAAAAAATATTTTCACTTTCAGGAATATGAGATCAAATGTATAAGGCATAGAGTTATTTTTGTAAATTTAAATGCTGTTTAATTATTATTTTATTCTTTGTTCTTTGAAAAAACGCAAAGGAATTTGAATTCAGGAAGACCAACCCAATCCTATGAAAAATGCGTAGCAGCGTACACGTGTCAGTAATAGGCGTTAAAAGCACGGTAATTCCATTTTCCGCATCCCCGTCCAACAAATGAAAACTTACTTTTGTTGCATAACAAATAAGAAGTTTCTCTTATTATTTATAAACGTAGCGAGCGGACGTGGTGGAATCTCATTGGCGAGCACACGTAGCTTCCTCTGAGACGAAGGGTTTTTCTAGTCTACACCGTCCAGAGAGGTTTCTGGTCCGAGAGTGATTCAATCTGGGCGAGAAAATTCACGAATTCCCGAGAAAGTGCCGGAAAAAAAAGAATGAGTAGATCACGATCACCATTGTTAATAGCTTTATCATTTCTCTTCATATTCTTCAGCGTCTCTAACGCTCTTTACGGACCGTCGTCGCCAGTGGTTCAGCTCACTCCTTCTAATTTCAAGTCTAAGGTAAATCCTTTATCCTTCGCCATTTATTGGAAAAAATTCGAAGAAAAGAATTGAAAAGAAAATGGAGCATATAAATTTGTGTTCAGTTAAATGAAATGCATCATTTTGTTGGATCACAAGACTCAAGAAATTTAATACAATTAGAAATGAGTTTATTCTTCAGAAATTTGTCACTTAATTAGGATTTTATTACAAAATGCCTTTGTTTTGTTTTTAAAATTTTAATTTATCTAAATATATTAAGAATTTGGTCATTTCTCAAGCTTAGACTAATGATTCAATATTCAAGTTCTCTACTTTTTAACTTTTTCTTTGAATTTGAGCAATGATTTCTATTTACGCCATTCAATAGCCTAATGAGTTTTTATTAGGGACACAAATGGAGCATAGCATTTTCGTTGCTGAAACACCTTTTACTTAGATTTGGTTTTTGCTTATTTCTTTAGTATTTCAAGAAGGGAAAGAGTCAAGCTTTTCCTGGAGAATTGGTTATTGATTGAGATTTTTGAATTGTGACAGGTTTTAAATTCGAATGGAATTGTTTTGGTTGAGTTCTTTGCGCCTTGGTGTGGTCATTGTCAAGCTTTAACGCCTACATGGGAGAAGGCAGCCAATGTCTTGAAAGGAGTTGCTACTGTGGCAGCCCTTGATGCTGATGCTCACAAGTCCCTTGCTCAGGTTTGGGGAGTTTAAATCTGTCAGCCACACTTTTTTCCTTAAATCTGAGATGTAATCTAGGTTCTACTTTGTTGGTCCGCTATTTGTTGTTCAACAAGCAGTAAAGTAGTTTGCATATATTTCCTTGTGCTGTCTAAACTTCATTGGCAGTTCTTCCCTTAATTAGGGATTCTTTTTTTGCCGAAAACTGTAAATATGGAAATGATATGAAATCCCAGACTTTATCACAATTTGAATGGGATTGTCAGTTTCGCTTAAGTATGTAGTATAAATTCTTTTGTCGCTGCTAATTTTATGTGCTTATAGAGACTTTCTTCTGATTGCTACACAGGAATATGGGATTAGCGGATTTCCTACAATAAAGGTGTTTGCCCCTGGAAAGCCTCCAGTTGACTATCAGGGAGCTAGGGATGTCAAACCTATTACAGAATTTGGCTTCCAGCAGGTTTGTTACAGTATGTTGAATGATTGAAGAATCACAATTTTATTGGATCATAAATGCATTGTGGCTAGATGATGTTGTTATCAATTAATTTGAATCTGTTACTATTTTAAGATGGTTCATTCCATCCTTCACAGGCCATTATCTATCAAATAAGATGGGAGTGGTCTTGTAGTGACAACGATCTGCATTAGTGCATAGTTTCACTTTGAGATGAGAATTACTGATATCTGACAATATGTTGCTGAATGAAAGGGTTGATAATATTTGAATGTCATGTGCTATGCAAATGCTACTCTGTGTTTTGCCAAATGCATTTACATTGGACATGTAGCGGACACTATACATTTTAACATGCTATCAGCATATGTACAAGGGAAAACATATGGAAATTGAACAATATGCTTCTTATTTCTCAGACACCTTCCTACATCCTACAGCTTGAATGTGATCCCAATCAACTTAGGTCATATGCCAGCTTGTATGGTAGGATTTCTCATCGATATTAATTTCATGAGATTATTCTACATTGGAAAAGTTGTGTTTAGATATCTAAGTTGGGTGCCAAACATGGACAAGGAGCTCATATCTGTGCAAAAATGAATGTCTCTCATGGTCCCATTTTCTCTATCAATTAGGCTAATCTCTCTGTCTCTGATCAATTAAGAATTTGATACTTACTTTTAAAACTCGAAAGTGATAATCATGTGTACCACTTTTATACTGCTATTAAACATTCTATCTAAGACTTGAGTTTAATTATTAGGAACTATGATGAATTATACAGGTAAAGGCACTTTTGAAAGACCGTTTGGCTGGTAAAGCATCTGGAGAATCAAGTGAGAAATCTGAACCTACTGCAACAGTAGAATTGAATTCCCGCAACTTTGATGAATTGGTGCTCAAAAGTAAAGAACTCTGGATTGTGGAGTTCTTTGCACCTTGGTAAGCCTGCTTAATTATTAATCTAGCACTCATCAAGAAATGGTGCTTCACTAGTATCACTGTACATGCACATGCATGCAAGTGTGAAATGTTGTTTATGTTTCTTGTGATGTAAAACATACTTTAATTCTGTGTTTGTTGTTAAGGCATTATATTCTGTGTTTGTTGTTAAGGCATTATATGCTTTCTTTCCTTAAAAAAATCAAGAAAAGAAAAGAGAAGGCTTATTGGCATGGAATTTGCAAGTTCTGTGTTCAGCTCTATCTCTGCAGATTTCAGCATAAGCTAGTAAAGTTTCTTAAGAGTTAGAACAGTGAACTCTTTTAACAGAACCAAGGTTTTCTCAGGAATCTGAGCAAGCTAAAAGTAAGTTGATACTTGGTGATTCTTAGGCATACAGGTGTTGAGGAGCTTATTATGAATAGAAATAAATCAAATCTTCAAAATTTCATGATATTTTTTGTGTAGTTGTTTTGTTCAAGATAGCCATATGTTTTAAATTAATTCATCAACAATATGATATTGCAACCTTCTGTTTGGAAGATGTTAATGGGGTGTTATTTATTTTTTTTTCAAATGTTGTTCGAAACATATGGTATTGAATTTACTAAAGACAAATAGATAAAAACAATTGTATATGAAGTCTGTATCTATCTCTAAAGTTGTAAATTTTGATATAGAATAAATAAATAAATAAATATATATATGTATATATATATATATATATATATAAATTATGCAATGGATATCATACAAAATTGGTAGGATTCAGTTCAATAGTCTATATAATTGGTTAAAATATTTTTTACATAAAATTTTGCACATAACCTATTTTATGCTTGCTAACATAGTTCTTTAGTTTTCTAGTTCTAATCTTCTGATTGTGGTGATTAATACCATATAAATACTTCCTTAAAGGTGTGGACACTGTAAAAAACTCGCTCCTGAGTGGAAGAGGGCAGCTAATAACTTGAAGGGGAAGGTGAAACTTGGTCATGTTGACTGCGATTCTGAGAAGGTACTGTTTAAATATAATTTTACTTGGAAGAGCTGTGGTTCTAATCAACTTATTCACAACTTTGGAATTAGAAATTTGTGCAGTTGGTTTTTTCCTTAATTTCTTTGTGGTTTAAACTTGATATTGCAAGGTTATGACCATCTAATGTTGCCATGCCCACAAAACCACTTTGTGTAAAGGTTATTAGAACTAAATAAGAGGCTTCTCTATTTTGGACATCACATTTCCACTCCTCGCGAAACATTTTCAGAGTAGAAAAAAGATTATTTCTTTTTTCCCTTTATTGGAACTTTTGGATGCATATGTTTTGATATTATTGTTTTAACAATGGGATGTGGTTTGCAGTCTCTCATGAGCAGGTTCAATGTGCAAGGGTTTCCTACCATCTTAGTATTTGGCGCTGACAAAGACAGCCCAACTCCTTACGAGGGTGCAAGAACTGCCTCTGCAATTGAATCATTTGCTCTAGAGCAGCTTGAAACAAATGTTGGACCTGCTGAAGTGACGGAGCTGACTGGCCCAGTAAGTCTCACACTCTCTCCTTAAGTAGAGTTTATTCATTTTGGAACTATTGAGTTGTTTACTGAGAAATACAATCTATACAAATAGGATGTCATGAAGGAGAAATGTGGTTCCGCTGCCATTTGCTTCGTTGCTTTCTTACCCGACATTTTAGACTCCAAGGCAGAAGGAAGGAACAAGTACCTGGAGATGTTATTGTCAGTTGCAGAGAATTTTAAAAGGAATCCTTACAGGCAAGTACAAGGAAGTTAACATCAATGCTTTTCTCCTGTTATTTTATTATAATTTTAAAGTTATTCTCGCTCTCTCTCTATCTGTGTATTTGTCTGTTTTAAGAGAAGCAAAGAATTTTTTATTTTTTCCTAATGACGATTTCTTCCCCTGCAGCTATGTTTGGGCTTCTGCTGGTAAGCAGCCAGATCTTGAGAAGCGTGTGGGAGTTGGTGGGTATGGTTACCCAGCTCTTGTTGCCTTGAATGTGAAGAAAGGAGCATATGCTCCACTCAAAAGTGCATTTGAGCTTGAGCATATCATGTAAGTGTGTTTTTTTTCCTGCTTGATCCTGAATATTGTAACCTCTGTGAATGAACAAAATCTTGAATCGGCAAAAGTTGTGTTGTTTTGCAGCGGGTTTGTGAAGGAAGCAGGGCGTGGGGGCAAGGGCAATTTACCTTTGGAGGGCAGTCCTGACATTGCAAAGACGGAACCATGGGATGGTAAAGATGGAGAGATGATTGAAGAGGATGAGTTCTCCCTTGAAGAACTCATGGGAGAAGATACAACAAGAAAGGATGAGTTGTGATAAATTGGAAATAGAACAGAGCAGCGAGGAACAAGACTTTGATGTTACGAGTAATGTGGTTTCACTAATTGAGCGGTATTGAAGGACTTATTTTTCCATATTGGAATGGGACTCTTGCTATCAATGTTCTCAAGTCCATTGTCGTTATCTAATATAATGTAACCCTTTTTCCACGTCTTTCTCAATGATTAATTGATGATCAAACCATGTCTTTAACACCCTAACATACAATACCATCGAAGAAGCCCTCAAACTTTTCTCCCATATGAACCCCAAAAATTCATTTTCTCCGACAGTTGTGAAAGCGGCAAAATCTGCGATGCACTTCGGCTGTTCGACCAAATGCCTCATTGAAACCTAGTTTATTGGAACACAATGATTGTTGGGTTCTTACACCATGACAGAGTTAATGAAACTCATCGACCGTTCGTTAAAATGCCTAAAAGAAACGGATTCTCTTTTACTCTAATGATAACTTGTTTTAAACGTTAAGGGGAGATTGAAAAGGCTAGAGAATTGTTTGATTTATTTCTTCATAGACCTGACGTGATGTGGTTTGTTGGAACGCTAAATATTGGAAAGTATGGTAAGAAAGGAAGAGTCGATGACGCTAAGAGATTGTTTGGGAAATGCGGGTTAGGAATGTTGTTTCTTGGAATTTGACGTTAATAAGGAAGTGCGTTTGGGAAGCGAGTTTCATGGAATTTGATGGTTGATGGGTTTATCGTTGGTTAATAAGTAACTTTTGCTCTTTGCATTTTATTAATTTTTTTTGTTTTTAATTAATTTTTTATTTTTTACTTTTGACGTTTTATTTAAAAGAAAAAAAAAAGCTAAAATACGAGCCAAACAAAACCTGAAAAGTTAGTAAATAAATTTCAATGGAGGCAAAATTAAAATTTTTCTTAAAACTTGTGGCAGTTACATAAAACAACCCAAAGAGCTTTTACTATTTTAGAGGGGCAACCGCATCTATTGCCCCCCGTTACAAACCCGTCTTTGCAAGTAACATACCGGCGATTGCTAACTGTTGGGTTTCCTTTTTTTCTCTTCATTTGGCCATTTTGCCTTCTTTTCCCTTTCCGGTTTTTCTTCAAACTGACGCTTGTATGTCACAAAAGTCCCAAGCAAACTGTAACTCCTACTAACTGACGTTTTCTATCTGCCATAGGTCCTGGACTCTGCTATCTCTTCAACTGAATGTTGTTTTGATTATATTGCTTGTTATGGGAAATAACAATGTCCAGTTTATTTAAGCCATTGGAAAATTATACCAAAACTCAATTAGGAAGGTCAACGGAATGACAAGATTGTATCGATGCATTGAATAAATTTTAAGATAAAATTCTAAATTCATTTTGTTGTCAAGGAATATTAAAAAGCAATATTATTTTTTTTTTCTCACATATGATAGCACACGTCTTGATAAAATATTGAATTTTTTATTTTAATAAACACATTCAAATCTTGACCATTTAAAAAAAAAAAAAAAGCTTTGGGGTTTAACGATAAGATAGCTAGCATCTCCATTTATGTGGGTATTGCAATCGGAAGGCAATAGCACTAATCCAAGTGTTTTCATGAGATAGGATGCTTGGAAATCTAATCTTCAAATTTGCCAAGTCCACCTTAAGACCAGCTCAACTCTAACAACATCCCTGAAGGGCTGAAGCCACATATTTATATTACTCCTTATAAATAGTAAGCAAAAGCTGTCTTCAAATCTTCAGTACTGCTGCTCCATTCCTACTCATAAGCAAACACAAGAAGAAGAGGAAAAAAAAATTATTTGCCACAATCCCAACAATTCAGAAGAATCAATCACTATTTTTTAGCATTTCAAAAAAAAAAAAAATGGCCATATCCAGAGGAATGATTGTTTTCTGCTTCATGACACTCATGGTCTGTTCCTTCTTGGTTAAATCTAGCAATGCTGAAGAATGCAACCGTGCACATCCTGACGACAGCAAACAATGTGCCGATTACCCGGAAGAAGAAGATGATTTTGATGATACTTACAGGGTTAACAAAAACATGAAGGTATCGGCCGAAATGATTGTACTTGGACATTAGCCATATGCTGCTGCAGACTCATTTCTTTCCTCCAAGCTTTTTTGGGAGCTCCAAATGGTTCTAAGATTTTCAGTTGCCACCACCACAAGTGTTCCATTTCCTTTTTCTTTCTTTTTTGTCGTGTTTGAAAGAGTTTCTATTTTTGTATTCCCTGCTGTATGCTGTTTGCATTTTTCTTCCATCTATATAAACTGTACTTCTGAGTTCTATTTTGCTTTCCAATGTCTATGAGATAAAGTTCCTTTAATTTGCTGCAATAGCGCAATATGTTTCTTTCTCTAATAAAACATTCTCCCATTTAGGTAGCAGCGTTTGGAATATTTTTAAGATCTTCATCGATGTGATCTTATTATTAAGTAATTTTTTCATTCATTATTTAAAATTATTTTATTTAATTAAAAATCTTTAATTTTAATAATTAAAAATCATTTTATTTTAAAATTAAAAAAAATATTATTTTGTTTGAAGATACTAAAATAATCATATAAATTATAATAATTATACAAGTTAATGATTTCAATGTTATTTAAAGTTAATAATTTATATATAAAATATTAGTAATATTTTTTATTTCATTATAAATATAATTAAATTATTAAATTAAAATATATTTACTGATAGTAAACTAGTTTTTATAATATAAATAATATAAAAATATGAATTAAAAAATTAATATATTAAAATAACAAAATTATATTATAAATCAATTTTAAAAAATTAAAAAATTATATAAAATATTTTAAAACTTGTTACAATAAATATTAGTTTAAAAATATAAAAAATATAATATAAAATAATAACAATTAATTTTAAGAATATGTAAATTTTTAATTCATATATTAAATGGATAATATTAATTATTATTAATTTTATATATTATTTCATTTCGATAAAAATTTTTTTATAAGAATTAAATCAATTTTTAAGATAATAAATTAATCACAATGATCTAATTATTTTTTGATAATTCAAAATTATTAAATAATGATCAAATATGATAATTTAATCATTATATGAATATAATTATAATTTTTATAGCGATTACCTTGTACAAAAAAGTATGTAAATGTTTTAACCAAAATTTAGAAGATAATTAGTTTAAAACTAATTACAACCCAAATAGATTTTCTGTGTTCATTAAGCCCAAATACAAATGAAACCTATGAAACCTGCATATATATTAAAACACTTGAAGTACAAAATATCGGAAACCAAATCCATTATAGACCAAAACCCAAAAATCCAAATCAAAATCGATAATCAATCCATTTAATTTACACCTTGAATGCTTCCAAAG
Source organism: Durio zibethinus (assembly GCF_002303985.1). Next base: position 9,178,562 of record NW_019167938.1, on the reverse strand, counting down.
CAGATCACGTATTTTCTTATCATTCAATGGGCAAAACCTACATTGAAAAGAGAGAAAAAATTAAAATTTAAATATTTTTTTAAGATTGTCTTGACGACTGAGTAAGTATCCGAAGACAAACAGGCCACGTATTTGAATCGGTTTTTGCACCTTCTGTTTCCGAATACATCTCTGTTTCTAGATTCCTCCCAATGGTCATACGCCAGCAAATGCGTCAGACACAACCGTGCATTTTAGCCAAACACTTGTCAAAATAAATACATACGGACTCTTATCGTACGCCCCCCATTCCTAATTCCCTTCTCAGAGAGAGAAAATCCTCAGCGATTCCTCAGGTAAATTAAATCTATCAAAATTCTCAATTTGGGCCTCTTTTGTGATCCTTGATCTTCCTTAATTATTGATATTAAAGTTTAATTTGCGTGTAAAAATTTGTTGAATTCTGCAAGAATTTTTTGTTTTTAATGTAATAAAGATCTGGGTGCTGAAATTTAGCTGTTAAATTTACACCCTTTATTTTAAAAGATTTAAATTTGATTTTGAAGTCAACTATTTGTTTGGGAATTAAAAAAAAAAAAACTTGTGATTATGATTTTTTTTTTTTTTTGGCTTTAAAGAGTGATTAAAAGTTGTTCTTTTGCTTTTTTGTTTGTTGTTATAGTGCAACATGGAAAAGCAAGAAAATATGGTGAATGTGACTGTTATATGGAGAGGAAACAAGTATATGGTGGAAATGAATTCTGGTGCATATCTCAAGGAGCTAGGAGATGAGCTGCAGAAGTTGACAGATGTTAAGGCGGATACTATGCGGCTTATTGTTCCTCAATTGTCGGGCAAAGGCTCGAGAATGCTGCACCCTTTCTCGGATGAGCACTCATGCTTGAGTTTGCAAGAAGCTTCAATTGTCAAGGTATTTACTATTCCTTGTAGACTATTTATCCATGGCTATGTTTATTGTTTAATGCCTATAGAATAAAGTACTCGCATTCTTTCATCTATGGATACGATTGCAATGAAAGGCAGTTGATGAATTTGCTGATAGGCTGGTCTCTATGAGATCGGAAATTAAGTACTTAGATTGTCATATTTTATGTTCAGTTGAAACTGGTTTTTATGTGTTTCTGATGCCCAAGAGTGTCTTGATACGTTTCTGTTTACGTGCAACTTGTTTGTGTTATTTTATTCTTGTTTCTTAGTCGCAGGTAAAGCGAGGATGTTCGTAACTGTCTTTCCTTGAAATTATGTTTAAGGGTAGCTCGAATGATTATCACTTAAGGGATGAAAGTCATTAAAAAGCAATGATGATATGGATATGTTTAACTGAATTTTCACACTTTCATACGCATTCTATGCCAACTTATAGTACTTTGGTTCTTCTAATTTCAGGGAAAATCTGTGAGGATGATGGGAGTACCTGAGGATGAAGTTGACCAAGTTATACAAAATTCAAAGGTAGACCTGAGAATAGCTGGATTCAATGAAGAGGAAAGAAGACTGAGGCAGCGAATGTCTTATGAACCCCATGCCTTGATAAGACTTCCTCAAGGACCTTATATCTTTTGTGATTTTAGGACACTTCAGATCCCAGGAGTAGAGGTATTTCTGTCTTCATTGCTGTTGACCATATGTATCTGAGGAAATTGAAAAAAAAGCATCTTCATGCAATTTTTATGTTGATAAAGTTTCATTTAAAGTATATTGATAATCTAATATTTTACAATGAAATGCACATATATTAACATTGAGGGGCTACAGGGGAGGAGTTTTGTTGGTAGCACAAAAGCTGTTTAAGTTTCAAGGGATTGTTATTTATGGGTAATACTGTATATTGTTGTTGTCACAGACAACAGTGGTGTGAAAAAAGCTAGTCACTGTTTGATGGAGATATGTTTTTTGCCTCTAGATTTCCGATTTTGTACAGGAAAAGATACATATAAAATGAATCAGGCATCTTAAATTATGTTATCTTTATGTGCTATTTGTTGGTATTTGAATTCAAGGAAATGACAAGCAACCATTTTGGAACTGATTACTCAATGTTCTGATATCCTGATAACTGTTTGTTACCAGTTACACCCTCCTGCTTCTGAGGCATTAAAAAGGATGCATATGCTTGCTTCAGACCCTGGAATTGTCGCTATCATGAACAAGGTACTATGGGATCAATATTTATCCATGCTCCTTGGCTTAACTGACCCTTGTAAGCTCTGCTTAACTATTTATATTGTTTTTTTGTAAAGCATCGATGGCGTGTTGGAATAATGACTGAGATGGCTCCAGTTGGTTACGTTGGTGTGACTCCCAAATGCATTCTAGGTTTTAATAAGGTAATAGCCTTTTTAAGAATATAAGACATAGAATATCAAAATCTTACCACTTTTCTAGTTTCCTTTCATTATATCTATTCTTGACCCTTATATACTCTTTCAGAATCATGGAGAAGAGATATCTCTCCGTCTTCGAACTGATGACCTCAAAGGCTTCAGGAAATATGAGAGCATTAAAAAAACTCTTCTGCATGAACTTGTAAGCATTTGAAAATTTTCAGTTATCAGTTGTACAATGTTACTAATGATTATGTTATTATAATTCCAAAAATAGAGGGAGAGAGAAGAGGGGAGGAGGTGAGTAAGGAACATTAGCAAACAAGTGATTGAGAACTGTGCTTCTGTATATTTCAGGCTCATATGGTATTCTCTGAACATGATTCAAATTTCTATGCCTTCGATAAACAGGTAAAACTACCTATTTATGCATGCTTATATGATTAGGAAATGGTGCTTCATTGTCAAATATTATCAGTTCAATATAAAAAGTGTTGTCTGGATTTAACATTACTTTTTTTTGGCAGTTGAATGAAGAAGCTGCTAGCTTAGACTGGACCAAATCTAGGGGCCACACTTTAAGTGGAATCAGACATTCAGAGAATTATGAAGAAGACTTTTACGTTAAAGATGGCAGTTCTCAGAAGGTTGGTGGAAATATGTCAACTTTGCTGGAAAATGCCCGTGCATCTTCTGTAGCTGCTGCTTATCGCCGTCTGATAGATGCTTCTGCCAATAATGTAGAAGCATCTGAAACACATGATGAGCCTGACCCTGATGATTCTGGGTTGATAATGCATGACGGAAATGAAAATCTAGATATTCAAAGTCCAATCGCTCAGGCGAAACTTGCTTATGAACCAGATCCCGATGGTCTTTCTAGCAATCAAAACAAATTAGAACCTGATCCAGATGATTTGCAGCATGGTGAAACTCTACAACTGAAGCATTGTTCTAAATCTACCAAAAGCAATTCTCAGAACACTCTTGGGAAATCATCAGCCATGAGTTCAAGTGAAGAGCCTGATCCTGATGATTCCGGTGTTTCTTCAAGTTTTGGAAATGTAGGTGAACCTGTGGCGGAGATTCTGGACACCAAGATTATGACAAGTGAGACCATAGATGAACCAGATCCTGATGATAGAGAAGCACAATGGAAAATTTTGGGTTGTCCAAACATAGCAAGACATGATCCTCGTCATAACATAACAACTGAAACCTTGGAAGATCAAGCCCATTTCAACCAAGGTAATGAAGAACTTGATCCTGATCCAACCAAAGCAAATGAAATAGCACAAGTGGAGCATCATCCACATGATAAGTTAGTGCCGCAACTGGGAATATCTGATATGAAAATTGATGAGCCTGATCCTGATGATCAAGAATTACAGAGAATCCGAGACTCTGTTACCAGTGTTTGTAGTCGCATGCAAAAGGCCATTGAGATGTTGCGATTTGAAGTTAATCCCACAGAGGCAGCAATTGTCCTGCAAACTCTATTTAAGATAATCAGGTATGTTTGACTGTCCTTTATTTCCTGAATACACATTAAAGCGTTGGTACTGTCCATCTGAGCCTGCCTCTTGCAAGCCCCTTAGATGTTTTGATTCTTTCTTATTCTACCTAGCATTTTTTCCTCTTTGTTTTGTGAACTAAATTACTGATGAAAGCTGGAATTATTTTCCTTTGCCCGCAGGAATGTGATTGAACACCCAGATGAAATGAAATTTAGAAGACTTCGGAAGGTAGAATCCTTGTTAATCTTGACGGTTTTGCTTTATTTCCATGGATTTAATCCATTATAATAACTCTTTTATGTACTGGAATCCTCTTTTCCTCTAGTCCATATTTTAGTTACTAATAATGGTATATTGCAGGCGAATCCAATAATCCAAAGAAACATTGCAAATTACAAAGGTTTGTTTCCTTTAATTCTTCTCCCCACCCTCTTTAAACAAAATTTTTTTTGATATGTTAAACAAGGTTTTGGTCAGTAAAAGTTTTATTAAATGATAGATTGGGGAAAATGTGCATTTCACTAGAAGGATAGGAGCAAACCCTTCTCAAAAGTACATTGCACAGAAGTTTAATGCAAAAAATTTAAGGCCTTTATATACAGGGAACTGGAGAAAAAATAAAGGATGCCTTAGTTGAGTAACTTTTAAGAATTTCTTTTCCCCGGACAGTTGAATTGGTTAAACACCGACTAGCAACAACCCCAATAAGTAATAACATATAACAAGTGTATCATTCAACCCTAATTCTCATCACCTTTTTGTTCTTGCAGCTGCCATGGAAATACTTCTCTTGATTGGTTTTAGTGAAGATGTTATATTGGATGAAATGGGGAAGGCAGAAACCTATCTAGTGCTAAAGCGGAATGACCCTGGTCTGTTATGGCTTGCAAAGTCCTCCCTTGAAACATGTATTGCTTACTAGTTTTGCCAACGTGTGGATATGTGTGAAAAATGCTTGGCCAACAAATGTGTGAAAATAAGTGAGACGTTCAAAATGGTGAAGAAAACGCATAACGTGTAAATTGTAGGTGGTGTGAATGGACATACAAGATTGATTGTTTACTTCATATTGTAATTATTTGAGAAAAGATTTGTAAAAAGAAAAATAAAAGTTGGTTTGGAAATGTGAGCTCCCCTATTTTGCATGGTCAATGGCGTGCATTCCTTTTCTTTTACGTTTTCTTTTTCTTCCATAACCGTTTTTGTTGCGACTTCATGCCTCTCCTGGAACTGGAAATAGTATTCTTATCATGGCCAAAAACATACATGACCATAACTTCACTAGGGAGATGGCTCTGACATTTTAACAGCGTTTTACAACTGTTGTTTTCTTGACCCGCTGCTGGCTTTTTTCATTTTACTTCTGGAAACATTTCACCTGTACTTATTTTTACTACAATCCTTTAATTGTTCAATCATAAATATATAAATATATATATATATATATATATATATAAGAGTTCATCATTTATAAATTATAAATAAGGATTCTTCATCTATAAATGTGAACTCTACATAACTCGAAATTTAATTGATTCTGCCGAAAATTATCTTTGTATATGAAATTTGGAACGAGTAGATAGCATGTGCTTCATTAACATTAAGGCACCCAGAGCGAATGTACCAACTCATCAAATCTAACAAACCAGAAAACTTTAACATTTACTCGAAATTTACAGCCAAATTTCTTATAAAACCTCATAAAAATCGGTCTCATTCAATTTCTGGTGATATGGGTGGTCTTGCAAATGAAACTTCAGGAATTTAAGCACTATCCATTGGAATATCACTGCCACTAGGGTTTGCTAGGCTTTCACAGATACTTTTCTGGGTCTGATCAGCACCAAACGTGAACTCCTGCGGAGGAACTTGTAAAGGCGGACCAGCAAAAATAGAAGTAGCACCAAGATTATTGAAAACAGGAACAGAAACAGGAACTGGACCAATTGCCTTTGGGAAGCCAAAGTTGAAGGATGGGGCTCCCGTAAAGGAGAAGGTAGGCAGAGCAGGAATGCTACTATCAGATGATCCAAAGAGCTTTTGCTCATATTCCTGCAATTGCTGGTATACAGCTATAAATCATGAACAGGGAATGAAAATCAGAAGATATTAGCGCTTTTTGGAAGGAAAAAAAGCATTTACACATGCAATATAAAAAATAATAACAAATAATACAGGAATAAACATCATCAAACAACTACAAGTATACAATCTCTAAACTCGATCTCAATCATACCAAAATTTGCAATAATTATTACTTTTTAAAAACAGATTTACTTTACACGAAGACATTGTAAAAAATTACTCACTAATAAAGCATTTCTACCTCTACATTCCGTCTCAAATGGCAGGAAAATGTTGATTTGTCAGATAAAAAGTAAGAAAGATAAGTATCCACCCCTCCCATGCAATCTAACAAATACCAATCAGAAATTGAAAACAGTTTGATGATAGTTTCAGCAGCATTAGACCTTTTACTCTTACAAATGATATTATATGACAATCATTTTTCCTCTTCCTAATAATATAAATGGGATTCGTATATTGTTTCCAATTAAGTGAAATCCAATTAAGTAAAATGACACCATATTAAGAATTATTAACAACATTAAATGTTTTTGTGATATAAGGTAATCTAAGTCAAGGCTGGTAAATACCTTGACTTAACTCAACAGATGATCTCCGTTCTTTGACCCACTGATAGCTCTGTGGAAGCCTCCATCCTTTAGACTTCATCAAATAAGCTATTACAATTGCTGGTGACCTGTCAGAAAGAATATAATCATCCTTGAAAACAATTTATTTCATGTAAGGGTATAAAAACACTCGAGCATTCGGCTCAATGGAAGATACATGTATCTCTCGAAGAGTTGGAATCCCCCCTTCACCAAATCAAAAGAAAAATCAAAAGGGAATATACACACATACATAGTAGTTTATCTCCTATGTACAAAATGACAAGGTGGCCAAAAGCTACCTGGAAGGCATCATATTGCTAAATTCTGGGGTAAGGTTTGACTAGGTTCTTCCACCATAGTCTATATGCAAAATCATTTTCAGCATTCAAATTTGAATTCTTTTAGTATAAAATATGATTAAAAAAAAGGAAAAAAAACCGCTTCAATATCCTCATGGTTGTTTTGGTGTGTGTTTGTTGGATTAGAAAAGAAATGTAGAAGCAGTAGTAATCAACCTATTTTTTCCGGACATGCAGTGCACAAGTACTCGAGCCTTATCCCTCTCACATTGCTCTGCAGAAATGAATCACAGGTCATAAAATGCCAATGAGACTATAAAACTATGAAACATGTCAACTGGAAGTGTCAGAACTACCGTAATGCAACTGAAAAACATTAATTTAATATCTGCAAGCAAACTCTGCAATAGCCATTTTTCTTGGGCAATGAAGGGCATAATGATTTAAGCAGAACAAACCACAACAAGGTTACCAAGTTAAGAAAAGTGATTGTGATGTAAACACGATATCATAGAAAGGTTTCTAAATTGTAAATGTGCAGAGCCCCAAGGGAAGCACGTGTGTTTGGCAGCAGAATACACACAGTTGACCATGTGAATTAAGAAATTCAAGAAGCACCTCTTCATGATTTAAGAGAAAATATACTCACTAGATGCTTCTCAGGGCCTGAAATAGAGTGTGAATGTTATTGAATGCTGCTCAGACCAACATCATGAAAATTTCACGGGTGAAAAATTCGATGCATGAAAGAGGAAATACTAAAGTCATGAACCAAAGAGAAGATACCAATGTCAAGCTTTTGACCACAAACTGAACTTCATAATGCAACACAAATGTTAACGCACCTAAAAATTGTATTGCATCATCAAATTGTAAAATTTTGTCATCTTGCAGGCAGTGATAGGTAAATGAATTCTTGTAGAGATTTTGACAAGCAGGTACAGTCTGCAAAGAGATCATATAAATAACATAAGAATGTTCTACATAAGTAAGCAACAACTTTTACACCTTACAGCCATCAATATGCATTTTAGCAGTCACAACATCCAACAGAGAGGAGATCAAACTGCAGAATGAAAAATGAAAAAGAATGGATTCTGATGCCATCACTCATAACACCTTCAAAGATGTTCCTCTCAATCTCATCAACAATAGCAATGGGATGACTGCAAATTATTTATTAGCTTCGTTTAAAAACTATGATTCACAACATAAAAAAATCAGCCCGCAGTCATCACAGTCCCCAATCTCATTTCTCCTCATTCCTATTGTAGGTTAAAGTTAAATTAGGATCAACAGATAATCATCTAGCCATTGTTTGATAGAAGAATATCTTTCATCTTTGATCCCATTCCAATAAAATTTTAGTTTTTTTCTCTTAGAAAAGGCAAACAAAATACATAAACTTCCATAATGAGCAACTCCACATACCAACAAACAAGCTCTTTATTGGCTGCTATGTTTAACCACCTTCCGGTTAATTCTAAATGTATAATGGCTCTGTATGGAATTTTAATTTACTATCAAAAGCAGATCCCATCACTATAGTAAAAAGGAACTTGAAAGCATCTATTGATCTCCAATTAAGATAAATTTGATCCAATGACATGCAAGGTTTAATGTTGTATATCATTGACCCCTTATCTTCAAACTGTCCAGTATTCTCTGCCTATCTACCTAATTAAATGCCAACATTAATTATCCGATTTTCAAATTCTCAAGTAAACATTATGAAAATTTTACAATTCAATTTTATGAGTAAAACAACAATCAGGTTCTCCTTTCGAATGTTCAAAGCTAAAAGACAAAACAACTGCTCTTACGACTGTTTGATTAATACTATTATTTCTAGTTCTAGCTTTCCTAAATTGCACGGACATCCTGTTTGGGTCTTGCCCCAGGTCAAAAAATACATTTGATTCTAAACTTCTTCCCATGTTGTTAACTTATAGCCAGAAATGCTATCATTAGCCTTATTCACAAATAGAAAGCACCAAGGAATATTATCCTAGATATCTGTTTTAACTCATCTGTAAGTTTAGCCAAAAGGTAAAGGCCTAAAGTAGAGTCTCAATGTAAATTCACTAAGTAGATAGTACTCATATGAACTTTACTCTCAAAGTTATGACTAATCTTTCATTCACAAGCCTAATCCAGAAAATAGCAAAAAGGTTTCTGTAGGAAAACTGACATAGGAATTTTCTAGATCAATAAAGTTCCAAGATCTTCCTCATACAAAGAGTTTATTCAATCATTAGTCCCCTACTCCACATGCCAAATAATTAAAATGCAGAAATCCCATCAAAGTTCTTCACAGCAGTATGTATACAAACCTTAACATACAGAAAAAATATTTTATTTCCTAATTTTCTCCTTTCTTATTCCAATTAGTAAAAAATTCCAAGCAAACTTTTCCAAACTATTTTCAATCCCCAAATCCATGAATACAACATCAAAGTTAAAATCATAACCTGATATTAATACTATAAGCAAACAGAGTAAGGAAAAAAAAAAGAAGGGGCTTACATTAAGTACACGAGCAATTCCCTGAGTCTTGAGAAGCTCAGAGCGAGAGGCGTTATCATAGCTACCCAAATAGAGAAAGTCAGGCAAGATCACCGATGGAAAAGCACTGACTTGAAGCGATGTTTTATCAGAAGAGACGGGAGCTCTGTGCCCACATATTCCACAAACTTCTCCTTCCTCGTACTTGTGATAGTGCCCACATACCCCACACGGATTCTCCCTCTCCCTCTTCCTCATACCAACTCACCACCCCGAACACCAACAAAAGAAACAACAAATTTTCGATTATACCCAGATCAAGAAAACCAAAACAACAAAAGACCCAGATTTTTTGTCTGGAGGAATCAAAAGGTTTTCAGTTGAAAGCAGCTTCTCGTTGCATCGAGATTTTGCTTGATCGAGAGAGAGAGTTCAAGGTATTCTTATTCAATTGTGTTTTTTCTAGTTATATAATATTAAAATATACAGGATAGGGGTCTTTCCTGAGTCATATGCGAGATTTGTACTTCGATTTTTATATTATAAGAATGAACAGTACTAGATATTGCCTCCACTCTGGGAAATAGAAAAAAAAAAAGGGGGGGGGGTTGGTTTTACCTGATTGAGGTCTTGATGGGCATGTGATAATGAACACACCATCTTTTTTTTTTTTTTTTGTAGAATTTGTAGTTTTTTACATATAGAAAATTCCGCAAAAAAAATTAGATTGTTTTAATTTACTAATTAAAATATACTAGTTTTCCTCACTTTTTCATGTATAAAATCAAGTCATATTCACTCCTTAAGATAATATTTAAGAAAATAAAATTTTAATTGTTATATTATTTTTTAAAAAAATTTAATGTATATATATCTTATAAACATCCATTAATAATTTTGAATTTAAAATTATTTGTATAAAAACATGATTTTATATGGGCTAACTTATTGGTTTTTGTTTTTTGTTTTTATCATATCCATTAATTATTTATGTGATTTACGTGAAAATTTTGAGAATTAAAATAAATTTTTTAAAATTTAAATATTAATATAAAATTTAACCTAAAATTAAAAAAGATTGATGTCTAAGGGTGAAAAAAATTGAAAAAATTAAAAATTAATTAAAAATTATAATATTTGATTTAATTTAAATTAAATTAAAATATTAATTATATAATAGATTTAAATTGAATTTTAAATCAAAAAATTAAAAAAAATTGTATGAAATAGAATTATATATTTTTATTAATTTTTTATATATTTTAAATTTTTATAAAATAAAAATAATTATCTTTTATTTAAATATATTAAAAATTATATTAAAATAATATATAAAAATAAAAAATTAAATCAAATTCAATTCATTCACAGTTATCATTCTTGTATCATTCACTGGATATAAAAAGAAGAAAAAAATTATTTCCGCCGAAGATGGGAAAATAGATGTAGTAAATTAGTACTGTAGTAAAAGGCAACCAAAGCCAATTTTAACCGTGTTTTGCCCTCTTATAATGATCAGTTGAGTTCGAGTTCCGCAGTTAAGTTGAAGTAGAAACCAAACCGGTGGGTATGGCAAGGTCTTGTTGGCATAAACTCAAGACGGAATGTTGTTTCGATCTGGCTCGTCGCCTTTCTTCATCAGCCTCTCTCCCTCCCCCTCCTCTTTCCTCTTCCCGAAGGGTAGTGGTCACTGGTACTATGCCACTCTCCACTCTCATGTCTTCTTCGCTTATACAAATTTCCCAGTGTTATTTGTAAAGACTCGTTGGTTATTTGTTTTTGGGTTTCAGGGCTTGGAATGGTTACGCCACTTGGCTGCGGTGTAGAAACAACATGGAAACGTTTGATAGAAGGCAAGTGTGGGATAAGGGCAGTAACCCCAGAAGATCTAAAGATGAGTGCTTTTGATAAAGAAACTCAGATGCTTACCTTCGATCAGTTAACTTCTAAAGTTGCTGCAATTGTGCCGTGTGGGACTAATCCTGGTGAATTCAATGAGGAGCTTTGGCTTAATTCTAGGGTAATCCTTTTCTTCTTGGTGATTTTGGTTGTTGACCCATTTATTGTACTGTGTTGTTTGTTACATTGTCATGCGGTTTCTTGAACTGGGTCGAGGTTTTGGATTGTGGGTGGAAGTAGTGAAGGAATAAAATTTCGGGTTTTAAGAATGTCGAGTTGGATACATTTGAGGTGAAGTGTTTTGTTTTTAGAACTCTATGGATCAAGTTCTGAAGTAAATATTGAAGGGAATGGTGACATTACATTGAATGTTACTGGTTAATGGAAATACTTAGTTACTTTCCAAGAAAGAAAATTGTGCAATTAAAGATATGAAGATGACAAAAACTTTGATTTCTTTGCAACTAATACGATGGATGCTTTAATTTGCAAGCTGTTTTGCGGTCTGAATATGCTTTAATTTGCTCAATCAAACAGCACTGTATTCTTGGAAAAAGCTTCTTTTGTGGCTTGTTGTGATTGTTAGTTTTCACATCTCAGAATCCTAAGTTGTTTTATTATTTTAAAGTGATGTGTAGTGGCTAATCTGTTAATAGATTACTTAATTATGCTAATGAAGATTAATTTAGACTTTTTGGTCTGTAAGACAAATCAATGTCTGATGGAATATTCTGATTCTCTGCATGCTACAATCAAACATTCTTGTTTCTCAGGAACATCGATCAGTTGCAAGATTTATAAGCTATGCATTATGTGCTGCTGATGAAGCTTTAAAAGATGCAAAATGGGTACCCACTGAGCAGGAACAGATGGAAAGAACGGTAATCACTTATAAATTGTTGATAATATGTGATATATAGATCTTCTCTAGTTTCTTTTCAGTAGCTTATTCTTTGTTAACCTGTGGATAACCAGGGAGTCTCTATAGGTGGTGGGACTGGAAGTATCAGTGATATATTGGATGCAGCACAAATGATTTGTGAGAAGGTTGGTTCTTGCTACCATGTATTTTGTCATCATGATCATCGGTATTTCTATTGTCATCAGTAGATCATAGTGTCATCATGATTGTTTTCCTCATGTCACCTATGGGCTGGAAAATGAACTACTTGGATATGGAAACAGCTAATATGACAAGTGAAATCTCTGCTCTTCTAATACAGCGTCTTCGTCGACTAAGTCCATTTTTCATTCCAAGGATACTAATCAACATGGCATCCGGTCACGTGAGCATGAAATATGGATTCCAGGTGTGTGTATGTATATTTTCCATATATAACAAGCTTTTGGCCTTATAATGACCTAAACCTAGTCAAAAAACAATTTCCATTTAAGGCCTATTACTGCTGTGATTTGAATGCAGCTTCATCACCATGATGGTTCTTGTTCATCCGTCAGGTCATTTCTGGAAACAAAATGCTTGAGCTTAAATAAAATTTTAGTAGTTCTCAAATTTAAAATTAGTATTGCAGATTGTTAGCCATTACACCAGGTTGCTATGGAACTTGGATTTGGGTACACAAAAGTTGTTTGATTCAGTTGACAATAAACATGATTAATCTATCAGTTTCACACTATGATTGTGTAGGGGTCATTGTCCTCAATAAGCGGTTGACTGCCCTGACACATACTTCTGTTACAATTTTGTAACAAAAAATAAAATATTCTTAAAAGTATAAGTTCTTGTTGCAAAGTCTAGTCACCCTTTTGAATATAGGGACCAAACCATGCTGCAGTGACTGCTTGTGCAACTGGGGCTCATTCTATTGGTGATGCCATGAGGATGGTTCAATTTGGAGATGCTGATGTTATGGTTGCTGGTGGCACAGAGTCTAGTATTGATGCTTTATCAATAGCTGGATTTTGCAGGTAAAGGTAAAAATTTAGTGAAAGATTATAGAGGGCCAATATGCAAAATAGTATATGACGCACAAAAAATTTTGGATAGCTATGTCATTCTTCTTGTTAGTGGACCCATAGATAGAGACATTTCTCATGTTCATTTAACTAAAGCTTCTCATCCTTAAAATAAAAATTTGATAGAATTGCTGTGGCATGAATGGCTCTGTGAGACATTGTATCTAGATGGACAAAAATGCCATAATAGTAAATTGATTATTAAAGAAGTTTTAAAACTAATGCCTTATAAGACTCTCTCCAGTTCTCATTCCATAAGGCGGACCATGCCGTAAAATAATAGGGTGGCTTAGCCCATTATGCTCATTGATTTCATCTGCTTTTATGGAATTAAATCTGTCTCTCACTGTTCCAGAATGCATTCATGGAGCTTTAAAAGAAAACAAAGCTTTTAATGAAAGACTTCATGACATATCTATGGCCAACTGGGGACTAAATTCTGTTGGATACTTGTTTGTCTGGCAGCAAGGTCTCCCGGGGGGAGGAGGAGTTATTAACCTTTCTTTTTTTTTTCCCCCCTTCCCTTTTGAATGCTCGAGTACTTTGTTTTACTCCTTTCACACTCTACTTAGCTGATAACTTTTCTTTTTTTTTCAATTCCAGGGCTAGAGCTTTGACTACTAAGTATAATTCTTCCCCTGTAGAAGCTTCGCGACCTTTTGACTGTGGTCGGGATGGATTTGTGTGAGTGAAGTTTGGCTGGTTAATTATGCGAAGCTCATTGCTTGCAATTATTTGTTTTATGCTACTATCTAACTTATCATAATCTGCCCAGGATAGGTGAAGGTTCTGGTGTCTTGATATTAGAGGTAAATTGAGCTATAATTTTTCTTCTATGTTTCAATCATCCCCTTCCCTTGTTGTTGGCTATGATCTTTGCCATTGTTTTGTAATGGTTTTTATATATCGCTTTGCTATTAAGGAACTTGAGCATGCCAAAAGTCGAGGAGCAAAAATTTATGCAGAGGTTCGTGGATATGGAATGTCAGGTTGTTTTCACAGGACTGAAAATATTCTACAATAATGTTAGTAATATTATAAAAAATCATTGTTTGCTGAACACAAATTATGACCTTTTAGGTGATGCATATCACATTACTCAACCACATACTGATGGAAGAGGTGCCATTTTGGCTATGACACGTGCCTTGAAACAAGTAAGTAATATTCATAACAACTTTTGACTTCTGATTTGTTATCAATTCTGTGTAGCATCTATAACAATCTCAAGGGGACTCTTTTTGCTGCTCCCCATGGGTCATATTTGAGGACAAAATACAGGATAGTTGCAGTATATCTTCTTTTGTTAATATTCATATCTTCTGGCCTTGGCAGCATGTTAGGCAGCTGTGCAAGTTGTATGTGGTTGCATATGGTACAACTGTGCTTTAGAATATGTTGCTTGAAAATGTAGAAAAGTCTGTCAGTGGACCTTAATTACGTTAGCTTCTTTCACAATTTAAATGTGCACTTCTAGATTTTCTAGTAGTTGGTTCACTGGTTCATTAGTTCCTTTGTCACTTGACCTGTGGGTACCCTGACAAGCTGCATACTAAATATTATTATCTTTTCTCTAATATATAAACAGAAGATTTAGTTTATCATGCTCTTATTTTTCAGTCTGGTCTGCATTCTAACCAAGTGGATTATGTGAATGCTCATGCTACTTCTACACCTTTGGGTAAAACCTTCTGAACCTCTAAGTTGCTTTTATTTGATGTTCTAAGTTTTATTAAAACTGGTTTAATGCTTGTCTCTGGAACCTCTTGTTTAGGTGATGCAATTGAAGCCAATGCAATCAAATCCATATTCGTGGACCATGCAACGTCGGGTGGCTTGGCCTTTTCCTCCACGAAGGTAAATTTCAGTATTTCTGACCAGATTGGCTTTTAAGACATCTAGGAGAACAATATTTCTTCAATGAAGCTCAGTAGCATATTTCTTTCTTATGAGCTTTTAAGACATCTTGTGTCTCATAAATCTTGCATGATTAAACGTTCGAGGCAAAATGACAATTGATAACTTATTTATGCATCAATATTCAGAACTGACTAGATAATTTGAAATTGAGCTGGTTGGAATTTGATATCCTTTTTGCTTCTTCCACCAATGTCCACTATTTAGGAAAGAATAAATACCTACAAGGCTAGAAGATGATAATAAAAGTTTAAAAGGGATAAAACTCTGTCCAAGATATAGTATACTTAGGCGATTACTTCTAGCTGCAACTTGCATTTCTTGAGAGAGAGCCTTATTGATACTGCTGTTTGCATCTCTACCTAAAGACATGTCAGTTGAAATTTTTGGGGAACTTGTCGTACAAATTTTCTTGCTCTTATGGAAAGGTATGGGAATACAAGAGAAAGTGAATTAGGGAGAAAAAGAAAAAGCTATATGTTACCTTTTCCGGTGCTATACCATTCCACTTTACTGTATTTTCATTTTCTTTTCCTGCTAATAGGTTTAATCTATTTATCAACCATTTCCTTTCATTAAAACTGCTACAATCACCATTATACACAGGGTGCTGTTGGTCATCTTCTTGGTGCAGCCGGAGCTGTTGAAGCAATTTTTACTGTTTTAGCCATACACAATGTAAGTATTTCAGTTTAGCTGCTTGTTAATGATACATGTGAAAGCATATTTCAACTTATTGGTGGCACATAGCTTTTCAAAAAGCTTATGACAAGGTTATAATAGGAATTCCTACTTGTATGAACCAATTTTTGGTTCCTATCTATGTATTTTTCCATCAGTGTGGACTAATAAGTGGTGCTGAGTATTCTCTTCTCTGCTAATACACAATGTTGAGGAACTGTTTAGAAAGTTTGAAGCTGTACTAAATGGTCATTGTGGTGTCTGATTGCAGGGGATTGCACCTTTAACACTTAATGTCACTAAACCTGATCCCATTTTTAATGATGCTTTCATGCCTTTGACTGCTTCAAAGGAAATGCCAGTTAGAGCTGCCTTGTCTAATTCTTTTGGTTTTGGAGGAACCAATGCATCCTTACTTTTTGCATCCCCTCCTAGAACAGATTGATTGGTCAAACTTTCTTGTTCTGTTGGTATTGGATGCCATTTCTTTGATCTGATTGCATCGGCACTTTTCAGAATCAGAAATCCAAAATATAAAGCTGATGCATGATGGGTCATTGTGGCAGAATCTTGTTTATTTTCTTTTTCTCTTAGTTTATTGGTAACACTAAACTGCAGAGAAGAATGTCACTATGTGATTGCAGAGAAATTTTGAGCTTTAGATTCTTTAAGATTGACAGTCAGCAAGAGCTACTGCTGCTATAGAGCAGAGAAAAATGTTATGATGGTTTTGGACCATCATCGGTAAGATTTATGATGGTATTGTTTGATTATCGCATTGAAACTGTAAATTCATGAAAGTTGTAGAGAGCAAGGGGTCTGCGCCATAAAACTTGTGAGATCTTGTGTTATACTCAGTTGTCACTGCTTAGTATTTATGCGCGTGATAAGCATATAGTTACCATAAAGATGGTATTGATATACAGAGGATTTTTTACTTTGAGAATTGATTTTATGATATGGCGTCTGGTTCTATCCTGACATTATCTGGAGCCAAGGACAGCAGTCTAATTTTGTAGATGCACAAGTATGATGATCCCGAACACAGTAAAAACATGCTCCAATTGCCCATTCTTGTTGATAAAGCAAGCAACTTTACATTTGCAGTCGCCTGAGGAGCAATATGAATCAGTGATGTGTTTAGGCTACATCATGGTGACCATGATACATAGATTGTGATGCACTTCCAAACGAGTAGAATTTGAATGTCAGGATAAATTAGAAGTGACGGGATGAATCTGGACCCAAGAAGAACTTCAAAACCTGTCCAAAAATAATTTGAAATCAATGTATCCAAACCTGAATGGGTCAAAACCCTAAACTTAATATAAATCGAGATAAAATGATTAAAGCTCAAAATAATTTGAATCGAATGGAAATATCGAAATCAAATCAGTCAAATTAAAATGCAAATATTAATTATTAATTTATTTTAATCTGAACTATAAATTATATCATTTGAAAGTGATTTTATTTTCAAAAAAAAAAAAACTCCAAACAATTTGAATATAATATAATATAAATCTGATATGATCTAAATTTAAAATGATTCAAATTTGAGATAATTCAAACCCGAAATCACTTAACCTAAATCCACAAATCCACCCATTTGCTACCTCTAAAATTCATGATCTGAACATGAAATGACTCAACTTGAATCCATGAATCTGCCCATTTGCCACCTCTAGGATATACGAGTGTAACACATCATCCTAACGTATCGACTGTGCCAACTAGGACTCTTTTGAGGCATCTTAAAAATAAAACATGCGCACTGCAGATGGTATCAAGTTAAAATGGACAAAAGCATTAGCGTGCAACTTCTAGATGTATTGAATGATGCTTCCATTGATAAGAACCTCATGAGCTGTCGTTTTGAAGATGTGCCTGATGAGCTTAGGTGGACAAATCAATGAACAGATTCATGTCATTGCATCCACAGGGCCATCCTGGTAGAAATTGCAGAGGTGTTGCTGCACTACTGCTCTGGAAATCACAAAGATATGATAACCACAGCCATTGCCAGATAGGTAAATTAAATCAGTCTATATTTCCTTGATGATACCCTTTTCTTTCTCCTAGTTCATCCTGGTATCCTATTTTAATCAGTTAAAAGAACCTGCAAAAATTTAACAACAATGCACATCGTGAACAGATTTCTATTAAATCAGAATAACTTTTGTGCATACCATCCATATATTACAAAAGGAAAAATTGCATGTCTTTCCTCATTTCTTCTATCCTCTTAACTCATTATATCCGCTGAAAGCACGACTATGAGTGCATTGATTTGAAACCCTCTGTTAGAGGAACCACCTTTGCTGACACTTTAGCCTGCAACTTAGAAACAGCTTGACGAATGTCCTGTAATATGGAATGATGATCATCACATAATATAAAGTTGTAATATGGCTGTTTCCTGCAATAATGTAGCAGATGTATTTCCTCATGCAGGTTTATCAAAATTTTTATCTGATGCACCATTTCAGCGAACTGCTAGCATATTTAAAAGGGTGGAGAAAGCAGGTCTATAATACTAAGCCCTGAGGAAACATTTTTGGATTAAGATGAAAGCAATAACTAACCACAATTGCAACGTTTAATTATGACTTGAATTCCTTTTACTCTATTTTCAGCAGGAAAAAAGAAAAGAGCTGCTTGGCAAGCTGCATCATCTACATGTTTAAACATACAATTTAGCATCATCTACCATACTGCAAGATGGAGTGAACCTCAATTCAGATGATAAACCATTTAGCTAAACTATTTGGAATGTTATTCTCCAAGGAAGATTTTATGTCAATCAGTTCCACCTCCCTAGTAAGCTGACAATCACATTGTAGCATTTGAGAAGCTTAGCAGCTGACATAGATGTGTTAGATGTTTACCCTTTCTGGACAATGTAATAAAAACAAGTCATTCAATTAAATGATTACCTCTATACTGTAGCGAGAAGAGAAATGAGTTAACAAGACAGCCTTATTTCTGATCCATTGAGCATGTTCAATGATCTGAAATTTTGGCATCAAATGAAGTTAAAACTTAAAAGTCATTAATAATGTTGTAACAATAGAATGGGCGAATCAACATCAAGCATACCTCAAGTAAATGAGTATGACCATGTTTTCTTGCATGATCAATGTTATAATCTTCATCGAGGAAAGTTGCCTGTTAAAAATGTTTCCACATCAGATACGTGAAGACTATAAATTACACAAATTTGTGAATGTTGGTCCAAGGACAGGAGGGAAAAAGAACAGAATATTAACATTGTGTGTAATGATTTCAACCATGAGATCAGTGTAAAGATAAGCGGAGCTTTCTTTTCTTTTTCTTTTTTTTTTCTTTTTGCTTTTCTTGAGCATGTCAAATATACTCTCTTTTCATAACAGCTGCAACTTTCAAAATCTTATGGCCAGAGAAAGGCCAATTAAATCACAGAAAACTGCTATATAGGCTAGAACAGATCTCAGAAAATTAGTGCAAATTACTTGAAAACCTATGACTTGGCAGAGTTCAGGTCCACTATTAGATAGGATAGGGTCCATGATCAATGAAACTGACTTGTACTAATGAAATGATTACCTTACAGTTAGATATTAGAAGAAAAAAGAAATGATTCAGAAGGTGCAGGTATAGTAGTCTGATTGTTATGTGTGAGTTTACAGCAAAGCTCACATCTGTTATAAATGCTAGAAGGTATGCCATATTGGCATGTGACACTTAGCAGGCAGGAGCATAACACAAATTAATCATGGATTTTACAAAGCATTGTACTTGTTTCATCCAATTCCACTTTCCTTAACATTGACTCATGTCTCAGATTATGCTACTAGTTGCAACATGAAGTGGGCAATCTTAACACAGATGTTGCAACAAATATTTTCAGCACACAGCTAACAAGGGAAAAGAAGATGGAAAAGTTTGTATTCAGTCCATACCTCAGTTATAAGAATTTTGGCCCTTAAGGCATCTGCATTACGTGGATCAAGCATGTATTCTGCTGTTGTATCCCCTGTAAATGCCACTTCTGGAGACAAAACGATGTCTGTGATCTGTAAAGGAAGGTTTCAAGTCAAATAAATGCCAAAAACTAAAATAAAATTAGGCCACTCTATTTTGCTGAAGCTACGGACCTCAACACCGGACTTCTTCAATTTCTCAATCTGTTTCCCTTTCAGATGAATGTACTGCTTCTTCAGCTTTTTTCTAACAGAGTATATGACATAACCCTGGAAAAGACCAACTAATGTCATACTCTAAACTGTAAAGCATCCAAACGTTAAACAACAGAGATAACAAATTCATCACCCATGTTTAAAACCTCGATAATGAATTTTCCAAGGGCAAAAACTTATGAGCCACGTATTTTCATGCACATTCCACTAACAACTCAAAGATGGATTCACCTTTTTGGCTCAAGGGTTTCAAAGTTCCTAATTCATAGCTTATATATTCTCTTCTACATAAATTTATATGATTCAGAAGAATAATTGGCAAGGCATACCTGGCTTGGTATAACATGGTGAGTTCTGAATGGTCGGACAACAATATCATGCCGCAGTTCATATGTTTCACCTGAAAAAGCCTTCTAAACTCATCTTAAAGATAAACATGAAAAAACAAATAAAATTGTAATGGAAGCAACATACCGACATCAAGTGCGACCAAATCAAGGTTGAGTTCCACTTGTCCCATTGTCCTGTGAATATCCAACAGCTTCTCCACATCTTCTTTGATACATGGAGGTACAAATACTATTGGAGGCTTTAAGTTGTACAGACCACGGCTAGCTACATACATTGGCAGCCCACCCTGAGCCAGTAAATACCATATGAGATTATAGTAATACCCAGAACTTAAAACTTGAAGCAAATAATTCGAGATAACCAAAAAAACTGAAAGGTTCAACAATTTTCAAGTAACCCATGTTCAAGCAATGAACCTGGTTCTAATTTTGACTTAAAGCTAGCTAAAAACAGCATCTTTTGGCCAAATTATGGAACTTACAATGTGATCAAGATGTGCATGAGTAATGAAAACGAAATTCTGCTGAATAGCACGAGAAGGGCACCTCCCAATATCAAAAGCAGACTTCAATTCAGGAACTATGACACAGGTTTCATGGCCGCCAATAGAGAGTCCTTCAATGAAGTAACCTTCAACTTCAATACCCTTTTTAGTGACAGCTGCTCTGGCTTTGCGGTACTCTTCTTCTTCATCTATAGCGCGGCTAATTTTGGATAAATAGCCGGAGGTTTTGAAGGAGTTGAAGGGGCTGGCTTGGGTTCGGGAAGCGAGGTTTTTGTGGGGTTGGTGAGGGGGAGAAATGGGGTGGTGGAATGGGAAAATTGAGGGGAGTTTGGAGGGTGAAATGAGGAGAGAGACTTGCATTTTTTTCCTGAGATGGGAATGAGAGGAAAATGCATATAAATTTTGAAAAAAAGAATTAACAAGCGAAGAGAACTGAGTGGGTTTAACTGAGGTTTATCAGTTTCACCGTTTTTGCTCTCCGCTTGTGGTGCTTTCGCTGGAAACGACCTCCGCAGAAAGAGAAATCGCAACGCTGCGTTTTGATAAGGCAAAGCCAAGTATATCTAGATTAGAGCATAGAGAGAGTCCGGCCTTGTCTGACAAAATTCGGCCTGGCCCAATAACTGTGTGTTAATATGATAAACAGGTCCAGGGGTAGGGTCTGGAGTTCAGAAAGAGAATCAGATTCGTTTCTATCAACTTCTATTATCAACAGCACAAAGGTATTTATTTATTTTCTCTATTTTCACTTTCTTTGATTAATTTCTCGCTTATTTTTTCTTCAATTTTTCGGTAATTAATTGCTTTACCCTTCTGTGTGTGTAAATTGATCCCTTTTTCTTTGTTTTCCTGAAATTTTAACTTTTAGGGTTTTGTCCTGATTATTGAGGTTCTATTTTAATTTCTTGATCTTATTTATTTTACTAATTCAAGCATGATTTCTACCATGTCCTTTTTCTTATTTGTTTCATATTTACTGGAATTATTTTCCTAACCGCTTTTTCTTCTGCTCTTTCATTATTTGCTTTGAATTTGAACTGTACTTTCGGCTATTAAATAAAAAAAAAAACTATAAATTGTCACAAATTGTAATAAGTAATTAACAGCCCTAGGAATTTTTATTATGAGATAAGAATTGTTGGAATTTCTAGTTTGTTTCGAATGTGATGCTGTTTCTGTTTTAATTTTGTTAAATTCAGTTTCATAATAATTTCAATTTCTTGAGCTTTCTGGCGAATTTATAATATCTGGTTTTTTCTTAGGCACATCACAACAGGAAGAAACCATGCCAAAGAACAAGGGAAAGGGAGGAAAGAACAGAAAGAGAGGCAAGAATGAAGCAGATGATGAAAAGCGTGAACTTGTGTTCAAGGAAGATGGGCAAGAGTATGCCCAAGTGCTTCGTATGCTAGGCAATGGCCGTTGCGAAGCCACGTGCATTGATGGCACCAAGCGCCTTTGCCATATCCGTGGAAAGATGCACAAGAAGGTTTGGATTGCTGCTGGTGATATAATTCTTGTTGGGCTTCGTGACTATCAGGATGACAAGGCTGACGTGATCCTTAAGTACATGCCTGATGAAGCAAGACTCTTGAAAGCATATGGTGAGCTTCCAGAAAACACGCGACTTAATGAAGGTATTGTCGATGAGGAGGATGAAGGAGGTGCAGATGATTATGTCGAGTTTGAAGATGAAGATATAGATAAAATCTAGGGTTTCGGAATTGGTATTGTTTGAATCATGTGTTTAAATGTTAGAAGAAAGATACGGATGCTGCTGGTGGCTACTGTTAAGAAGCCTACAATGTGGGATTTCTCCCATATGGCACAAGTTTAGATTTATAAGTGGTGAATGTATGTTGTTAATTTTACTCAAAAGTGTGTTCCTTATCTCAAATATACTTTTATAGAGATGATAATGTAATTTAAGCTTATTATGAGCATTTTGTCACTGTTTGATACTGATAGTTAATGCGTTAGTGGGAGTCGTAGGTTAAGTGCAGCCTTGTGTGAAGTAGGATGCATAGATATGTACAGCATGCATTAGCTCCTGCATGAGATTGATTCGGTGTGTGGGTTTCACTCATTTGCAACGTGAATATCAGATCCTTTGCAGTGTACAAGTTCAGCTAAACAACTGATACTTAGTAGTTAAATACTCAAGGAATTTAGAGGTTAAACGATAGTTTAGTGACAGCATTTACAGGAATTCAACCATTCTGTTGAAGCCACACATAAAACAGAGTAAGTCTTAGCACTAGTAGGAACTTACTTTTTTCTTGACACAATAAAAATCCATAGGTCAAGGGGTTAAAGGATCCAGCGACAGTTTGATCCTTAGCATTGTTGCATTTGATTTCTTTCTGGCCTCCTAATCGCTTGCTCTTAATCCTTTTACCTGCAACAATATTATAATCAGGTCTGCATTAGAGTGTTAAACTGTTAATAAATAGGAACCATACAGCTATTAGCATCCAACCTTTCCAGATTCTTTCGATAGCTGATAGCTTGGTACAGTTTTCCTCCTCGATATGCTTCTTGTAGCTTCAAGCATGTTCTTTGATGGCCTGTAGCCATCAATTTCCTTAGGAGTTGTCACTGATAAGCTTTCTAGCCGGACGGATACTTCATTAGATCCGCAACTTTCTTCCTCTTCACCTATTACGTCTATAATTCCTTTACGGACAACAAATCTTCGATTGTAGTCCACTGGTTCAAATTGCTTGCTTGTATTCTTTTCAACTAATGAGCTCGCTGGAACAAGGGTTGCCATCCACCGTTCTACCCAGCCCCAGCTCAGGTTCTGTTCCTTGCCATCAGGTTTTGCTTGTTTTCTCTTTGAGCAGGTTCGCAGCTACAAAAGAATCGGATATAGTTACAATAGTTCAGCTTAAACTTGTATTTCTCTTTCCTTCTTTAGGCAAATATGCTAGTTTTACCTGCTGAGAAAAAGCATAGGCCAGAGCTCTCTCACGCCTGGTCATTGCTTCCAGTTTATTCTGAATCCTCATTTTTGATATGTTACTGCTTACTGTGCTATCATCCCAGTCTTCCTGTTATTTCAGGTCGTAAAACGAAGAAGAATCAAGTAAAATCCCCACTATTGAGATCAGAACGCAACTTAGCATTGTATACTTGAGAATATTAAGATCATCACTGAAACTGGTTTGATTCAAGTTGTGGAATTTGTAAAACTAAGTGTGCATTGCTGTTTGTGTTACCTTTATCCTTAAAACCTGAGCTTTTGGTTTTTGTTGCACTCGGTGATGTACTGCGTTGCTTTCTTCTTGAACTGAGAAAACTTCCATAGAATTTCCAGTTTGAACTTCAATTGATGTACCGATAGACTCCCTACTTGGACTTTCGTTTCCTGTGAGAGGCTCCTGTTTGTCGTCCTTTGTTTTCATTTCTGTATTTTGACGCCTAGCCTAAAATTCAAGAACCAAAATAACACAGAATTCAGACCCTCAAATTCATTAAAGTAGATAGACATGAACTAAATATGAGCAATTTATTTGCCCTTAGAACGCAGATGTATTTGCCATGCGAGGTTTCAGACCTAGAGAACGTTTTTCCGATAAATAAAGAAAAGCATGTAAATTGATGAATTTGCCGGGGAATCAAACCAGAAAGTGTCTAAATGCTGACTGAATAACCATGGCTGCATCTTCTTCATGTAATTGTTTGGAAATTGAGTTATGCTTTTCATCTGGTATATTTGGCTTGGTCTCATCACTCTGGTTTTCCCCTTGGTCCCTTAAGCCTTCTGGTATAGTCTGTATAACTGCGGCTTCCGAGCTATTAAATGAAGTTGAATCTTCCTCTGCAAGAACTGAATTAAATTCATCGCCGCAGAGGTATGATCTGACTGAACTCCACCTTTTCTTATCCGCCACGTAACTTCTTGCCTGATGGGATCAAAATACAAATAACTACTATAGAAATTCACTGCTTACGAGGCTTCAAGAAAAGGTAGGAAACTTACTGCATTGCTGTCTTGTGTTGACCTGTTCCTAGAGAAGATGCTTCTAACCAGCTCTCCAGTGATACCCATCTCAATTCTGAATTCAGCAATTCAATGAATAGAATTCTCAGATGTTCTGTCTCCAATTATATTGACAACCACTACAGATTCCTTGAATCATTATTGGTTTTGAGAAAAGAAAATTAAAGCTGAAAAATGCCTGTGTGACATTCTTCAGTCAGTCAGTCATTGTTGCAGGCCACCCTTCACTGAATAATACCTAATAATGTTATCAGTAAATCGCTAATCTACTATTTATTATTACAATAATCCATATTTAGCTGTAATTAAGATAGAAAACCTGTTGGGTTTAAGAGCTTTAGAGCTGGACTTGGTCCTTTAAAACCACAAAATAATAGAAACTGATAAAAAAGTAAAGATTAGATAGAAAAGATAGGTTTGAGGGACTGCATAGGTTTTTTTTTTTTTTTTCCCCCTTCAATTATATCACTTTTTGCACATGGCTTGCAGCAGATTGCCCAAAAAAAAGGTTTGCTTGCTATTGGGGGTTATGTCTGTTGCTTTTTGGTTACTTCTCCTGCCATTTCAGTGACTCTTATTGGATTTCAGCTGCTCATTTTGTCAACCTGAAAATCATTTCAATCCTGACAGTTCCATGGATTCCTACCATTCCAAGTTGTTTCCATTAGTCATTTATCAAATGCCAAACATTTCTCTTGCATTGTTGTGGAAAAGTGGAAATGGGAATAGGTGATCATTACTTGCTATGTTTGGATCTTAAGACCATTTGAGTTTTTGGGTTATCAGAAAGTGCTGATTATCTGTGTGATTTTTCATGGTCGCCAGCAATTAATGGACTCTAACTAGTGGTCCAGATTGACCAAGTTTGTTGATCTAAACATCCCATGCATCCATCCGAACAAGATGAGATCATTTATGCCTGCAAGAAACTGATTCGAGATACTTTGTTTGACACTTCAAAGGATTAATATTGACCTCCAAAAATTTGGTTTGAAATAATTGAATTATTATAAGTAAAAGTTGTAGCCATACCCCCTGAAAACATTGATGTATATGTCGCAACAAATCGTTTTGGTATGTAGCAGCTGGTATCATTAAAAAAAAAAAATGAAAAACAGTTGTGATCTGAAATCTACTCTTTATATTAAAAGAATCCCAAAGGGATTGAGAGAGAGACACTTACACTAACATTTGAATTTTAAAGTATATTGTATATTTGACTGTGGTTTGTGGTGTTTTTATAGACAAAAACTCAAGAATAATTGGTTTATTTGTGGGCTGTGAATTTGTAATAAAGTTTTGGGGTTGGATTTCAGATTGAATCTTTTTAATTTAGACTTCAAGGTTAGAAGTTAAGTTTGTCAAATAAAAAAGATGGTTTAGACCTAAAGTATTGAAAAGATTCTTATGAAAAGTGAAGAGAGAATTCAAAATTTATTTTGTTTAGATATATTTATTATTAAATATAAATTATGAAAATATTTAAATTATAATAAAAATTAAACTAAAAAAATAAAAAATATATTTTCTATTTGGCACACTTAGCTTTCAACCTTAAAGCCAAATAAAAAAATAATAAAGCATAAACTTAAAAGTGAAAAAATATAATAAAGCCAAATAGAAAATATAATAAGACCTAAATTAAAAAAGTGAAAAAAATATAATAAATCCTAAATTAATAAAATGAAAATTATGATTTTTAATTATATAAATTAAACAAAATGAAACAATAATTATTTAAAAAATATTTCTTAAAAGGATTTTTTTTTAGAAAGTTAAAAGTTTCATTTTTTTTAAAATATTTTCTGAAATAAAAATAATTATGGATTCTTATAAAAAATGTTGAGAGGATCCAAAATTTATTTTTGTTTTGATATATTTATTATTAAATATAAAATATTAAAATATTAAACATATAACAAAAAACCAAAAAAATGTAATAGTAGCATATTAAATTTTTTAATTTTAATATATTTATAATATTTAACATGTAGATTAAAAATTTTATTATTATTTTTAAGTTAAAAATAATTATGTATATAAAAAATAATGAAAAAACCTTTAATAAAAATTAATTGACCCCAACGAAGTGGGGCCGAATTCTAGTTAATCAAAATAATAATAGAATGGCAGCCCACAAAACGATGCAATCCACCTTATATGTGAATGATGTTATCATCATAAATACGTACACAATAATATTGTTTTTGAAGCAATCACAAATTTTCACCTATCTTTAATTAATAATAAATTTCACCTCTCTTTAAAATTATATGTTTGATTAAAAAATTTCCAGCAATATAAATTTGTGGGTTTAATAAACTAAATTGAATTATGCATGTAATGTTAAACTTTTTAACATTTCATGCATTATATATCAACATTAAATTCAAAGTTTTACTTGATGGGGACATGATACTTTGAAAAAGTAAAAAAGTTATTTTTTATATTTTTTTAAAGCAATAACAATTCTCTTTTTTGTAAGAAAAAAATTGAGGGGTTAATAAGTTGTTGAATATCTTAGATTTAGATAAAATATTTCGTATTTGATAATCTAAAATAAGTAATTACAGATCGTATATTTAAAATGATTCTAACAAACAATTATTAATAAGATTTAAACTCAAGATTTTTATATTAAAAAATATGAGTTTTAACTAATTAAATTACTCATTTGTTGGCATGCAATAACAATTCCATCCAATGAAATATGTTCCTGAAAAGATTAGAAATGCAATTTATTTAAGACTTTCGTTGAAATGATTAACTTATAGGTAATAATCTTTCTTTTGGGCAATAGTAATAGAAATTGTAACAAAATAGTTATGCAAGACTAAATAGTTATGTTTTATGTAATTAAAAAATTTTTTTTTTCAAACTTAAATATTCTAATGTTAAAATTTTTAATTAAAAATTTTCCATTAAAATATTATTATATGTAGAGTAAATAGTTATTAAAGAGAAACTTTTTTATGTTTAATTAAAATTAAATGGCAGAGTGTTAGACTCTAAGTGTTGTTTGATAAATTGGACAAATTTAACATTGAAAAATTAAATGCTGAATTTTTAGTTTTGAAAATTTTAAGTATTGAATTTATAATATAAAAATTGTTTAGTGTGCTAAAAATTAAATGTTTAGTAGATTGTTCATTAATTGGTATAAAATAAATATACGATTTTATAATTATTTTTAATTTATAGAAGTTAAAAACAAGAATAAATAGTTAAAAAATATAAAA
Source organism: Durio zibethinus (assembly GCF_002303985.1). The sequence continues at coordinate 9,150,486 of NW_019167938.1, read as the reverse complement.
TTAATGCAATTAAATTATATTTTTTCTTAAATAAAATTGACTTAATACATTAAAAAGTAGCTAAAAACTATTTAGTATTTTCAACATTTTTCATTAAATAATTTTTGAAAATGATTTATCAAACACAATGAAAAAATAAACCCATTTCCAATAATTTATCAAACACACTAATCATAATTCAATCCCTAACAATTTCAAATATAAAAAAATTCTTTTATTTTCGGCATTTTTCCTAAAAAGCATAAAAATTATATTTTTAATGAGTTTGATTTGGGCAAGGCCCTATTGCACAGCCCAACCAGAAAAGCCCAAAACATGCAGCCCAATAGCGAAAAAGTGGGGTTACCCAATAAACTAAACCCTACCTTTTTGTTTTTAATTCGATAATTCTCGAGACTCGACGAGAGCCTGAAAGTTCTCTCTCCTCTCTCAGCCCGGTCCCTGACTCTGCTCCAAATGAATTAAAAGTAGAGGGGCAACAAACAAGTAAAAGGCAGAAAAAAAGGAGAAACGAAAAATGAAACGTTGAAGTTCTAAATTCGGCGAAGAAGAAAGAAGAGAAAAATGAGCATAGTGGCTAAGGAAACGATCGAGGTGATAGCTCAAAGCATAGGCATAAATAATTTGTCAGATGATGCTGCTCTTTCTCTTGCTCCCGATGTCGAATATCGCATGCGCGAGATTATGCAGGTTCTTTTCTTTTCTTTTTTGTTAAAATTCCTCTTTGATGCTTTTTTCTTCCAAATAAACTAGTAGGTTTTATTTCCCAATCTTCATTTATGTTTTGTTGTTTCTAATTTTTCCATATTGCGGATGGATTAGGGTTTTTTAATCTGATTAGTTGGTGATTTAGGTTGCTTTTCTTCGTTTTTTTTTTAATTATAAGAAGATGGCATAATTTTACAAAAATTGAGGTGATTAACAATGTGTGACTATAGTTTTTATTTTTTATTTTTGTAAAATTTCAGGAGGCAATCAAATGTATGCGTCACTCGAGGAGGACTACATTGACTACAGATGATGTTGATGGTGCACTTAGCTTAAGAAATGTTGAGGTTAGTTATGCAATACAACTTCATGTACCCTTTTAGCTTGTATATGTGTTAATCATAATTTCGTTGTTTGTATTTGTGTGTGATATGTGCGTGTGTTTTTAACGATAAAACACGTATGAAAATGCGAGCAATAAAATGAATGTATAGTTTTGGGGTAACCTTTCCTCTCGAACTTGGATGTTCTAACTTAGAGATTCACATAGCTGTTTTAATGGGAATGTTTCTGATGCTATGGTGCACGCTTATCATGTTTCTGATGGAAACATGCTGTGAGGGTAAAAAATTGTATTTTGTATCCAATAAATAAATGCAGTGGAGCCTGGCTTGAAGAATAAATAGCTAGTTAATGAGTTTGTTTGACAAGGTTGCATGATGTCAATATAGATTGTAAGTAGGATCAAAATTATTGTTTTGTGGGCTGATTGGCTGTGATTAACAATATAAAGATTTGCATATCATGATGAATAGAACATTTTCTGATTTACTTTAGTTATTATTTTTTTCTAACTTCAGAAAGTATGTTTTTCTTTAGTCTCACTATGTTTTTTCTTGCCTCAGCCAGTGTATGGCTTTGCATCTGGAGGTCCTTTGCAGTTCAAAAGGGCTGTTGGGCATAGGGATTTGTTTTACATTGATGATAAGGATGTGGATTTGAAAGATGTAAGAAATCATGGGCTACATTACTTGCACTTTGAGCTAAAATTGGTTGGGTGCTTGCTGAAGTTCCCTGTTTTTGTCCAACATGTAGGTTATCGAAGCTCCTTTACCAAAAGCCCCACTTGATACTGGAGTCGTTTGTCACTGGCTTGCTATTGAAGGAGTACAACCTGCTATTCCAGAAAATGCTCCTGTGGAAGGTCTGTCTAATATTTAGAGGCATTAGCAGTAGTTGCTATTCTCAATCTTAATCTGATCCTCTTGGAATCTTGGTTTGTCAGCATAGAACATTCAAAATATGAATTTACTTTTCCTTTAATGAAAGGCCATGCATTTTGCCATATGTGTATGATTTTGTCATCTTCATCTGTGACAAAATAAGCATTTATTAGCATGGTTTTAGCATGTTGCAACTATGAATTCCTCAAGTTGTTTCTTGTATCAGGATACCGTGATTTTTCCTATTAATTTGTTTGTTTGACCATGTTTTCTGAAAATTTTCTCAGGACCAATAGAATACTGTATAGGATTTTTTAAATATGTTTTTTATATTAGCCAAAGTACTGGAACTAATAATTTGGTTGACTTGTTTTATCTGTAGTAATTGCTGCTCCTTCTAATGGCAAGACTTATGAACAAAAGGATGAACTTCCGGTTGACATTAAGTTACCTGTTAAGCATGTACTATCAAGGGAGCTTCAGGTATATAATTTACTATTGGTATTTTGTATTATATATTTTTAATATTTTTCCATTTATTTACTTGGTCTATGTTCTTTCTAGTGCAGCTCTATTTCGATAAAATCACGGAGCTCACTGTGAGAAAGTCGGATTCAGCCCTGTTTAAAGAAGCATTAGTGAGTTTGGCTACAGATTCTGGACTTCATCAATTAGTTCCTTATTTCACTTACTTCATAGCTAATGAGGTAATAATTTTTGGATTTTAGACAATAATATCGATTAGAAAGATGAACTAGAGCATTTATACATTTGTTGTTCATTTTGTTTCTCCAATAATATCAGGTTTCTCATGGTTTGAATGATTATTCTCTTCTATTTGCTTTGATGCGTGTTGTTTGGAGTCTTCTCCAGAATCCTCACATACACATAGAACCTTATGTAAGTTAATCTTTTTCCTATCGGATCTATGAATTGATAGTAAATATATTTGTCAAGGATTTAAATTAATTAATCTCTTTCTAACTCAATTGAACAAACCCCTATCACCTACTGGTTTGCTAAGTGAATCATTCTCTTGTCATAACTCTATAGGAGTGCTATCTGTCAAGGAATTAACAATTCTAAACTAAGAAGGAACATTTTCGTTTTTCTTGTCTTGCCAGCTGCACCAATTGATGCCATCTGTGGTGACCTGCCTTGTTTCCAAAAAGTTAGGGAACAGGATTGCTGACAACCACTGGGAACTGAGAGATTTTACAGCAAAGTTAGTTGCTTCAATATGCAAAAGGTGAAACTTCTAAAGTGTTTTCTATTCCATATTTGAAGGAAATGTCTTGAGTTGGATTTTTTTACTTCCAGTCATCTTCCCGTAGATGTTACTGTCAGTAAACTTTCTCTCTAGCAATATGTGATAAATGCGCTTATGTTATGTGGACTTTTACTGTGGTATCGATAATTGTGTAAACTGAGGTTTGATAAGGTACTTGTGGTAATCACTTAATTTCACTGGTTGGGCATTGCATGGATTACTTTGTCCATTGACACAACTCTGCCCTGAGATTGGATCATCCAAAAACCTGTTATTTCTGGTGCAAGAGATAAACCTTCTGCGACTTTAACTACAAAATGTGATCCTCTTAAGAAGTTTGTCAAATGATGGATTAATTGTTCCCAACATTCATTTATGTTGTTAAAGAGTAAGTTAGATGTAACTCGACCTCAGTTAGATAATCTAAACTAATACAAATTTATTTGGATGACCTTTCCATATCACTGCTGTCAACTTCCATACAGATACTCTCCATTTTTTTTCTTCGTGTTTTCTTTCTTTTTTTTTTTTTTGAGTCAATCTTAAACCTGGAATTTAGGTTTTAAACATTGTTGCAGATTTGGCCATGTTTATAACACCCTTCAGACACGTCTTACAAAAACTTTGCTTAATGCACTTCTAGACCCAAAACGGGCATTGACTCAACACTATGGTGCAATTCAAGGGTTGGCAGCCCTAGGACCGAATGTGGTATATCCTCTTCTCACATATTTCATATACACTTAGTGCATATGTTAAGTTTACTTGTTGCGTAATGTCTTATGAACCTATTTGAATTCTATCAAAAGTTTATTTTTAAAGTAGTGGAATAGAAGAGAACATAAATTGTTCCATATTCTTCTCCTTCCCTTTCCCCTTCTTTATGATTCTTAAGTTAGATTCATAATTGGACTACAAATAATAATTTGAGGACTATTATTCCTTTCCCTGTGAAATTGATGATGTTTGGTGATATGAAATGCCATTTCCCATCAATAAAATGTAAATTATTAAAGATTCATGATTTGACTATAAATAATAATTTGAGGACTATTATTCCTTTCCCTGTGAAACTGATGAAGTTTGGCAGTATGCAATGCCATTTCCCATCAATAAAATGTAAATTATTAACCATGGCATATAAGTGTCAAGTCTTGACAAAATATGGGAAGAGAGGATTATAATATTTCTTTCATAAATGTTTACTGCTCATCCAAGGCTGTCTTTAAATTCACTTCTCATTCAATATTTTGTCTCCTTTTCTGAGCATGAACAAAGAAGTGAGAAAAATATGAGTGATGTACATCTCTCTACAAAGGTGGTTGTTTCTTTTTATGCAAAGCTTCTACTCCCTGTCATTCAAGTCCTTGGGCAGAATTGTCAATATCTATTCTCAAGTATTTTCTGTTTGAGTTTTGAACATTTTGTTGCTATTCTAGTAATTTTATTCATTTATGAGCATCTAAATCCACAAACAGGTTCGTCTTCTTATTCTGCCAAATCTTGAGCCATACCTTCGACTCCTTGAACCAGAGTTGGTACTAGAGAAGCAAAAGAATGGGATGAAGAGATATGAAGCTTGGCGGGTTTATGGTGCCTTACTGGTGAGTATTGTTCTTGTTTAGTTTTTCATATTGAACACGGAAATTTTGACACAAATATGCTCTTTCCAGCATGCAGCAGGTCAAGGCATATATGATCGCCTCAAAATATTTCCACCTTTGCCATCACCTCCAGGCCATGCTAACTGGAAGTCCAGAGAAAAAGTTGTTACTGCAGTGCCAAGTAATATTGCTTCTTTTTTCTAAGATGCTCCTACTCACTGATGTTTAACCTCCAAAGTAGTGTGAGTTCAAGTTTTGAATGATGGATTGCTCAAATGATGCATGGTAAAAAGGATTTGAGGAAAAAAAAAAGTGCTCCAAGCAGGGACGAATACAGGATTTATGATCAGTGAGGAAAAATATTTTTAAGTTAATTTAGAAAATTTTTCTTTAAACTACAAATTAATATGAAAGATTACAAATAAAATTTGCAACGTATAATAAATCTGCAATAGAAACAATATTTTCACAGCTAAAATTAACTATGGTTCTTGACAAATATAGCCTAAACACTCTTTATAACATATATAAATCATCTTTCAATACACGCATATCCATGCATATATATATATTAATTTAATAGAATTTTACTTAAAGAATTCCTCAAGGTAGATAAAATCTGTGAAAGAATAAAAATAAAAATCATTAAGTTTAGTTTTATCATTTACTTTTAATAGACAAATTGATTTAATTTCTTATTCATTATAATTTAGAGAATAACAAATGTCTCTTTTCTTATCTACAATGAAACTAAGAATGAATACATAAATCTCTGTTAGTTAAAGATGGTTTTTTATTTTTATTAATCCACAATCTATATGCTATCTATATGAACTGTAAATATAATACTAATATTATATATATATATATATATTATAATGAATTTGCCTACCACCCAAAGTGTAATTGTTCAAATTTGAGATAAACAACCAGAAAGTTATTGTATGAGCCTCAATTTAGTGGGGGCAAATATGATAAAAAAAATTTCAGTGGGAACAAAGCTTTGAATTTCTAGAACTTTTGAGATTTTTTCTAATAAGCCTAAAAGAATTACAGGTATACATGTAATATGCTTCTGGCTGCCAAACAGGTTTAACTCCATTATAAATCCTCTGACCTGCTTGGATATAAACCAAAGATGCTTCTGACCACAGAAAAAAAGATGCCAACCTGTTGTCCCATAAACAAAAACTTTCTGTCTTGTTCTTTTAGTTTGATTTTGTTTACTTCCTTTTGTTGCCTCTCATCATACTCTCTGATTGATGTCATTGATAAGTTACTCAATTAGGGCATACTGATACCATGAGGTAGCTAGATCCCATGCTTTGTTTTGTCTCCATTTTTGCATTAATAACTCTAAACAAGCACTTTTAAGCACGCAACTTAGAAATGCTTGATGCCCAGTGTTTATCTTACTTCTTGAGTTTCAACTCAATACCTTCTTGCTTCCTGTTAAATGTTCAAGATAAACGCAAGGCGAGCATGGAGCCCTTGGAACACGAACCAGCCTTGAAGAAAATAGTAACTGATGGCCCAATTGGTTTGGTTTCAACCACCTCCTCACCATCTCCCATGCAAGGGGAAACAGTGGCACCACTTTCATCAGGTGACTTTGATTCGGAGCAGCCATCATCATCTGAAAAGATGCCCAATGATGAAAGGTCGGGCAATGGAATTGGAAAAGATGGTCAAACTTTGAAGATGTCAGCCATCCTTAATCAAATTTGGGAGGATGACTTGAATTCTGGACGTACATTGGTAACATTGTTGGAGCTGTTTGGTGAAAGCATTCTCTCCTTCATTCCAGCTCCTGAGATGTCTCTGTTTTTGTAACATGTTGCAGAATAGCAGATTTTTATTGTTGTTGGGGTAGGAATATCATCATTATCGTAATTGAAGATAATTGTTTTAGTTCCTCTCTCTCTCTCCATACGACTTTCTATCTAAAGTTTCCCAGGCAATTGAACTGAATGATCTCCCTGTTCGTGCAATCCTGAATCATCCCTCAGTCTTCTAATAAAAAATTAAATAGAAACTCTTCCAATGTATATTATGACTATGAGTGGATTTACCCGTTATCTAAAAGTAAACAAAGCTCTGTTCGAACTTTTATTTTATTCCAAGTAAAATTTAATTTTGTATTATTATCTGAAATGACTCTGTTCTAGCCGATTTATTACTTTAAGACAGTTTTAGGTAACATGTAAATTTACTCCGACATGAACGTTAATTCCCCCAAACAACATTGAACAAACTGTGTTCATTTAGTAATGAAACTCATTTTTTTTGTTAAAGAATGGATAGTCGATATTAAAATGTTTTAAATTTGTTGAATATTAACTTTTAAAGAGGTGATTATACAAACCAAATAAGTTAATCATGAAACTCATCAATCTTTGCAATACCATTACTAAATCGTGATTATCCGCAATAACAAAATAGTTCGCTCCATTTATTCCGCTGATGTAGTTAGTTTTGAGAAAACATAGGAAATTGGTGAAAGAAATAAAAACCAAAAAAAAAAAAAACAATAACATAGATCAGTACTACTCTGAAGAAGGATTTAGCCAAGGTTCCGAATGAATATATTTAAGCAGCTAGCTTGGTGGATTCATGCTCTACTGCTTTTTTCAAGAAGCTCCCTTCTTCTAACACCATTTGAACAGGCAAGAATCCCATCCCATTAGCCATAGCCAGCATCATCCTCTTCATCTCTGCCTTGAACTCTTCCAAATCCACCGTCCCATTCGAGTCATGATCGAACTGCACAAACAGTGAATTGTAAACTTGAGCAAGCTCCTTGGGGTCTGTCTTAACATCGATGCCAAAGTGAGTTTCGAAGAGTCTCAAGCTCTCCAACTCCTTCAACAACTCTGTATAGGAGAGGAGTCCATCACGGTCAGTGTCAAGGTGAACAAACCGATCCCGTATTGAGATGTTGAATGCTTCTTCATCTTCAACGAAGTTAACAATTGTAGCACTGTCCAACACTTCCACACTCATCCTGCTCTTCGACTCCTCAAGCAGTAGATCCTCAAAAGCTGACACTTTAAACACTATAAGAAACACAAGAAAATGTTTTGATCTTAGTGGTTTGGAATTGGAAGTTGGATGTTAAGCATATTTATAATTGATGCCCACCGCGTTTACAGTTATTGAGTCACTTGTTTCTTAGATTTAGTCCAAATATGCTGGCTGAGACAAATAGTACTTTCATTTCTAGTTCATTACAAAAAATTATCGAAAATAAAAATCGAATCTAAATTTTATAAATTAATTATTTAATTTTTATAGACTCAAACCAAAAGGTTAATCAAAATATTTTGAAAAACTCAAAGCATATAGCATTTTTTTTTCTTGTTGGGTTTTGTGTTTGTGTATGAACAAGGGCTTTGTACAAGGATTTGGTGTTGCCTTTCGGTTTGTAAAGCAAAAAAATCCAATGGAATCACAACGTGTAGAAAGCCACCAAAGAGAAAAAGAAAAGGAACATTCTTGTCAGGAGAGAAACGTTGACCACAAGTTCAAGCAAGCCTTAGTTCAAACACTGAAAAATGGGAACCAATGACCCATAGATTGATTATTCCCTCACCAACCAAACAAGTATGCCTCTTTTCTTGTCTTTTCTTTTTCTTTTCTTGTTCTTTTCTCCACTAAATGAACAAGAACTGATACCAATTCTTCCACCACCACAAAATATTTGACAACTTCCTCCATTCAACGCTTTCTTTTTTCCGTTAAGAATGTGCCAATGCCATCTGCTTTTGCGATGCGCTACGTAAAGCATCATTGTCTTTATGTGTTTATAGTTTTGATAATAATCTTTATTATTTTTTAAACAATTAAATTTCACATAAAAATTTTATATCCGAGTATTTAATTGAGTGATTAAATAATCTGGTTTCGTATCTTTTTTTTAAATAAAAAATACAAATTCTAAAAAGTAATGGCAAACTTCAAACAAGATTAATTTTTTTTAATAAGACAGAGTTTTCATTGATCAGAATTTTAAAATTTTAATGTCTCTATTTTTTTTATTTAACAATAAAGGGGTTTTGAGTTTTTACCTAATAATAATTGTAGGCACCAATTTTGTTTTTTTTTTATTATTATTATTAATAGTTTTGTTTATTATTATTATTAATATTTAAAACAAAAAAAATTTTGATTTCAACTCTCACAATTGGTGACCAAAAGTCACCGAATAGACATAAATTTTTCACAAAACAAGATCACAGAAGATCTGAGGTCTTGAATCCCAAGAGCTCTATAAATAGAGCTATGTTCTGCAAAAACAAAAAGAGAGAGAGAACAAAAAAGGGGAACACACAATTTAAAAAAAAGTAACAAACAAAAAAAAATTTTCCTAAAAATGAAATCTCGATCTAGGAAGTTATAGATTTTTTTTTGAAAAATCTGGGCTTGAAAAGTGTTTAAAAAACAAAAAGGATCATTGGGGGAATTTTTGAAAATTTTTTTGGGTCATTGGAAACTAGAAAAGTTTGAATTTCCAACACCAGAATCTGAAAAAATTTAAATTTTTCGATGACAATTGAATTTTTCGGCCACAGGAATCTAGGATCTTTGAATTTTTCGACGTCATTGAAGTTTTTAACCACCGGTGCACCGCAACGACTAGCCGAAAATTGGGTTTTACGGCGGTCGACGAGAGGGGTTAAATTTCTAGAAAGAGAAGGGAAAGAAAAAAAAAAACTAAAACATGCATTTTATAAGCCCTCCAAAACAACGCCATTTTGGGTGTCCGGACCTAACCCGACCCACGTGTCAACTTGACCCGTTTCGTAGGTTTTTTTTTTTTTTTTTTTATTTTGTATTGATTTTTATGTTGATTTTTTTTCATGATATTATTGTTATTATTATTATTATTATTATTATTATTATTTTATAGTAATAATTCTTAAAATAAAAATAAAACTAAAATAATATAAGGACTTAAAAATATAATATAAAAAATTAATAATAACTTTTTTAATGAAAATAAAATTTTATTACAAGCAAAAATATTATTTAAATTTCACCAAAGTGTTGGGATAATTTAAAAAATAATTTTTGCTAAAAAAAATTAAATTATAAAAAATGATAAATAAAATAAAAATAAATTATTTAAATGAATCTTTTAAATGTAATTTTTAAATAAAGCTAAAAGAGTTTAGTTTCTTTAATTATTGCAAGTAGAAATAATTTTTTCGGATTTCACCATAGAGTTGGGATAATCTAAAATTATTTTTACTAAAATAAAGATTGATTTAGAGAATATTTTAATATATATATATATATATATAATTAAAAGAGTTCGATTTTCTTTAATATGAGCAAGATATAAATATTTAGATTTCTTCGGTGAGTTAGGATAATTTAAATTTTTTTTATAATAAAAATAATTAATAAATAATAAAAAGTTTTTTTAAATAATCATAATAAAAATTAATTAATTAATTCCTTTAAATACAAAAAAAAATGATCTTATTTAAGATCTTGTCAAAAGATTGAAATGATCTTAAAACTTGTTTATAACTTTTAAGATTTTACCGAAGAGTAGAGATAATCTTAAAACTTGTTTAATAAATTTTAAGAACTCACCAAAGAGTCGGGATGTTTCTAAAATTTTTTCGAAACAAATAATTAAAATATCTTATGATGAAGTTTCAAGAATTTTGTGAATGCTCAATTTTCTCGAAATATTTTTTAAATAGTGATTTTTTTATAAATTTCATCAAAGCGTTAGAGAATTTATAGAATACGAAATAATAATAGTAATGTTAATTTCAAAACAGAGAAAATATTTTAAAATAAATTTTAGGAAATTAAACTTAAATAAAAAAGATCATGCTATCAAAATTATAGGATTACGCATGTTTAAATGATACCGTTCTTCGAACGGGCGACGTAAAAGTGTTAATACATTCTTCACTCGTAACCGTATTTTCGAACCTAATCTTGATTTTGCAGACCTAAACTTCTTTTAGTAAGTTTTAATTAATTTAAAAATTTTTTTTTACTAAAAGATGATATTTTAGATTACCAATCACACCTTATAAAAAGATTGGTGTCAACTTCGAAAATTTTTACAAAGCCTAACAATTGAGTTCCCCTAAACGAAAAATTATTATGACAATAATTACTCTAAATTAGATACAAAAGGTTCACAATAGAATAATATGGTAAAAATATTTTAAAATGAGAAAGGAATCAAACCCCAAATAGGTAGGAACAAATGCTTATGTGGGGTTTTAGAATTGAGTTATTCTTACAAATTGAAATTGCCTTTCGGTTTTAAAGATTCAATGGGCTTCGCAACATCTTGAAAGACATGAACCAGAGAAAAAAGGAATAAAAATCAAGTAAGGGGAGAACCTTTAACTAAAAAAGATAATTTATGTATTTACGTCATATTTATTTTGAATAAAAAATATGTAAATACAAAAATTATTATGTATACAATTCATTTTGATATATTAAATGCAAAATATAGTTTTTGATATTTGCTAAATTCTACTATTTTTATTAATTTTAAATCGTATTATTTTTAATTTTTTTATTATTTTATGTAATATTATCATGTCATGTCTAAAATTATGAAATTTACCATCAACGAAAGCTCAAAATGCCAAATTCTCCTTTTTCAGCTTCAAGTATATGACAATTTTAAATTAAAAAAAAATTCTGATCTGACCTATTGTATTATAAATTAGTAAGGCAGGGGAAGTGATTAAACAAAAACAATGAGACCCATAGAATGATCGAATTCCCTCACTAACCCACAAGAAAATATTATATTCAATTCTTGGTTTAAGCATGGAAGAAGAAAGTCCCAGCTAATTGACTTGTTGGGCATTTTTCCTTTTTTAAAAACAATAATTTTAAAGAGATTTTAAGTGAATTAAGATGAAATTTTGATTTCAAGTCAGTTTAATTAAGGATTAATCGAGTTTGAGCTTTTGTTTTGCATTCAAATAGAACTTAAAAACTATCCTAATCTTAAGCTTAAAATTCTAAAGAATTACTAGTTTATTTGCTCAAATTGCTTAATTCATATGTGATCATGACACAAAAATAATAAATTTTAACTGAATGCAAATAACACAAATGCATTATGTATTAAAGTTTAAAAGCGTATGAAATGAAAAAGTAAAAATAAAAATTCAAACGAATCTCATAATAATTGAGATTTTAAGTACAGTTTAATCCGTAAAGAAAATAAATGTTTTTTTGTATATTAATTTTAAATTGATCATTATTTTAAAATAATAAAAATTTTAAATGTGTTTTTCAAATTAAAATTTTTTAATTGATTTGATCTCTAATTCTTCATGCTTTTTATTGTATATCTTTATCGTTCTTTTTATTCATAATTATTTGACAAATTATCCAACTTTTGAGAGGTTTATTAGTTTGCAAATTTTGATTAATTCCTCAAGGAATTAGTGAGAGAAGAAAATGATGAAACAAGCAAATCACAGATAGTACAAAATGCAACCAAATGCACGCAATTCGTGTAAAACTTTCCTTATTTCACATAATATTGATAATGAGTCCAGACATTTAGGTTGACAATTCAGAGTTGAAAGTGACCTGAAAACGAAATTTGTCTGGATTTATTGGGGATAAAATTTACATAAAAACTTTTAAATAAAGTTTGTGGAGTTTATTTTTAAAAATAATTTAAATGAAAATTCAAATCGATAGATTGATATAGTTTAATATAAAAATCAATAATATAAAAAAATTAAAAATATTGTTTATAATTAAAATTTGATTGTTACTTATTCAATGATAAAATTTTATCAATATTTTTATTTAAAATATTTATCTAAAAAATATATCAAAATTTATTAAATTTTTTTCAAATTTTATATACCTGATTTATATAATGAGATCTTTTAATTTATCAAATTTGATTTTTTATTTAATCACTTTTAATAAAAAATTCCCAAATTTATTATTGCTCCAACTACCATATTTAATACTTTTGCACGTAATGCCCTAAAATCCATGCAGTGTTAGAGGGACAGAAATCAACTTATTTTGCTCTCCATCCTAACTCTTGAGAGATCAGTCTTCCACTTCATATGGCTATCTTTTCCCACATAAAGTTGACCCACAAGAAAAAATTCTTCAAACTCTGAATCCGATAACAGAATTGAGTAACTGAGTTAATAAGATTGAGTAGTTTGGTCACTCTTCAACAGTCAACTACATTGGGAGGGCAGATATTTTACACAATCTTTTATTGCGTCACATTTTCTTCTTTCTCTTCGATCTAGAGCCTATAAATAGAGATAGGGATTGGCTTAGTTTAAGCATCCTTCTCCAAATACTTTCGTCAGAGATTGTTTACCATGACAAGAAATTAACTATGAGTTTCCTCCTCCTTTCTCTTTTTAGCATCTGTTGTTCTTCTCATTTCTTCGGAAGTGGCAGCTAGAGACCTTGCTGAAACTACCAATGAAAAGAACAAGGATCAGCTTGCAGCATGGGTTCTTACTTGATTGTTTTATCGCCTCGTCTTAACATTGTTCGGTAAAGAGACATTTTTAACTAATTTTGCATTGTTTGGCTGCTTGGTTCAAGTACTTTTTTCCCATTACAGGAGTTGATGACATACATATGAGTAATTGTGACATCTCACATGTACAAACTTTCATGAAAACTGAAACGTCTAATATTATATAACAATCAATTACGCTATATTTGGATAAATATTTTAGAAAAAAGAAAAGAAAAAAAAAAAAAGAAAAAGAAGGTTTTTAAAAGAAAGAAAAAGACACATGTAATTCTTGTTTGGATAATTAAAATTAATAAGAGAAAGGAAAGAAAATAAATTTTAACAATCATTGTTTGGATAAAGAGTGAAAAAGAAAAAAAATGATTCATTATAATAATTTTTCTAATTATAACCTTTTATTGCCTGTTATTTTAAAGCACCCATGGACCATGACATATTTATTATCTTGTTTAACCTCACAATTGTTGTCATATAAATAGTCTCATTTCTTTATTTATCCATCTATATAGCAAAATATTAACAATAATTATTATAATAAAAAATTTTAAACTAGTCTGACATCTCATAAACCCAAAAAATATGTCTATTCATATTTAACCATTCATCAAAATCAAATAGCCAAAAATTATAAAAAAATTTTATATCAAAAGAGATATGTAAAACTTACTTGAAAAATGAGATGGCTTTAAAAAAATTATAGGATGACTGTGATCTGCTTAGTTTTTTTATTAAGTTTTTAGTATTAATAAAAATATGGATATAATAATCTTTTTATAAAAAAAATAAAATTTTCAACTTTTCTTTCCCTAGCTTTTCCTCCAAATAGAGGTATTAAAAAATTGAGTTTAAAAGGAAAATCAAAAGTTATTTGGTTTTCATCTCTTTTTCTTTTTTTAAATTAATCCAAAGAAGGGGAAAAGGTTTTGTTTCCTTTACTTTTCTTTCCTTCCCCTTCCCTCAATCCAAAAACACTGTTTGTATATTGTAAATGATATTTTGGTAATATTCTAATAATATTCTAGATTGATTTTAATGATGTTATTCTTGTAATATTTTAGTAATGTTTTAAATTGATTTAATATTGATTTAGGGAATATTATGTATTAATTTAGCTTATTATAGGAATTGATTTAGTTATTATTTTTATTATTTATATTTTTTATTTTGTAACATTTTATCTCTGTATAAATAGGCTTTAAGCTTTATTATAAAACACAATTAATTATAATAAAAGTTCTCATTATTCTCTTTTTTATCATGGTATTAGAGCAATCTAATAGTTCATTTCAAAAGTAAATCACCTTGGAATAACTAATATTTTCTTATTCACATCCTTGGTTCTTTTTTGTTTCTAACTTCAATTTATTATTTTGGCTTCTGGGTTTCAAATTTTTTTGACTCTCTTTCCATCTTTAAAATTCATCTTTTATGTCAATACATATAACTTTTCATGTCTCCATTTTATTTTTTTTCAATCAAAAGCTTAGTGGCAGGTATTCAATGAGAGATTGTTCAACCAATTTTAATTATCCTTGATGAAAATAATTACAATCAGTGGGCTACGACTATGCTTAATTATCTAAAGGGAATGAATTTATGACTAGAAGTATAAGCAAATAGAGTTTTCGACAAACCGTTCATGAACATGTTCTGTTTCTATTCGTTTATGTTCATTTATTAAGCTTAATAAATGATCTTGAACACCATTTGTACGTTCGTTTATTAAACAAATCGAACACAAACAGCTATCTATTAATTAATTTGTGTTCATGAACAAACTTGTTTATGGTTTATTTAAAACTCATTCGTTTACTGTTAGTTTATTATTCATTTATTGTTCGTTTATAATAATACTAATAAAATTATATTTTTATCATTTACTTTAATCTTATTTTAAGGTTTGTTTATGTTCGTTTGGGTTCGTTTATGTTTGTTTAGGGTTTATTTGTTTAAATTTATTTGGTTATAGTTTGTTTATTGTTCATGAATGTGTTCATTTATTTATGTTTGTTTAGGTTCATTTATGTTTGTTTAGGGTTTATTTGTTTAAATTTATTTGGTTATAGTTTATTTATTGTTCATGAATGTGTTCATTGTTCATTTAATATTCATGAATGAGCTCATTTAACTTAATTAAATAAATATGAACCGAAAATGAACAACCTATTATTTAAACAAACAAACAAACATGAACAAACAGAGCAATTTTCTTAACAAACACAAACTGAACACAAACACCTTTAAAAATAAATAAACAAACATAAATATATATTTATTCGTT
Organism: Durio zibethinus; assembly: GCF_002303985.1. The sequence continues at coordinate 9,134,873 of NW_019167938.1, read as the reverse complement.
CATGTTTGATTCATTTACAACCTTATTTATGACTTGTTGTTACCACAGAACGAAAAGTACCAAAAAAAAGGAAAAAAATTTGTTGATAAATTTATAGATCGACTAAAGGAATGGAAAAGTAAGAATCATCAAATTCTTATATGGTTTATTAGCACCACTGTTTCTTCTATCAATGTATATTTGGGGAGATTTGAGCTTGTTAAATATGCTTGGGATTTTCTTGCCATATGGTATAACTCTACTACTTTTACTTATGAAAATCATATTTTGACTATTTTATCTCGCATTTGTCAAGAACTTAGCCAATTGATTGATGACTTATATTCTAAAATACAACATTTATAGGGCATGCTTGAGAATTTTGAACCAGAATTCAAAAATGAAAATGATGCTAGTAATTTTATTAATTATCAAAATCAAATTCGTCTTATTTAATTTCTAATAGCACTTTGAGATGAATTTGAGAATTTCATGTCTTCATTTTTGCACCAACACCTTTTACGAACTATAGATAATACCCTTATGAAATTGATATATGAGAAAACTAGATTGAGTATAAGTCAGACTTATAATATACTCATAATGTTGATACTATTATTATTATTGCTACTCAGCAAAATGCTAGTTTTACTTTTCACAAGTCTTGTTCATGATGTGAGAGAACTAATTATCATGTTCAGAAATATAAAGCTAAATATTATCCAAATGGTAGTTGAATTTTTTATTCTTGTATTAACAAGACTGCTACAGCAATAACTACTAAATCAAATATTTCTGAATCTTCTTATGAAACCATTACAATCTCCATTACTGATCTTCAAACCTTCTTCAATTAAGTATTATCTCGATCTCTTGTTCTTACCATGTTTGCTACTATATAAGGTAATGTTTGATTGTTTAATACTGCTTGTAAAAATCATATGACTGTTAATCTTTTTTGTTTAAAAATAAGATACTCGTACCTAATGAACAAATTATTAAAATAGCAAATGGATCTGTCTTAAAAACTAGCCACATTGGTAATATTGAAATCTCAAAATTGTGTATATCTGACACTTATCTTGTCTTAATCTTGCCTTAAATTTGCTTTCTGTTAACTAACTTTGTGACCTTGGTCTTGATTTGCATTTTTCACAACAATATAACTATACTATACAGGATCCTCAAACATGCCAGAAAGTTAGGACAAGGTATAAGATTGGAACACTTTTTAATGATTGAGAATCTATAAGTGTACAAATCGTACAAGTAGTAAAGAAAAAATTTTTCTCACGAAAATTGTAAATATGAGAGCAATAAATACCGAAAGTGTCTCACTTTTACTTATACTTGTGCGAAAACTAATATGAATTTACTCTTAACTAATGCAAATAGAAGGTGAATAAAAGAAACAAGATCAATTAACTAGAATTACGGAAAACTAAAACTTAAATATAGAAAGAACATGGAAAGAAAATCCAATTAACATCCAAATAACAAAATTGAAAACAATATGAAACTAAACACCATGCAATTAACCATATTCAATTAAATCTAAGTATGTAGGAATACTTAAAACATGCAACTAATCTTAAACATGCACAAAATAATAAATTAGAATGTACTTGAATGATTAATTTGAAAACCATTAAGTAAATCTTATTTAATTAACTAAGCAACAACTAAATAACCAATTAAACATGCAACACTAAACAAATTAACAAAAACCAAAACCAATATAAACCAATTAAAATAAACAAAATAAAATCTAAGCTAAATAACTCAATAACATGCAAAATTAAACTTACCAAAATTTAAATTAAACAACAAGTAATTTATGCAAATTTAATCTTAACTAGATATATCTAACACTAATTATTATTAAGGTATGCAACCAAACTGTTATGAACTAAATTAACCTAAGAACATGCAATTAGATCTAATATGCAACAAATTAACCTAAGATCAATCTAAAGTGTGCAAACTGAACTATTTTGAAATTGAATTAATCTTAAATACATGCAATAGATGCAATAGACCTAAATTAGTAATTACGGAATGCACCAAAGATCAAAAATGCAAGAATTCAAATTAAAATCAATCTAATAATTACAAACATAAACTGTTTTTAAAATTAAAACATGCAAACTGAAACTGTTATGCAATTAATCATGCAATTTAACTAATTGAACCTAAATATCATGCAAATTGGAATTAATATAAAATAAATCTAAACCTAATAACAATAACCGAAAGCTTGTATAAAGATCTAAACATGCAACTTAGAGAATAATATGAAAACGGTAAGTATAAACCGTAACTATTAATCAAAGATTAACCAAGATAGCAACTAGATTAAGCAAAAATTAAGAAAACTAAATTGCATGAACTAACAATGAAATCAATTGCATCAAGATTAATTAAACCGAATTGAAAAGAACTAAAAATAGAATTTTATTGAATTGAAAATTTAAAAAGAAAGTTGAAAAAACTGAAATTTAAAAGAACAAAAAATTTAAAGAACAAGAAAGCTTTAAAAGAAAACTAGAAAACGAAAACTAAAAAGTGCTAAAATTGGCCTGTCACCATAACCTCATATCCTTTTCTAAGACCTAAAACAAAGTATTTATAAACCAAGGATCCCTAAGAACTGTTCGGTTATAATGGACTTTCTTTGTAGCTCACAAGTTCGGTTGAACTTGAATTCTTCTGAAAAGAACTTCAACTTGCATGCTCTTGCACTTCTTCTTTGCTTTCCACAAATTGGTCTCTTTTTCTTAAAGAAATTTTAGAATTTTTCTTCAAGTAAAATTCTTGCTTTTTTCCCCTATCAATGCTCCTTTTATATCTTATGCAAATCCTACTCTCAAGTAGAATTATTAATACAATCCTAGTAAGGAAAATCAAAAGCTATTTAGTCTTTTCTAATATGAATAGAATTACCACATCATCATATCACATAAGCCGTCAAATCATCTTTCTTAACCAATATGAAATGACACACTGCCATATCATCCATGAGTAATCCCATATATGTGCACATATATAAGTTATCATGAACTTGCATTCAGTTGAAGTAATAATTCTACTATCCATCTTTACATAACATATTAGCTTTAAATTCATCATTATTTTGAAATGGTAAAAGTTTTAAGTGTGTTTTTTAAATTAAATTTTCTTAATTTTTTTGAGCTTTATTCTTCATGCTTTTTATTATATATCTTTATTATTCTTTTTATTCATACTTATTTGGTAAATTATCCAATTTTTAAGAGGTTTATTAGTTTGTAAAAGTATTTGTAATTCCTAAAAATTATTTGAGATTAAAGGGTGAAATATCTTTTTGAATATTTTTGTGAGTTTTGATAAAAATTTATTTTGGTATTTAAAGATTTCTATCTTTTTCTTAAAAGATAGTTATCCAGAGGTCATATTTCAATTTTAAAAAGTAGAGATTGTGGAGGTTATACATTAACCTCCAAAATGTATTTGTATAATTGAATAACATAGTTGATTGGACATCTTGACATGAGTAAATTAAGGAAAATGATGCGGATGTCAAGAAAGATTGAACTTTTATAAATAAGTGTATTAGAATTCTGTATCACTTATCCTTTATTTAATTTCAAATTCATTCACACTTAAGTTTTCATATATAACTAGAAAATTTGCCCAACTATGCTTGGGATTAATTTTTATTTTAAAATAATATTAATTATTTGAATTTAAATGCATATATTTTTTATTTATGTGTGAAGATATAAAAAATCATAAATTTCAACATCTTTTAAATTTTCATTTTAGGATTTTTGGTAAATAAATATCTTTAATTATTTAATTTAATTTAGTAAAAAATAGGTAAATTAATATACTTTAGTAGGTTTTCTTATAAAAAATCTAAATTTCTTTTTTTATTGAGTTATTAATTTTTTATTTCTTTTTTAAAGCAAATTCCAAGGAAAACAAAAGCCAAATTAAATGAAAATTGTCTTTCAATGAATATCTAATTTTTAAAACAATATAAATTATTTGAATTTAAGTTTAAATATTTTCTTATTTATGTATGAAGATATAAATAAATATAAAGTATAACATTAATTAGAAAAGAAAATTAATCTTCTAAGGGGATAATTAATTGACACTCATCAAGCAATTATTGATATTTTTTATTTTTTTGTAAATTTTTATAAAATTATTTATCAAAAAATATTTTTATTAATTTTTAAAATTTTTTTGTATTTTTTACCCAAAACTTCTTTATCTAGAAGCTTTTTTACTTTTTTTTTTCAAAGTTTAAACAATTTAGTTTTACTTTTATTTTTAATTAATATAAAAAATTATTGGACATCCAATCATAAGATGACAAATGTCATCAAACTGGATGCCCTTATGAATAGTAATAGATTTGGATATTCCTTTTTATTTTTATTTACTGGTAGGCGGTTTCGGGCTCTGCCCAGTACATCCTTTTGGCTAGCTCAAATAAATTTATTGATATTGGGTTTAGCAAATTCATTGGAAATTATCTTTTCATAATTATAGCCTCTTACTAAATTTATATCTAGATAATAAAGAAAAAAATATTTTTTTAATTTTTTTTTTAATTTAATGATTAAAAGATGAGTTGAAAACTATGTAAGCGTGAGTTCGATTCCGTCATCCCTTCTCCTCCCTTGTAAGAACATTAATTCTCCTTTGCAACAATAAAAAAAATACATTTTTTTTACGACTTGAACTAGTCATTTGTGGATAGATTTGGAGACTACTTTAAATAATAATAAGAATAGATTTATTAAATTTTAAAACAAAAATTAATTGAAAGATAATTATTAAGTAACGTGTCATGCAATAAGAATCTCAATTGAGCAATTATTTATTCTTACAATTGGAGAATAAATTTTACATTATGGTATAAATTCTCATATTATCATTCTTTTCACTTATATTTATTTAAATTTAATTTTAAAAAAAACTTAGAGTGTATCCAATTCACTCTTTCTTAAATTACTTTCTACACTTGAACTAACAATATATACTAAAGATACTTAATGAGATGCTAATGAATAACTTTAGTTGTGATCATATATATATATATTGGAGATGCTCATGAACATTTGATGATATTTGAACCGTTCAAATTTGATTAATTACTCTGGAAATTAGTGAGAGGTGACAATGATGAAACAAACAAAATTACAGATAGTACAAAATGCAACCAAATGCATGCAATTCTTGTAAAACTTTCCTTATTTCACATAATATTGTTAATGAGTCCAGATATTTAGTTTCGCAATTGACTTGAGAGTTGAGAGTGACCGTAAAACGAGATTTGTCCAGGCTTCATGATTTGCATGAATTTTTTTAGATAAAGTTTGTAAAAAAATTTTAATGAAAAATTAAATTAATAGATTGATAGAATTTAATATAAAAATTAATAATACGTAAAAAAAAATCAAAAATATTGTTTGAGTTAAAATTTGATCGTTATTTATTCAATTATAAAAATTATGTTAATATTTTTATTAAAAATATATATCTAAAAATATATCAAAATTTATTAACATTTTTTCAAATTTTACACACTTGATATATGTAATAAGATTTTTTAATTTATCAATTTTAATTTTCGATTTTAATTTTTATTTAATCATTTTTAATAAAAAAATTTTCAAAAATTTATTATTGCTTCAACAACCGTATTTAATACTTTCACGTAAATGCCCTAAAATCCATGCAATGTTAGAGGGACAGAAATCAACTTATTCCGCTCTCCATCCTCCAATCTGACTCTGGAGAGATCAGTCTTCCACTTCATATGGCTATCTTTTCCAATGTAAAGTTGACCACCAAGCAAGAAATTGATCGAACTCTGAATCTAATAACAGAATTGAGACAATGGGAACTGAGTTACATTGCAAGGCAAATGTATTAGTCTTTTATTGCGTCACATTTTCTCTCTCTTCTTTCCGAGGCCTATTTTTATGAAGCTCGAACATAGACACACAATGCGAATACGACACGATATACATACAATGATACAATAATTTTTAAGAATTAAGGAAACGGCAATAAAAATATTTTGTTATATATTTTATGTAAAAATATTCAATGTAAATATAAATATTTTTATTAATTATATAATAATAAGATTTTTAATATATTAATAGAAAATTTTTGTATTAATAGAAATTTTTTTATTGTATTTCTTATCATTAATTTACTCATGATTATAAGATTGTAAACTCAAGCAAATAACGATCATGTTATATATATTGTAAGCAGGCCATGCATTACATGTTCATACTAAATGGATTTTGTTCTGATTGAATACAAAACAGCCCATTAAATTTGAATGAGTTCAACTATTTGGCCCAGTGCACAAGCCCAACCCAAGCAGACAATAAGGAAAAGGAGGGAGGTGAGAGTCTAGAAGCACAAAGGGAAACCAACAGTCAAAAGGAGACGTGATTCCGGAAAGGCATGAGAGTCACGCAGGCAATAATATTAGAGCACACACATCGCTGTTTGGTCTAACAAATAAATATTTATTTCTTCATGTTCCTCTCATTTTCTGTCTGCAATTTCTCTCTCTAACACAAGACTCCCTCTCTCTAAATACAGTTTACGACCGCCATAGCCACTGGCCGGCTTTCACCACCCAACCTAAAGCCAACAGAAAGAGTAGAAACCTGGTGCAAACCAAAACAAGAACAGTTAAGCATATAACTTCAATCCTACTACATCTCAGAAACAGAACAAGTAACAAGGAACAAACGTCAACCCACTGGAAACATAAATCTCTTTTTCCACCAAGCCATTAAGGTCTCAGCTCTGTCAACCTCTCTGGAAACAAAAAAAAAAAAGTTGTTAGAAGATCACGAAAATTGAAGACCATGTTCCATCTATCAAAATATAGCAAACAAGTGTCACACTAAATCCAATAAATAATACAGTTAACCTTCTATCCAAACAATTAATTAAATAAATTATTAGATTAGAATAAAATTAGGGAGAACCCTTAATTTATTAATAAAACTATAATATATAAAAATGGTTTTGTCAAAACCTTGGATATATGAATAATGTGCCCTGGAATCAAGGCCAGTTTGAAGAGAGAAAAAACCAATTGACCGATCGTTTGTGGGGTGGGGGTCAGGGGGAAGACAAAGGGAACCACCCCAACGTATGAAACAAAAAGACCTGCTTGTTCCTCTCTTCTTCGGCTTTGGCCCACCCTTTTGATTCCACCTTTGAAAACACCTTTAATGGGAAACTCTCATCATCTTCTTGGGAACGCCCTTCTTCCATTTTCTTTTTTTTTTTTTGACGATTTAATAGTCTTTTTTTTCTATTTTCTTCTTTCAAAATTTGGGTTGTAAAGGAGTAGTCAAAATCCCGGAAAGTGATGAAGAAGAAGAAGAAGAAATATGATGTTATCGCATGCTTGCAAGAGATTGAATGTTATAATATCATGTTTAAGTATTTTTCTGGCGATGCCTTCGAGTTTCTGATCGAGTTTTCTCTTATGACGACTGATCAGGCATTTCCAACGACGTTGGCGTGTGGTTTGCTTGGAGGAATACTAGTGTTCACCGTTTCAATACCATGAGTATTTCATCGGAGTCCAAAAATTTTAAGCGGCGTACATGGGAAAGCCAGGCATTTCTTATTTATTTTCTTCTTCTTATTATTAATGCTGTTTTCTGCTTTTTTTTTTCAGTCAATTTTTACGTGATTATTTTTCTTTCTTTTCCTTTTGGTTTAAAAAAATGTAAAAGAAAATTTCATCAACCGTCAATGAAATTAGAAATGACGCCGGATGCGTATAAGTTTCTGCAGTCAAATTCCATCTGTCATTTTTATTTCCTAATGCATAAAATTGCGAAGTATAGCCGTTTGTTAGGTTTAAAAACGCATTTCCCAGTCTCTAAATTTGTATCATTCTCTCCTCATTACAATTCCAAATGGCACTTGACCTTATTGAGGTTTCAGTAGGGTACTGATTGGATTTAGTCTTCAGAATTGCCGGTCGCCAATGGCAACCTACCTGAGGTCAAGGATTTTCTTTCCTGTTCCAAAGTACTCTAATCAATGGATTTTGAGGAGTTCATTCGGTATGCCTGCATCATAATTACCTTAAGGCATTTTTAATCATGCTATGTTGCATAGTCATTATCATCAAACAAACAAATCGTATTATTTGTTCTTTCTCCTCTTTCTGCGCTTCTTGAATACTGTCCTTCACTTATTTCAGTCATATAGAATCGGTAGCGTATATAGTTTCCTTTCAGTTTTTAGATCTATAGTTGTTAGGAGTAAAAAGATTTGCATTGCTTGTTTTGAATGCTATCTACATGGTTCAATCTTTCTCTTTTAATGGAATACTTTTCATTGAATGGTGTCTACAATCAGTAATGTAAGCAGGTTATCTTTCCCTGAATTGAGTTTTTGTTTATTGCAGAAAAGTTTGGTTCTGCGATTACTCTAGATATCGTCAATCTCTTGATTTTTTGCATAGGTTATTCGCACCTATACTGTAGTAATGATTCAGAGCATTTAGCAGGATCTGATATGATGCTCAAATAGAAATGAAATTTAAAAGAAATCCGTGATGCAGCTTCCTTTGGCTTATAGCTATGTACATTAATCACATGTTTGAAGGGCGGAAAAGAAGTATTCAAGATTTAATACACACTAAATTCTGAAGTTCTGATCAGATTCTTCTGTCTCAAGTTATCTCTTGGATGATGTCTGTTCCAAATCTGTTGTTTTCATTTAACTTCATGTGGCAATGGATAAATGAAGATTCTATCTCCAAAGTGAAAGATCTCATTGCAATTGTCATTTGGTTATGCTCAGAAGTCAAGAATGAGTTTCATTATGTTGAAGACATAAACTAGGCCGGAGAAACAGCAAAGCCATTCTTTTATCACATGCTTCAACTCTTTGCATATCATAACTAGTTGGAAATTTATGGATGGCCTTTGGTTATTGATATCAAACTTTCAGCCCTTGGTTAACATGAATTTCAGACATTTTCTGACATTGCAAGCTTAAATAAAAGAAAAAAAAAATACAAAGAGAAAAAGGAAAAAACAGGCTTACGAAGTATGATCGTTTCTTATCTTTTATTCCTCAACGCATTTCCTCCCTTTCTCAATTCACTGCTCTTTAAATTAGTCTTGCTATCCACCTAATAAAATACAATTGCAGCCACGTCGGTAAAATGTGAAATTTTTATATTCTAATTAGAATTGAAATTTTAAAAATAATAAATACAAAAAATTTAAAACACAATTGCAATAAAAAAAAAATAAAACCCAACTTGCCAAAGATAACAAAAGAAAAGGCCACAAAATTATAGAAAAAAGCCTAGCCCAAGCATAAGAAATTAAAAACTGAAGCCCAAATTACAGGGTTGTTTTTGTCATTTAATATTACGTAGGGTGAAAATTGCACAACCCCCAAATCCCCCACAATCAAGATAATTTCACAAAATTTCTAGTCTCGTTTCTCTCTTCCAAATCCCCTCAAAACCCAACCGGACTTTGTTAAATCTCTTTCTCTCTCTCTCTCTGGTTTTCAAGATTCCTACCTAAATGTCTTAATTGAACAACGCTACGATAATTTTGTAGATTCCTTTCTAAATTATCTCCACCTACAGAAAATAAAAAGGAGAAAAAAAGAAACGGAGCCCTCGTTCGGACACGTTGTCTTTTGTATACAGTTTTAGACACTGTTGAGAGAAAGTGGCACGTGAGAGCTTCCGTTTTCGCGGGGCGAGGGAGGTACCCACAGATTTGCCAGCTGCCCACAACTTGGACTTTGGAGCGATCATTTTTAGTGGGTGATAGAGTAAGTGCAAAGAGTAAAAGTATGAACCTCCTTAGTTTTGTCGTGACGGGATAATATAAAAAAATATAATATAAAAATATAAATATAATTTAAATTTAAATTTTTAATAAAAATTATATAAATGATAAAAATAAAAAATATATAATTTTTTATATACAATACAATATAAATATATAAATTATTAATAATTTATATAATATAAACGCATAAATGATCACGTTGATTTACACTTTAGCTAAATAAATTGTGCTATTTTAGTTAAAATTTTGCGTCTTAATATGCTTGAGATTGCACGATTTATTTGGATAAAGTTGTAAAACGATGATTGGCCGTCAATTGCATTCATGTCCTTTGGGCTAACATGTCCTTCTGTTTGTTTATGCCTTTACATTCTTAGTTTATGCCCACATTGCCCCCGTGTTGGAAATATAAACTGCAAGTAACAAACGCTTTGGAAAGTTTAGCTAAATGAATATTAGCTGTCTGTTGGTTAAATTTCTGAAATTACGGATTAGAGGTTTTAAGTTTATATTTTTTAAGATGTGCTAAATAAATAAAGATTGAAGATTAAGAATAAATTAAAAATTAAAAAAATATATATTTGGAAATTTTACTCATACATCTCTTCACAATAACTTAATAATAATAATAATAATCTTATATCTATAATAATTTAGGATTATGATGCAGATGGCGCTAAATGGCTTGTTTCAAGCTATGGAATTGGTTTAGGGACAAAATGCGAAAAGTTCTTTGGCATACTTAAAGTAGATATGGTTTCCAATAAATGTGTCAAAATTATCCTTTATAGCCATTTTTTTGTAAAATTGTTTGGTAAAGGATTATGATATATATTAATTAGGGATTTAAATTATGATAACAATCATATTTTTGGTCACGTCACATTTATTATGATTGCAGATGTAAGTGAGATTTTTATAGTCATTGAGCTATCGTAGTTGTGAATTTTTTAAAATTTTACTTAACTTATTATAAAATATAATAATTTTAATTATTAATTATAAAACTTCTTATTTTATGATTTTTAAAGTAATTTATATCATATCATGTGTTTTATTTATTTTAAAAAATATTTATAATAAAATATTCATATTTAAAAAATTATTCATATGATTATTAAAAAATAATAAGAGATAAATAAACATGTAAAAAATAAATAATTATAACAAATGATATATTTAATTATTTAATTATCATATTTATCAAATTATTACCGAACTATATTATGCATAAATCAAATAATAAGTGATTAGACATCTATAAATTAAAAAAAAAAGTATTACTATTTATAGGCCAAGAGAATTGCTTTTTATGGGCATACAATAAATCAAACTTGGCAGTCTCCATGTTTTAGACAATCTTTAACAACAATAGCCTGAAGTCTATTTCCTTTGCCTTTTGATTAAATTACATAGACTCACACAACTTCTTATCCCTTCACTTTACATTTATTAATTTTTTCTCCAAACCTTCATTCTCATTGCCTTCTCTCAATTTTCTTTTTTTTTTTTGTTATCTGCTCATCTCCGTCAATTTCAAATCTTACTCTAATCTCTTGTATCTCATTTTAAGTTACAAACAACTCCTGTTTCCTTCTACCAATGCACAATAACTCAATCTAATCCCAAACACACAAAATCACAACAAATTTGAAAAAAAAAATTTGAGTACTGAATTAATTATTTATCTTAAACTGTATATACTTGATCTTAATTGAAGTTGAATTTGAAAAAATTGATATTTTTAGAAGTTTAAGTTTTGTGGGTTTTTTTTTTTTTTTTGAATTTGTAAATTGATGTTTTATTTTTTTCTTGTTTTTTTTATTTTAAGTTTTTAAACATAATAAAATTAAATTTAAAAAAAAATTTGAATGAAAAACGGAGTAATGGACAATAACATATCATTATTGTCGCTATTCAACGTTACATCATAATTCGCAACTACAATAAATCCGTTATATATGATATTCATATTCTTTTTTTTTTTTTTTTAATAACGATGATAAATAATGATGCGATCGTGAAATAGTAATCGCTATATCATTATTGGATCGTTATTTAAATCTTTGATATTACCAGCAGTCCAAGCAACTGATTTGATGAGCCTGATTGGGTAATATTGATTCCGAAAGGAAAATCCTCCCATTCTACTTTCCATGGACTGCATACAAATTTACCATATTAAATCCCTCTTCTATTGTACTCACAAATGAACACTGTAAAAGCTAGGGTGTAGCAGAATATTACTTTCTTCTTTTTGGACAATAGAATAAAATATCAATTATCAAGAAAAAAATATAATTTATATTTATAATAATATATAAAACAGGGTGTGTATAATTTTTTATTCACAAAATAAATTTATTTATTTAATAGATTTTTAAATTATCATTTTAAATAATTTTTATTGATTATAATTTAAATCAATATTAATTAGATTTATTTTATATATAGATTGTTAGAAATATTTTTAATATATTAAAAGATAAATTGATTAAATATGATAATTTGATTAAAGATTTGAGAAACAAAGTATTTAAAACTAACTTTAAGCGTTGACAAGGTTCTAAATCAAGTTAAAATAGTTCAAGAAAATAAAGAAGTAAAAAAAAAAAAAAGTTCCTAAGGACAGTAGTCGACTGCCATGACAGGGTAGTTGGCTATTGTGACTTTCAGAATGAGAAGAAACTTTCTGTTTCAAATTCATTTTTGAGAAGTCGACTGCTCAAATATGGAAGTCACTGCTCTGGCAGGACGAAAGCCTTCTGTTTCTAAAATACAATATGACATTCGAATGTCTGTATAAGGAAGTCAAGTGCTCTTATTGAAGTTATGTTTTTCTGGAACGTGAATATTTTTTTTTGGAATAAAAAATATGATTATTTAAATAAATTAATATAACTTTGATGATTTTAAAATATAATTTTTTAATTAAAGGAATTGATTTTTGATTAAAATAATATAATAAATAAATTAACCTTAAAATTTAATCTTTATAAATAAAAATTGTGAGTGTTCATTTGAAAAAGTTCAAGCATTGATAATTCAAAATTTCTTTTCTTTTTCTTTCATTTTTTTTTTTTACAAATAAAGTAATATTATTTTGACATTATTTCGGCAGGATTAATGTTTTCATTTTCATAAGTAGAGATTGTTTATGTTTATTTGAGAAAGTTTAAAATTTGATAATTCAAAAACTCTCTTTTTTTTTTTTATGAATAAAGTAAAATTACTTTAATACCATTTATAAAAAAATGATATTAAAGTTTATTTTATTTTTAAATTATCATTTAAATATGTTTATTGATTATAATTTTTAATTATAATAATAAATTAAAAGTAATAACATTTATATGATGTATATGTAAGAATTATCCTTCTATTGATTAGCTTTCATTAGAAAATGATTTACATAGTTAAAAATTTTTATTTATTATATTTATAAACTCCAATCACATTAAACATTTGTCTCCATGCTGACAATAAATACTAATAATTATAGATGGATGATAATAAGATTTATCTAATATATATACCTAATAATTCTAATGATATTGAATCAATTTCATGAAAAGATAATTAAAATTTTAAAAATTTTTGGTATTTAAAATTATTAAAGATAAATTTTAATAATTTGAATTAAACAATTTTTATTATCTATAAAAATATATAAAAATATACACAAAAATTAATTTCAAGAATTAAAAATTATTATCAGTACTACATATTTAACATCTAAAATAAAATTTTCAATTTTATAATCAAAATAAAAAAAAAGAATGTAATATATAAAATTAAGTGCAATGTAAGTGACATAGAAAATAATCAATAAAGAAAATAGAGAAGCAAGCACAAATTATATAAAGAAGAGGGGTATTCAGTCCATTAGAAAAGATTGATATTCAATGCTGAAATCCTACCAACCACATCATGTCCTATCAACGCCGGTTAACGTCTCTGTCTCTGTCTCGGTCTAACGTTCCAATAATTGAATTTTTAGAAACAAAATATACTTTAAAAATATTAATATATATCACAAACAAAATCCAGAAAAAAAAATCCATTTATTTTATTTATTATTTTTCAAGTGCAAAGTGTTTACATTTCTTCTTATTATTATTATCAGATCAGTCGGAGTAGTTTTTGCTGATTAGGAAGAGAGATGAAGAATGAAACCCACCTCAGACCCCCTAATTTCTTTCATATTTTCAAGCTTTGATTCATACCCGCTAATAAATTCGCCTTCTTTTATATCCTCGTAACTTCGTTTCTTCTCCTCGAGTCATCCATTTTTAGAAAAGTTTGTTTTGCTTTTATCTCTTTAATTGCAGAACAAAAAAAAATCTGTTATCTGGGCTTTGGCTTTCTTTCTTTTTTAATTCTTTTAAAGCTTTCACTTAATTCTGGATTTTTGAAGATAATTCCATTTTCATTTTTTTAATATTTTTTATAATTATAATAATATGAAAAAGGAACTGTCGTAGCCATATTCAAATGTGAGACCTTTTTTCTGTGTCTTGTTTGCAACTCTTCCTCTCATCAATTTCTTTAAATAAAACCCATTTGGGATTTCTTCAAATTTCCAAGCTTGCAAGCTTAAAAAAATTTACCTTTTCATGTTTCAAAGCTTGTGGTTTTTTCTCATTTTTGATAAAGCCCTTATAACCCATATTTTCTTTTCTCTTGACCTATAAGAAAAAATGTTTGGTACTCAAAGCAAAAGGGACCTTGCCTTGGAATTGCAAGCACAATTTCCAATCTTAAGGCCAAGCATTCATGCAAGAAGGGCAAACCTAACAGTGAAATTCCAAGACCTTTATGGGTTCACAGTAGAAGGCAATGTGGATGATGTTAATGTGTTGAATGAGGTAAGAGAAAAGGTAAGGCAACAAGGGCGTGTTTGGTGGGCACTTGAAGCAAGCAAAGGAGCCAATTGGTATTTGCAGCCACAGTTTTCTTCATTATCTGAAGGAATTGCGTTGAAATCTTCACTCAAATTTTCAGCTTTGGCTAATGCTATTACATTGAAGAAGCTTATTAGGAAAGGTATTCCCCCTGTGCTTAGGCCTAAGGTTTGGTTTTCGCTTTCGGGTGCCGCCAAGAAGAAGTCTACGGTACCTGAAAGCTATTATAATGATTTGACAAAGGCGGTAGAGGGTAAGGTCACACCTGCTACACGGCAGATTGATCATGTAAGTTCCTGCATTAGGTGTGTTTTGCATTTGCGTGATTGGTTTTTTTTTTTCTTTCTCTTTTTCTATTTTTATTTGGATCTGTGTTTAGATTGGATGGCTTTTGGTTTTGGATGTGATGTTTATCTGGTCTTTTTCTAGAGTTTTGGTTAATTTTGGATAATGATTTTGGAATTGAAAATACGTATCTGATTATGGACCTAAAAGCAAGGATGATTTCATAGGATAATTTTGGGGTTTTGCGATGTAATTCACACAATATTCTTTTCTATTTGCGTAACTTAAAAGAAGTAGTCGTGTTTGAGAAATCACCCCATGAGAAGCTTTTGATCTGTTGACAAAAGGGTTTCTTTTGTAATGAAATCTAACAAGGTTGGAATTGAAAACGTATGCTGTTGACATTGCAGAATTAGAAGTTATATCAATTTGAGTCAATGTTTTTATTGAATCTGATGATCTTATTGGAAGTATCTTAGCAATTTCAGTTTTCGTTGTTTTTCAGCAATAATTGCATATAAACTAATAATTAGTTTACGAATGAAGATATACGTGTATGCCTGGACAAAAAAACAAAAATTTATTCAATGCACTTGATAATGCTGTTGGTGTGAAGTTTTGAGTGCTCTGGGGACCTTAAATTTCAATACAACCTAGACAAAAGGGAGAGTTCTGTGCTAGAGCACGTTAACTTTTCTCCTTCGATGTATGCAAGCAAGGTTGTGCTCTGCCATCTGAACCTATTGAATCAGAAAGAAGAGAATTTACAAGTGTATCTTTGAAAAGTACTTATGAAAATTCCAATGAATGTGAATGTCTAACACAAAATTGTTGATTGGTTATAAACTAGAATTTTGATTTTTGAGCATGGAGTTTAGTAGATGCATAATTAAAATTTAAGTTACTGGATAGTGAATGATAGTCCTATTTCAGTTATGGTGCTGCATTTCTTTTAAATTAGGCAATTTGGTTTGAGCCTTTTTCATAAAAACTTGCAGGACCTTCCACGAACCTTCCCTGGTCACCCATGGTTGGACACCCCAGAGGGCCATGCAGCTCTCCGGCGTGTGCTTGTTGGTTATTCTTTTCGTGATTCTGATGTGGGCTACTGTCAGGTGAGTTCATCAACAGTTGTTCTTGTCTTTTCTTTGTTGTATAAAAGACAACCTTTTCTGATTTGCTGTTTTCCTCTTGATGGATTTCTTTCCCTTTTGGTGGCTGGGCTGGGCTGGGCCATTGGGGTTGAATCTTGATTGCCTTGTGCCCATTGGTTTGGCTTTTTCACTCTATGATGAAAGTTAACCAGGCAATACTCTTTTTATGCTTTCAACAATGTGAAGAATGTCATTTTATGCAATTCTGCTATATGATTTTAGCAACAAAGCTAGACTGTTTTCATGGTGCAATTTTTTTTTTTTTGGCCAAGCATGGTGCAAGTTTAACGTAGCCAAAGTGTTTATTTATTTAAGCTTGATAAGTAAATCTTGCTTCTGCATTTTATGTCTATTTGCCATAACCTGTCCAAGTAGAAAATAAAACTTCTCTGTTTCTGTGGTTTTTATTCATGTCCTTACCTGTTCTCTTTATTTACAGTGACTTAAGCTTGAATCACAATCAAACTTATTCCACAGGTTGAATTACTTTGGTTACCATTTGTACCAAATTTGATGTAGAACATTATATAAACTCTAACATGAAAAATATCACTTGTGCTGAACTATTTTCATGTCCATTTTTTAATGCATTCTGTGATGGTTTCTCCTTTTTGCTTTTCCCTTTTGTTTTAACCTTATCAATTAAATAGAAAGAAAAAATTGAGTTGCATTTCTCCTCATGGATAATTTGTTCAAATCACTGACACCAATTTGTCCCTACTATTGCTGACTTTAACTGTCAGTACTTCTTGCTTTGATCTTTTAATGACATTTTTTCATTGGGTTGATCTCATTAACGGCCCTTAAACTATAGTGAACTGTTCAATGTGGGGTATCTAAACTTTAAAAATCTCTAATGTGACATCTAAACTATGAATTTGTTAACTAATGTGATACTTTTAGGGTTGTTTGCCCATTACATGTCATCATTTGAAGCTAGTCTCATTAGTGCTAAGTAGCACATTAGTTAATGGATTTATAGTTTAGGTACCACATTAGAGATTTTTGAAGTTTAGGTACCACATTGAACATTTCATTATAGTTTAGGAGCTATTCATGACATTAACCCCTTTTCATTCTTCATCTAATTGTGATTTTATATTAAAGACAAAATTTTGTTCTTGGTGTAGGGCTTAAATTATGTTGCAGCATTGTTATTGCTTGTTATGAAAACAGAGGAAGATGCATTTTGGATGCTTGCAGTCCTCCTTGAAAATGTTTTAGTCAGTGACTGCTATACAAATAACTTATCTGGATGCCATGTTGAGCAAAGGGTTTTTAAAGATTTACTTGCTAAGAAGTGCCCAAGGTATTTGAGGATTAAACTGTTTAATTCATTTATTTATTTTTGGATATACATTGAAGCTGGGGGTTTATCTTATTAAAAATGGGAGAAACCAAAATACAGGATTGCAGCTCATTTGGAAGCGCTGGAGTTTGATGTCTCCCTTGTTGCTACTGAGTGGTTCCTGTGTCTTTTTTCTAAAAGCTTGCCTTCAGAGGTTTGAATAATATTTCATTACCTCTTCCCTCGTACTGGCATATCTCATTTGCCTTTTGCAGATGGAGTCAATCTTATTTGAGGTGCTTTCTAACTCTTTTTTTTTTTTTTAATCTTTTTGTTGGCCTATTTATTCAGACAACTCTGCGGGTGTGGGATGTCCTTTTCTATGAGGGGGCAAAGGTTCTTTTTCATGCAGCTTTGGCTATATTTAAGGTGCCGATGTTGTTGCAATTTGGCTCTTCACATTCCTAGTCAAGTTGAAAATTTTCCTCAGTATTCCTAAAAATTGCCTGGTTGTCAAAAAAATACCATGGGAGCTAATTTAAGTTTTGGTCTGCTTTTGCAGATGAAGGAAGAAGAGTTGCTGCTAACACATCAGGTTGGTGACGTTATTAATATATTACAGAGAACTACCCATCACCTATTTGAACCTGATGATTTATTGACAGTAAGACAAGTCATCATTTGTTCCTCCACTTTTCTTTTCTTCTATAATTTTTCATGCTACTTTCCTCATTTTCTGTGTTAGTGGCAGATTCAAATTTTTTTTTTTTCAGGGATATCCACTTATAATATATAAAAAGCAAAAAAATGCTGATGTATTTACTAATTTTATCAATGGAAAGGGTGTGAAAAGTTTTGGGGATGTCCGGAAAAAAATTTTCCTTCAAATATTCTTGTTTCTTAATCATGGACACCCTACTACCCCATTCGGATCTGCATCTGACCTAGTTTTGGACATAAACTGGATAGGAGATCATTTAAATTTGTTCCACCGTGGCATTTCAAGGAATTGGCTTATGGAGTATAAACAGAATTTGAAAATTAGTAATATATTTGTTTTTTCTTTTAAGAAAGAGATAAAATGCCACATGGAGTGAAAACTTCTGTAACTTTGTTGTTTTAGGAGTATGGACTTGGTGTATGCATCTGAATCATTCTTCCACCACAAACTATGAAACATAACCCTCCCTATATCTTTACAGGTTGCATTTGATAAGATCGGTTTTATGACGACAAACACGATATCAAAGCAAAGGAAAAAGCAAGAACCGGAAGTAATGAAAGAGCTTGATCAGAGATTGAGAAGACTAAACTCTCTCAGAGAGGATGACAAGTAACTATTGTTGTGAGAAGACCAAGTTGTAGGTCAAACATCCAACACTAGACCCGTTGCCCGTGTGTGGAAGAATATGAAATTAATGCCTGATAAAGTGTAGATTTTCTGCCAGGGACCAGGTAAAGAGTGTTTGTTTTCTTCCAGGATGTTGTAGGTGATAAAATGTAAATTTTGAATCCATACAGTCTACGCAGCTGATGCTATATTAATGTAGTCTATTTTAATGTAGGTTGGCTCACAAGAAATGTTAGGTGAAATTTTATTCTAAACACTTTTCATTTGAAAATAAGAAGAATCTTGCATAAAAACTGGATGAGCTTAAAAAGTTGATTGGATTTTAAGTTATAAAACATATATTATAAGGATCAGAAAATGTAACAAGAAATTTCGTTTTTTAAAAAAAAAATTGTTGGCACTAAATTTGGTCACAGTCGAATTCAAAATCACTTGAAGAAGAGCTTTATTAATTGAGTCAATTTGTGATCAGTAACATGAAATTAAAAAAATATTATTGTATCAATTTTTAAAAATATACTAACTTGCTAAGTGAAAATAGATGATCAAATAGTTATTCATTTTGAAGTATAGACAGAAAGTTTTAATTTTGAAATTCAACAAGACCTTAATATATAGTAGGTACTGACTTTTCCAAAGTCCTTTTGAAAATTTGTTAAAAAGTTTTAGATTATATTTGATCCATAATACGATGGATAGAATAATATGATATTCATTTTATATTATATTTGTCTGTATCTAATTGAAAATAATATGATTATAAGGAGGATTATCATCCTCTTGGTATAAAATGATTAAATTCTCTCAAAACATAGAGGATTGTTTTTAATTAATGAGATTAAATTTACATGATTAATTATATTCTTAAAAATTATATTAATAATTTAAATTATATAAATTTTAAGAAAAGATAATTTAACTAATAAATAAATTATTTTATCTTAATCCTTATACATATCAAACATAAGCTAAGATGATATTATTTAATTTAATTTATAATATTATTTTATTTTATCGTATTATAATTTTATATACCAATCATGATCTTAGAAAGACGAATGTAGAGGACACATAAGGACAAGCCCCTTAAAAAAATTTTGGTAATATTATAATCTTTTTAACTCAAGCCTCCTTAATATAAAATTCGGACCTCCTTTCTAATTTGATTCACTATTTCAATCTCTCTTTTATGATTTTATTGGTTCCATCCTTGTTTAACATAGGTAAACATATTAACTTATCAACAATTTATCATTTATATATTACACAATAACCCAAGTTATATAATTTTGATAATATTGTAGTCTCTAACTCGGCCTTCGTTAATATAAAATTCAACCTTCCAAACTTGATTCATTATTTCGACTTCTCTTTTATGATTTTGTTGGCTTCGTCCCTGTTTAACATAGTTAAGCATATTAACTTATTAACAATTCATCATTTATATATTATATAACGACCCAAGTTATATTTTAAAAAAAAATAAAGAAAACCTCTAATCCAAATTTATCATGAGAAAAAAAAAGAAAATAAATAAAGTTGGTTATGGAAAAGAAACCATTAGGAGTTAAGGACAAATATGACAAATATCAAGTTTGTATATTTGCACCTCAAAATATACTCTTTACACTCTGTTAGTAATTACACTTCATATTCTCAAACCATACACCCTCAAAATCAATCTAAAATCATTAAGTTTTAGATTTAATCAAGTTACTAAGTTTCAATTTTTGATTTTTTGTTTTTGATTTTGGTTAAATTATTTTTGATTTTGTAAAATTTTGGTTAAATCTCGTGTGTGAAACCAAAGGTTCCAAATATATATTTTTGAAAATTTTAAAAATTTTCGAATTTACATTTTCGGAAATTTGTAAAAAGTATCTGAAAATGCAAATTTGAAAATTTTTAAAAGCTACTGGAAATGCAAATTTAAAACCTTTTAAGAAATATAAATAAAACTTTCGGAAATACAAATTCCAAAGCTTTTAAAGCTTTTCTTAAATGCAAATCCAAAAAATTTTAAAAAATTTTGAAAGTGTAAATCTGAGAACTTAAAAAAAAAACTAAAAATAAAATGTATCAAGGGCTGAAAGGTCATTTGTCAAAAATGAATTAAGTAATTTTATTTATGAGTATTTTTAAAATAAAATAAAAAAAATTTGGGGATGGAGAGCATATTTTGGGTGCAAATAGAATCTCCTTATTTGGCTTTAGCTTCAACTTTCTTGTCCTGCTTGACAAATTTCAAGTTAGGTTTGTTTTTGTTTTTTGTGTATGATTGTAGAACGTGTAGTGTCTGTAAAACATGAATCTTATCTAATGTTTTTTTAGTAGCAACACTTGAAAATTTAAGTTTGAGGTGGTTGCTTTTACTTATTGCTTCTTGAAATATTTTTGAAAGAAAAAAATAGTTAATGATAGAAAGCAAACTTATAATTATAATTGATTAAAAAAAAAAGAATGAATTACTAAAAATGTAATATCAATTCTTTATAAAAGTAATTGTGTCCAAATGATTTGCCTTTTTCTTCGTAGGATATTTTTTAAGAAACCAATGAGTTGGGATTTTTGTTGTCATTGCTAACGTACATGACAAAATTCATCAAAATTTGCATCTTGAATTTGCTACTTCTTGCAAAAGTGTACCTTTCTAGTTTTTTTTTTTTTCCTTCTGAACTTGATTCTAACTTTGTTGTTGTAGTACATAGAGCCCTTAGGATTTGAATGCCTGACTGTTTTCTTTTAATTGATATGACAGGATAGCTGAGTCTGCACTTTTTGAAATTCTTTAGATAATTGCTAGAGCAAAGGAATTGGGAGGATCTAATTAGTTTGAGCAGATGTTACTCTGCCACCTCAAACAGATTGTTGATAATGGAAATGCATACAGAATTGAAGGCGATGTTTCCTTCTCAGTAGAAAATTTTCCAGATTATGGCCAATTATCTGGGCGGAATAAGAAGACAATCGAGCTGGGGAGCCTGTTGTTGTGGACTCAAGGAAGAGAAACCCAGCTGATTTTGCGTTATGGAAGGCATTCTTTATGAGAAGCATTATGGCATACCTGAGTCCTGCATGCATGCATGATATACTATCATCACAACTAGAAAATATGTTCTTAGTATATCACATAATGTGCCTGACTCTTAGTAGACAAAGATTGTAGTTTTACTTCATTATTTGCACCCAACCAGGCATGGATGAATTGTGAACTTTAGGTGATTGAGCCTCATCTCGAGTTGTCAAAGAGTGGAACAGATCAGGCAGCCCATGCATTCCTAAATGGTACTGTAAACTTTGGTGGGTTTGAAGTAAATGTTTAATTGATCGAGTTCGAGTCGATATAATATTAAGTTTAATCTTGAGCTCGATTCTAAATTTGATGTTCGAAACTCAACTGAAATTCAATCGAGTTTTATTTTTTTAATTCGAGTTCAACTCGAGATAGAAATCAAGCTTTTTGAGTTTGTTCGATTAAACTCGATTAACATGTAAAAATAAGTTCGATTTTTATACTCAATATAAGTTCGATTATTTGTACTCGAGTTCAAACTCAAGTTCGAAATATTTTATCAATTAAAATAATTAAAATATATTAAAATATAAAAATTTGATTAGATTTACGAATAACTCAAGTTGAAGATAAAAATGTTCGAACTTGGCTTGATTGATAAGTTAAGCTATTTAAACTTAAGCTCGATTCGATAATAATTAAATCGAATTCGAGTTTTATTTAAATCGAATTCAAATAACTTGCGAATATTGATATATCATTTACACTCCTAATTTAAAGATGTAAAAAAAAAAAAAAGTTTCATGCCATTGAGAAACCTAAATATTACATCAAAATACAGTTTTTTTAATGTTTTTCTTTTAAGTTTCAGTTTTGCAAAATGAATAAATCCCTAGCTAAAAAAATCCTTAATGCCCATTAATAAAATATTCTTGGCAGTACAGCTTTAAGAATTATTATTGTTTATTTTAAATTTGAATCAACTTTACCGATTATATATTTTAGATACAGGTTCATCAAATTCTCTCTCTCTCTCTCTTTTTAAAAATAACAAACAGGAAATCATATGTTATATTTATTAGATCTTACAATTTATATTTTTGTATTATATTTGATACATATAATGATATAAATTATTAAAACATAAACGCGACATGAATTATAAAACGTATTTAAATTCTAAATATAAATATGAAACGTTTATTATATATATTACATGCGATACGGCATGATTAATATGTATATAATTAATTCATTTAAATATGACACGAATAAACACGAATAATATTAATATATATGAATAGATTTGATTAATACGGATATATATGAATATATATAACTAACACAAATATATATAAAAATACGATTAAAATAATAAATAATTACAAATTATCTATCATTTATAATTTAATAAATTTAGCATATTAATAATATAAAAAAATACTTATTAAAAAAATTAATACCCATTTAATATGTATTTAATATATATATTTAAAATTTAATATTTATTATATAACTATATTAATTTTTAGTATCAGATTCAAAATGATAAACTATTAAATATAAAAAATAAATAATAATATATAAGACTAATATTAATATTTATATTGTATTTATATTATTAATATAAAAAAATAATTTTAAAATAATTATTAAATAAGTATTTAATTAAATATTTAAAATAATTTTTATATGACATTAAATAGTTAATTAAGTATCACAATAAAAAGATTAAACATTAAAATAATTTTTATATATTTATATTAAATTAAAATAAATATAAAAAATATGTTAAACGTCTTAAACATATTAAACGTATATTCGTATGATAATATTAAATTAAATATGTTATTTATGTTGTATTATTTGTTAGATGTGTCAACATTTATAAAACACGAATTATTTTATGTTGAAATTTATATCGATACAAATAAACATAAAACACGTTTAATATATAATTTTTTTATATTATTTTTATATTATACATTATATCGTATTTAAAATTATCAAATTTAATACTTACACTTGAAACCAAGTTGGCTTTGTTATAGTTTTTCATCATGACCTAGTATTGTTTTTTTTAAATATATTTTGAATTATTTTTTTGCAGTCCGCAAAAGAAAGGAGCCTTTTTTTTGGGGGGGGGGGGGGATCTGGATGGCATATTGAGTGCAGCGCCATGGGTGCTGCTTGTTTGGGTCACTGTTTTGATATATATGGTGGAGGGATGGACCTTATGTTTCCTCACCACGAAAATGAAATTGCTCAAACTTGTCCTGCAATATGTAAACAAAGTAATATAAACTACTGGATACACAATGGCGTTGTCACTGTTGACCATGAGAAAATGTCCAAATCCCTAGGAAACTTCTTCACAATTAGGCAGGTGGGATGTGCAGTGATCTTCTTTGATGCTCTTTATTTTACTTTTGAGTAATTAATAACCTTGCTAGGTTTCTTATGTCGCTAACCTTTTTCCTGTTTCTCCGGTTATAGATCTTTATCATCCACTGGCTTTGAGACTTTTCTTAATGGAATTGATCTCCAATCAACTACTCTGATGTGCTACTTGAAAGTACTTCAGAACGTATTTTCTACATCAACCAGGTGGCGTAGTCTCTCCTTAGATATATTTTTTTTACATATTTATTATTTTTATCTTATTAAAAATTAATTTAATTTTTTGTTTTTTCTTCCTTTTTATGTAACAAATTTTTTGGGAAACAAGTTTAACAAATTGAAATTTGAAAAAGAAGTCTCCAAGCCTTTAATTTAATAATTAAAGATGCTTGAAGGGATATAAAGTACTTAATTTCGAATCAAATTTTTTTTATTTTTTTTATTTGTATTAAAATTTTGTTTTCTTAATATAACAAAAAAAATTTGAAGAAGAAAAATAAGATAAAATACAAATATTCCATCTACCAATTGCATGGCTCGCATACGTTATTAATTGCAAAAAGATGCCGCAAACTTTTGGCGCCAAAGTTCAGCTTGAAAAAACTAATGTAATTACAAAAATAACCTCCCCATTGAAATTCAAAAGATTTGATCTGTCATTTTCAGTTGACAGTTAAATCCACGAACACAAAAAAAAAAAAAAGCGCAGAGAATAGAATGAGCTCTTCGATCGTCACTCACTCCCTAATCTTTGCTCTGATCCAAACGGTTTCTGAATCTCTGTCTGCAAACCGTACACAAAAACTCAATCTCAGAGGTAATTTTTCTGTCTTTTAAATCAATTGAATTAATTTCTGCTTGTTGCACAGAAAAATTCGAGTTGTTAATGATTCCTCCATACGGAGTTTGTTAGATACAAAAGGAATAAGTAGTTGGAAACGAAGTTTTTTGGTTACTAAGAAAATCGTGTTGTTAATTGAGAAATTGATTTGAAATAGCTTTGGTTAGTGATTAGGTAGGCATCAAGGGGTGAGACACTGGGTTTATGCACTCAACCAAATGGCGTCTTGTCTCCCATAAGCAAATGATGCTATGTGTTGCTTGTTTGAGTATCGACTATATTTTTAATCCAAAATTCCAAATACAGAATTAGATGCACAAATGAGTTATGAAGGATCAACGTTAAGCAAATTACAAGGTATGAATTTTCAAGTCTCTGAGTTTAGTTAAAATAGTTTCTTTCAGAACAATAGACATTGAAAATTTTTGACTGATAAATGTATACTAGCAATTTTGGATAGAAGTTATGGATTATTTGTTTGTTTCCACAATTAGGCCTTGCCAACCATGGATTTAAACCACCATCGAATATGCCCTGTTTTTAAACCCAGGACCTTGCAATTTTCAGGACAAGAGGCAGAAGTTGACACGTACTGGATGTGCTCCCAAATCTAAAACGATAAGCTCTAAAACGAGTTCATTGAAATAGATATTATTAGTTATAGGTCATGTTTTGGTACACAGGATTATGATAGGATACGATTGGATAATATTATGAGTAAGATTAAATTAAATAATATCATCCTATCTTATATTTGATATGTGCAAAGATTAAGATAAGCTAATTTATTTATTGGTCAAAATTATTCTTTCTTCAAGTTTATACAATTTAAATTATTGATGTAATTTTTAAGGATATAATAAGACATGTAAGTTTAATATAGTAGATTAAAAATAATCCTCTACTTTTTCAAAGGATAGAGTTATCCTATTGGCATAGGATATCTAATCCTTTCAATAATCCAATCTTTTATTTAAGTGCATAACAAACATGTGATAGGATGATTAATATCTTATCCTTCAACTAATCTTATGTGCCAAACGTAGCAATAATGTACTATCAAAGAATAATTACTTGATTTGAAGAAACATCTCTACGACTGTAAAATTCACTACCAGGGATCCAATTATGTTTCGTCGGCAACTAAATGTAGTCTAGCTGAATTTTGCTTGACGTATAGCAACAAGGTTGCTTGACATAGAAAGTGATTTTTCTTGCTTGTTCGGGAGTGGATTCCTACTATTGTGGATACAGAGAATCTTTCACTTTATGTTTTACTCTCCTGTTTGACATCCCTTTCTGAATACTATGATTTTTGCTTGACATTTTTTTGATTTTAGCTTGCTACCAGATTGTCTGCTGAAGCCATAACAAAAATAAAGTTTCATTTCTTCTTTAATCTTAATTTTCTATTTTCCCTGATCATGTAAATGTTTTTCCCAACTTTGGTTCTGACTTGCTTGACTAATGACCATTCCTTCTAAGATGTTTCAAATTTGTCTTTATTTTCCTAGTAGTTAATTAGGTGATATAATATTGGCTGCAAAGAAAGGAGTATGGGCTATAAGAAGTGATCACTGGATAATGAAAACTGTGGTATGAGACAAGACCTAGATTTGGCGGCTCCCCAATTTACAGAGTCCTTCTGATCAGGTAACTTTTACACAATCCACTGAAGACTTTTAACCTTAATGGAGATACCGATTGTTATATTCAGTAGTCTTGGTCACTTGAAAATTCAGAATGTCTGAATTCCTTGAGATGGTGTTTATTTGAATGAATGTTTAATTTTGTAGGATATGAGTCAGTTTGTTGAATGTTAACTAACATAATAACATAGGCATGACAGCATTAAAAACAAAAGAAAAAGAAAAACAGGCAGCATCCATGACCAATCAAATTGAGAATTTGTATTAGAAGAATCATATTGCATTGTTTTACATTTGAGTCCAAAACAATATTACTGATATTAACCTCAACAACTTAACATGGACACCCAAATTAAATGACTAATGTGAAATATCTAGAAAAACAAAATCTACAATAAAGATAATTAGAACAGAAATATGGTGTAGGAAGTAGGACCCTAAGACACCCTTCAAGCCAGTTCTTCTTCAACTGTAGTCCAAAATCCCAAGTCGTCAAGCCCATTCATGAATGCATCCAAGTCCTGGTATGGCTCAAAATATTCTTGCCTAAGCTCTTCAGGGCCATTTTTAACAGAAGCATTAGTAAAACCAGGAGAAAAGCTGGTATTAATCATGGTTTGAACCGTCTTTGGGTTGTGAGTTTCTTGATGATCAAGTTCCCTAGAATTCTGCTGACAAATTGTTTGAGCACTGCCTTCATTCCATTCGTCAGCATTGTCTTCGGTTAGACTGCTTTGATCAGCCCCAAATTTCTTCACGGTTAGAAACGACACGACTTCTTCAGGACCATTGTAAACAGAATCATTAGTAAAATCAGGAGAGCAGCTGGTGTTGATCATGGCTAGCACTGTTTTTGGATTGTGAGTTTCTTGGTGATCAAGTTCCCTAAAATTCTGCTGACAAATTGTTTGAGCACTGCTTTCATTCCATTCATGACCATTGCTTTCGTTTAGAGTACTTTGATCAGCTCCAAATTTCTTCATAGTTGGAAACCATATCTCTTCTTTAGGATCAACGTAAACAGAAGCATTATTGAAACCAGGAGGGCTACTACTGATCATGGTCTGCACCGTGCTTGGACCGTGAGTTTCTTGATGATCAAGTTCCCCAGACTTCTGCTTACAAATCGTTTGAGCAATGCTTTGGTTTATACTACTTTGATCAGCCCCAAATGTCTTCATATTTGTAAGCGACATCTCTTCCTCAGGACCAACACAAACATAAGCATTAGTAAAATCAGGAGAGCTGGTACTGATCATGGTATGCACCGTGTTTGGATTGTAGGTTTCTTGCTGATCAAGTTCCCCACAATGATGTTGATAACTTATCATGCCACTACTTGGATACCATTCATCAGCATTGGTTTTGTTTAGACTACTCTGCCTCTGATTAGCACAAACTTTCTTCGTAGTTCGAACCGAAATGTCTTCATCGTTAACCTCTAGGGTTTTACGTTTCTGGTTCTTGGATTTTACTTCATCTTCTTGATGATCTAAACCGACAGCAACATCTTTATTCTTAATCTCACAAATAACGAAATCATTCAAACCCTCCTCGCTTAAGGAAAACTCATGCATGATCCAATGGCCTTGGCTTGATTGATTTTTTTTGCAAGTAAATGTGAAGTATTTGTCAAACCCTAAAAGCTTTCCACTTGCATCTTTTACTTCCCTGATGCTTCGACCAAGCCAACATCCACAACCAGCAACCCTGTCAATTCTCGCTTTACTCTTCTTCTTTAACTTGGTGAAAACCCAAAAAGAGTTTTTGGCATCTTCGTCAAAAATATTCCAAGGCTCTCGGTTTTCACCATAAATCTCTTCCTCAATCAGAACATTAGCGGACAATGGCTCTCCATTAATCGCTGGTTTAAGGTAGTAGAGGAAAATCTCTTCTTTGGTAGGAAGAAATCGAAACCCACGAGGTATTGAAAACTCTGAGGAAACTGTCAACATGATTGCTATCAAATTTTTTTTTCTCAAACTAATAAAATTGTAAATGCAGCTGACCCATATATAATATAACATATATAGATAGGCTAAGTAAGTCGGTTGCCTGATCTGTTTGGCTTTGTACAGGTTTTATGATGTTTGTTTGGCTTTGGACATGTTTTATGATGTTTGTAACTTTGTTTGGCTTGTACTTACTAATATATGGTTATTCCAAGGAAACTGGAAACCAAGAAATCACCTCATTTACCTGATTTCCTCCTTCATACCATTTGGCTTTTTTTTTTTTTTTAAAATAAATTTCACAGATTCGTTATGTTTTATTTTATAGAAACTATCTTCTTTTCTGTGAAATTATATTATATGAAAAAAAAAAATTAAAGGTGGATATTAAGGAAAAAAAATAGATATGATTAAAATATTTTTATTAAATAAAAATATATAAATGCGGTATAAAAACATATATATATTTTGAAATAAAAAACATATATTAGTTAATTAAATAAAATAAGTATATAATTAAATAATATATTTAAAATACTTAATTATTATATAATTGATGATATTATATATAATTTTTAAATAAAGAGCAATTATTGATTTCATTATGATATGTAATAAAAACATATAATTGATATTAATTATGATAATATTAATTTTATGGTTTTTATTTTCTCTAATTGATATAAATTTTAGATTTTTTATTTTCCTTTAAGGAGAACTAGCTATTTTATTTTTATACGATAAATATAATATTTTATATGTTTATTTAAATAGCTTATTATATCTTTTATTAGAAAAATTAATTTGGTAATCATATTTTTACAATTTCCAAAAAATAAAAGTAAAAAATATATAATTACATTTGAAATATTTAACTATTTTGTAATATAGATATTACCTTACAGAATAATAATTACATTTCAGTAATTGTATCTGATATATGTACGTAAATATTTTCAAAGGAGAATATGCAATAGCATGAAAAGTCTAAATTTAATTAACCATCATTTAGGAAAATAAGTTTAACAATACCCCTATTTGCAGAATAAAGAATTTAATTAACCCTTCTCAGGAAAAAAAACTACTGTTCAAAAAATGTAAATGTGAAACAACGCGTTGAATTAATTAAATTCAAAATACTTTCTTTTTCTCTTATGCTTAGAAGCAACACACTTTCCGCTTAAAACCAGGGTAGTTAAGAAACTGTTTTTCCCAATAGGAATTGCAGCAACTTGATCAACCTCTCTGTCAAGCAACAACTGTTTGCATTTCCTCTCAAATCTCTCAATGCCTGCAATCTTTTTCCTTTTCTTCCTCTTCATGGTCGCTTCCGATTTTGTGTTTTCTCAGTCCTCGTGGTCCAAGAATTACGCACATTGTCCTTGATTGTTTTCAGGTTCTTCCTCTCTTTTCTTTCCCATTGTTTCTTCCTTCTTTTTCTTTATACAACTTGTTTCACATAACTTTTTCATACCCTTTTTTCTTCTTTTGCGTTTTTCTTCTCTCGTCTCTAGCCAGTAACCATGCTGATAAGCTAATGCTATTGTCATTTTTTTGGGGCGTGTGTGTGTGAGAGTCAGGTCAAGAACGTTTCAGAAGCAC
Organism: Durio zibethinus; assembly: GCF_002303985.1. Next base: position 9,104,580 of record NW_019167938.1, on the reverse strand, counting down.
TGATAGGTTTTCGAAACCTTCAATTGGAGATGGTGGAAGAATTTATGCTTGTTCTGAGAGGATGTTATTAGCATTTGAAAATAATGGTTCCATTGCTTGGTTGTTACCTTTGAGTTTCAAATGCAACATGTCTAAAGCTCCAGTTCATGGGGGTAGGGGAAAGGTAAGGAATAAGCAATGTTATTGGTACTTTAAATGAAATTTTTTTCTGAATGCAGTGATTGTTGATTTCGCCTAGATATTAATATTGGCGATTAATAATTTATTTTATAATTTAGATTAAATAAATAAAACAAAAATCATAAATTAGATTCAATCTTTAATATCTTTATAAATCCCTCTCCTCAAAGCAATTTGATGCAGAATCTGGCCATTAACAATTAATTTTTATTTTAAGATTTAAATTCTCTCTTCTTTTGTTAAATAATGTTTGAAAAACTATTTTGGTTTTTTTTTTTTTTTTTGAAATTCCTAATATTCCTTTGAACTCTTTTATCCTGTTAGTTATCTTGACTGAACTGAACGGGATATTACACATAAACTCCTTTAAATCCGCAAGCTCCAAACTTTCCTGTTTCACCTTTCCTTCATTTTTATCCTCACCAATGTGGCGCAATAGGACTTTCAGAGGGAACACTGCTAGGAATGTCTGGTATATCAAAAGCAAGTTTCCCAATAACATCATCATCATTGACAGTGTCCTTGTTCTTCACAGTTACCTCCACAGTTACAGCCTGAATTCAATCTTTTTCTAAAGCAAAAATCTGGTTCCATTCAGAGTTAAGCTTGTGATATCAGCATGAAAATGTCGGATTTGAGTTAAAAAAATGTTACAACATTTGTAAACGCTAGAAAGTGCAGTAAAAACTGCACGAAAAATCAAATTAAAAAAAATTATTTTCTAAACATAAGCAAAAAATTGATGATCAAATATAAATATTGCTTGCCTGATTGCGACTTGAAGAATGAAGCTAAAACTGAAGATGGATATGAAGAGAGTTTATTATGTTCTGGTTTAGAGGGAAGAGTCTAGTAGGTAAACTTTCAAGGAAAAACTGAGGGAAATCAACAGAGTAAAACAAAGAAAATTTCCTTTAATTACCTTATTTAATTCTCAAATTTGGTAAATATCTTGATTACATTATTGCTTATTTTTTTAAAAATTATACTTATAATTAAATATTACATTTATATAATAAATTGAATAATCAACTAATAAATTATAACTTAATTAAATAATTAAATTCACATACAGTGAGACTTGACTTAACCTTAAGACCTTAAGGTTTTAAGGCATTTTCTTTGCCATTAAATCAATACTTCATTGGCACATTATTGCTTGATTTTGAATTTGGATGGTAATAAATTATTACCATTTATGTTACTTTTTCTTTGATATACATTATTACATCTAAAATGAAATTTCTTTTTATAAAATAATATATAAGAAAAATATTATTTTTCTCACTGTTTTTGTCATAAATTTTTGGTCTTTTTGATATAAGATAAAACTTATATGAATTTCTTTAGTGAAATTTATGAAATTATTTACTAAAAAGATTCAATAAAAATTAATAAAAAAATTAAATTGATAAATTACTAGAGTTCAATGATAAGATTACTAATATATATAAATTTATTGAAAATATTATTTATAATTCAAATTTAATTAGTACTTATTTAATTATAAAAATTTTATTAAAATCTTTAGTAAAAATAACTATCTAAAAATTATATAAAATTTTGCTTTTTTTTTAATTTTGCATGTTTGTCTATATAATAAAAGAGTTCAATTTATAGATTTAAATTTTTATTTAAATTTTTACTTAATTACTTTATATTAAAAATTCACCTAGATAATTTTTTCTAGCTCTTTTTTCTTGACACGACATATAATTTATTTGATTTTAATATTTATTATTTGACTTACTCCTATTGGTAGACATCCAATTTAAATTTATCCAATAATTTATAATTATATGCCATTTTGATAACAATTTCTTGGACATAGATTGTTACCTTATTGGGTTGATTTTTTTTTTTTTTTGTGAAAAGTAAAATATTATCATTCATTTAACTAGAAAGTAAAGGAAAATAATCTTATTTCGCACCTTTTATTGGATTTTTATTATATTTTTATGATAATATCTTTAAATTTTAAATCACTACTTTTTAGGTTCAATTTGGATTTTAAGAAATTAATTAAAATTTATTCTAAAATTTATATTGATATTGATATTGAATTTGAATTGATTTGATTTTGTAATCACAAAAAAGAAAATTTTTAAACAAAATAGAATATTAACCACATCATAAGAGTTTTCAACATTATCACATTGACTAACCAAAGAGAGGAGAATAAAAATCAAACCCAAAGTAACTATAAATATTTTTTTATTTGATGAAACTTTGAATTTGTTCGTATAAAACAAAAAATAAAGAGAGCTTCTATTTGCATCATCATTTTTGTTTTTATTTTTTTAAAATTATCTCTAAATAAAATTATTTAATTATTCTTTCTGAAAATATTTTTAAATTTTTCTAAAAATTTTAAAATGAAAAAATAAAATAATTTCACTTGAATAATTTTGAAAAAAAAAAAGTGTCGATAGCAAAACGTAGGTGGAAATCGAAGCGCCGTTACGAGAATCCAAATCCAACAATTTTTTTAAAAAGCCCAAAATCTCCCTCCACCAAAATCCAACCGCCACAAGACCCTCCCCGAGGCCCCGACCCAAAGCCGAAAATCCTCTTTCCGAACTTTCCATTTCCCAAATGGCCCAAGCGCCACCTCAACCCTCCTCTTGGACCATCTCCGCCGACCTCGACGACATCGACCTCGACACCTCCGACTTCACCGCCTCCGTTCCACTCAGAAAGGTTCCCAACGGGGACATCTTCGAGGCCTCCCGTGCGGGTGACGTCGACCGTCTCCGTTACCTCCTCGAGTCCGGCGTCAACGTTAACGCCCGAGATAACTGGGACTCTGTTGCCTTGTACTACGCTTGCTTAGCTGGCCACTTGGATGCCGCCCGTATGTTACTGGAGAGTGGGGCCATCTGCTCCGAACATACCTTTGATGGTGACAGGTGTCACTATGCTGCTTTGAATTTGAAGGTTAGAAAACTTCTCAAGGCTTTCGAGGCTCGTCCGCCGCCTCTTGGGCCGTTGCAGAGTGCCCTTAGGGACACTTTCTTGAGCTGTGGGGCTAATCGGGCTTTTCTCGACCAGGCTACTGAGAGTGGATTACATTTCCAGGTTTCAGGTCAATTTACTTTTCCTTTTTTATTTAATTTTTGATTTGGGTTTATTTGGATGCAGCTGATGTCACTAAATTAAACCTTGATTATTCATCTTATTTAGTGGTGAAATATGGTTTGACTAATGCTAGTAGTATTTCTGGTTTTTAACTTTGGAATTGCTTGAGCATTGATGTTAATAAAGTGAAGTTTGAAACATAGCTGAATTACAGTTATAAAATCAAAGTAAAGCGAAAAACTATGATTTATAGTGTTTGGATTTACAGAGGAGAAGAGAAAGGGAAATGCTTGATAAATAGAAGTGATTTATAAAGTGAAAGGTAACTTCTTTCTACTTGGATTTTAATGAAGTTTATACTTAGAAATCAGATAATGTAATGAGTCTTTTTAACATTTTGTTGATGATTTTGAGGGGTATATTTACGAAAAGTAGGAGGAATTGAATAGATGTTATTATTATTTCTCATTTCTAATAATTGAAAGATTTCAAAATTGTGAGTAAGAGTTGTTCCTCTGTTCTTGATTTGGCTAACTAAGTAAGGGTAATTTCATCATTTCACTTATTCATTTCTCTCAATTCAAACATGATGTTGGAGAAGAGCAAAGATTGGTTTAAGGTCATCTGCTAATTAAATTAGCAGCAAGAATTCAAGATTGGAAAAAGGGTATACTGAGTTTCCACTTTCCTTCTTCTTGATTTTCCAGAATTTGATGTATAACCTCTTGATGCTAAGATTAGAGAATGGTCTCAAGTTATTTGGTGCTATGGTCCACTTTGAGGGTAATTGACTAGTGAGAAGTCTTGGGGGTACTTATAAAAAAAAGGGATGTCTTAGGGCCTAATGGTATCACTTAGGTTCATTCAGCTCATGGTTAATAGTTTTGAGTCAAATCTTTAACTCAAATTGAAGAATGGCACTTTTAGACCCTGTTTTTTATTTTTTTATTTTCATGAGCATCTAGCATGAATGGTCCAGAATTTCTTTATATTTATCCATCAGAGGTTTCTTAGTGAAGTAAATGCGAAAGCTAGCTTTGAAAGAGCACTTTTGCTTCTCATATGTTTGCTTTTCAATTATTTGTGAAGGCTTTGCAAGTATCATTATCAGAAAATAGTGGAACACCGAAATCTTTGATGAAATCTTAAGTCAATGGCATATAATGTGCAGTTGTTGCTTTTGTTAATTTATTGGGTCCCAAAATATCCGCCCATTTTAGTTGCAAGTATTGTTCTTCTGAGAACAATATGCATGTACGAGTCTGACAGCTAATGTGGAATGTTCAATCAGGTTTTGCATCCAATGGGGCATCGAGTTCCTATCATTTCCCCCCAGATTTTGTATTTTTTGTGCAAGGCAGACCCGTTGAAGCTCATAGAGTCATTTTAAGTTCCCGGTCACCATTTTTTAGGAGAAAGTTTGAAACAGATTGGAAAGACCGCAATGAAGTGCGATTTTCAAGAGAAAAGTTGTCGTACCCTGCTCTCTACAGCCTCATCCACTTCTTTTATTCTGACAGACTAGATGTTGCTGTAGATGATATGGAAGATCTTGTGAGAATTTGTAAAGTATGCAAATGTGAATCCCTACAAAGGGTTTTAGAGAAAGAACTGATTCACCAAAAATATGCTGAATACAAAGCATTAAGAGATGTGGACAACTCTCAAAAACGGTTTATTTTACAGGGCCTGTCCCTACCTGATGAAGATCGGCTTCCTGCTGCCTTGCATCGGACCCTTCAAATTTCCCTGTCAAAGTCTCCCAAAGAACACAACCTAGACAATGGTGTTGATAGATTACTGCCATGTGTTGGTACAATGCAGATAGGTGACTCTCTGGATGATCTTGCAGATATTTGTGTAAGAGTTGATAAAAGGATTTTTTGTTGCCATCAAGTTGTTTTAGCATCAAGATCAGAATACTTTAAAGCAAGATTGTCTCGTATGAAAGATTTTCATGAAGGGAAAGATGAGTTACCTAGTGATACCCTTCCATATCTTGAAGAACATGATTTGAGCGCTGAGGCATTTGAGAAAATGATTGAGTATATGTAAGTATTTTTGGTTTTTTTTCTAACTTTTTATTTCATTACTGTGGCTTAGTATATGATTTTCTTTTTTGAAAATAATACTGAACTATTTCTGAATTGGTCCTGTGGTTGGAACATTACTGCTACTGGTGTGGGTGTCTCTAAGCTGTCTTGCATCATGGATCATGTTAGTAAAGAGATGAGAGATTTTTTACCTAATATTCTGAGGCATGATCAAGTGTGCTTTAGTTCTTGGAAACATTATGTATAATGTTGTTATTCATACCCTCTCATCTTTAAGAACTTGTCATGGAATTTATTATAGCTCCATAACTGCTTCAGGTACACTGATGGTTTGACAGATATAGATCCTGATCAGGTATTGTATTTTTTTATGCAAGTGGCTCATGGACATCAGTTGAATGAATGGTTATCTAATATTATCTGTTCTAATTGATCAGGCAGAGGAAATGTTTGATGCTGCTTCTCGCTATCTATTATTTCCTCTTAAGCGTGCTGTAGCTGATGTACTGCTGCCACATCTAGAGATGGTCTCGCCAGCAGAATTGTGCCATTGGCTGATATTGTCTGACATGTATGGTATATCTACCTTTTATTTTCCTATGAAATCTGAAGTATGAGATCAATGCCTCATTTTATTAGACATTATTTAAATGGGGTAGTTAACATTTAATTAGAGTCGTTTTCTGCTCTTAGGAATAGAAATGAAAGCAAAGTAACCAAATGTGATTTCTTGATTGTTAAGTATAGCTTTGAGAGTTATATACTCTTGATTGACAATGACATGCAGTATTTACTTGGCCCGGAATGTTTCAGCAATTGCTCTCCAGTTTGTATGCAATTCAAATGATATTATCTCGTAGAAGCGATATGTCATCCTCCATGTTAAATATGCTGCGTGGGAACTTTCCCAGGAGGCACAATTGAATCAAAATATTTGATAATGAATTGGAAACCAGTTTAAAATCCTACTTTTTCATCAAAACTTTTGTAACTATTGGTAGATCAACTAATGTCATTATCAGCTTTGAACTTGCAGTTATGACCACAGAGCTTTTTTATTTTAATTTACGTGTAGGTATGGCGTTCTGAAGATACGAGAGTATTGTCTAGATACTATTGCTTGTAACTTTGAGACATTTGCTGACACATGTGAGTTCCGAGCAATGCTTTTGACAATGCCGCCACCATCTGGGGATTCCTCACTCAGGACTACTGCTCCAAGTGCTCCAGGAGCTGGGATTAATACAGACCAAGGCAATCTTCTGGATGATCTTCGAGAAAAATGGCTTGAAGCTGAAGGTGCTGAGCTTGACAAGAGAGATGAGAGCGCTTTACTCTTTGATAAGCGCCTAGAGATGCTTATGGTTGTCGCAGAACAAGAGAAATCACTTCCTTCTGCTGATGATGGCTAAGATTATTTCACATAAGCTTTATTCTTTTCATCCCGACATGATCAACAGATAAGTTTTAAGCCTAGACCTCATTTTTTTTTTTTTTTTTTTCTAGATATATAAATAAGCATCTCTTGGCCTATTTCCTGACACAAACAGATCTCTGAGTGTTTTTATCCTTTTGATGATAGCGTAGACGAGACTTTCTTGTGTAATTTCGCAGAAAGAAAATACGATTTTGTAGATAATGTCACCTTCTAAGATCCGAATCATGTGGGATAATTTTTAGGAGATTGTAATGATTATTTATTGTTACCAACAGCCAACAGCCGCGCAGTGTTTTAGTAAAACACTAGACTTTTAGTTCATGAACTCTTTAGTCTAGAATACTACTTTTAAGTCACAACTGATGATGAAAGAACGAGCCAGGTGACTCTTTATCTTTAGCAAATCCCACTGCTAATCGAAGTTGCAATTGAGAAGCACAACAAAGAGAACAAGCATTAGTCAGATGACTCTTTATCTTTGGAAACAATTTATAAAAAAATTATATAAAATTTTTTAGGTGAAATGCGTAAATTATTTTTTGGTAAAATTAATTTAATAAAAATTAGAATTGAAAATCAAAATTGATGGATTGATAAAATTCAATGAAAATATTAATATGTAAAAAAATAATAATAATATCATTTACAATTCAAATTTGATACTTATTCATTCAATTGTAAAAGTTTTATTAAAATTTTTACTAAAAAATATTTATCTAAAAATTATATCAAATTTTATTAATTTTTTAAAAATTTACACATCGGTCTATATTACAAGAATTTATAATTGATAAGTTTTGATTTTTGATTTTACTTTTTATTAAATCATTTGAATAAAAAATTTCACTTAAAACCCTTCTCCTTAGCAAATCCGACTGCTAATCGATCTTTCTCCTTTGCAAGTGAGAAGCAAACCAGAAACCGTCGGACAACATTTCCGGTGCCAAAAACCGAAGTTTTAACGTGACCATAATTCCTATAAACTGCCACAAGGCGCAGAGCTTCAATTGAGGTTTGCCATTAACACAACTACAAAGAAGGCTCATATCATAATTCTGTCTTCCCCTCTTTTGCATTATTCAGCATAATCAATGCAATCAAAAGAATATTTCTAACAGCAGGTAAAAATTTACAGACCCATTTCTTTTTCTCATATGGTCTACAAAAAGCAATAAACTGGAACAAGGCCTCTACTTCCGGTTCTCTCAAAACAAAAGAAGGGAAAAGAATTACAAAGCTCCCTATGGTCATTATTTATTACCATCATCTTCTTCAATTTTTGGAGATTGTTCTTCACTTTCAATTTCAGCGGGAATTTTCTCACTTTTGACCTGGGGCGATAGAGCAGTATCTGAAACCGAATCATCAATAGCCAAACTGGTGACTTCACCAGTGAGAGCTGTCTCATTGTCGCCCTCCTTCAGTGATACAGAGGATTCATCAGGAACCTCACCATCTTCAGACTCTTCTACCTGCTGCTGTAGGCTCCAGTACATGATGCTGGCAGTCAAAGTGAGCATCATTTTCTGGTTTACCTGTTATGGTAATGCAACAGACATAAAGTTAGAAGTTAAATTAACCAAAGTTATGTGCCAACCTAACAAAAAATGCAAACTGATGTCTGATTTGTTCAGTTCAGGCATATCAAATTGTCAGGTTCGGCTAAGTAGCACTCATCTCAAGAGGTTGCTAACCAAAAAGGGAAAAAAAAATAGAAATTCAAGCATTTAAGAAGAACAACTCATGTGAGCTTTGTATATGATTGACTTGTATTCAAATCAACCCAAAGAGAGACACAGTAAGTCAAACCATTTTAGTTGTCTAGGTTTAGACATTGTTCTCAATATTCTGCCTCTCTTTTGTTTTTTCCTTTTTTTTTGGTTGGAAATTAGGATCATTTTTCATTAAAGCAAGCCAGAGAAACACAGAGAGCGCTGATGAAGGTGCTCTCTTAAACCTGTAGATGCATTACGAAGATCCCAATTCCCTGCAACATTAATAGGTCCCTCTTCTGTAAAACACGACATTTCTAAGATCATGAAACATCACCATAAGTTGACAACTATATTTGTCATAACTTCGTGTCAAGAAGCATCAAGTTGATTTAAAATCAGAAATGATTCTGAGAACGGTTTAGGGATATTGAATTTGAGAAAAGTAAATTACCTCTATGACATCCTCGGGTAACAAGAAAATGGAACATCCAAGCTTCCGTGCAACACTGATTATATAGGTTGCATTCAACTTCTTATCTTCCTCTGCAATGTCAATGACAATAAACCTATACATCTCTTCCATTGAATTCATGTACATAGTATTATCTATTTATTCGAAGGGTGAGACTTGAACAAAGTTTATTATGTATAGTTCCTTAGCTCCCCCAATAAATCACCACCATGAATCAAAATTATGAATTGAGCATTAAAGGTTAAAGGCTCAAAGCAGGTTAATGCTAAGTTAGTGATTTTTTTATTCAGGAATCTAAGGAATTTCACAAAAGGAACTTAAGCTCTTTTTCTATTCATCTGTTCTATGTGGGAAAGAAAAGGAATGACATCAGGAGGTACTTTCTTTTACTGCTTAAGTTCCATATAACATTATGCTCAACCAAGTTTAAAAGGAAAAGGACACATTTTATATAATAGTGAAATAGCGTCATACCAGTTTCTCCCTTGGTAACAAGACTCCAGTTAACCACCCTTGGTTCCACTGCACTAAGAAGCTCAAGGAAGAATATACCATTTGAAAGGTTTTTATCCTAAAAGCAAGAGTCCAATAAAAAGCAGAGTGTCAGTCTATGTGTCACAGAAAAAATTTTAAGATACAATTTCATTCTGTTGCTATGTACCTTGAAGCTTTCCATTTGAGAGGTTCTACCTGCCTTCTTTACTTTATTGTTAGCCCAGTTGAGAATGTCAGCATCTGTAATTTCTTTACCTTGGGAGTGAGATCTCAAGTTTTTAAGTAGTTGGAGCATAGAAAACCTCATGAGTTGCCACAAATATGCTGGAAGTGAGGAAGAAAAACAAGAAAATGAGAAGAGTGAAGTTGTTTTACAGAACATAGTGGAGAAATATAGAGCAAGGAGCCATTTCAAGGCTTATATATATGTGCCACTCAGAAGCTAAACACCTAAAATCATATTACAGCCCCAAGGCTAAAAATTTCTTGGAATATGCATCCATTTAAAAGCCATAGGAATGATAAGAGTATATTAAAAATTCAAAATAACAGCCCTCATTCACACTAGAGACAGCATAGGAAAGTTAAAAGCGTTTTTCTTGAACTAGCTACCCCATTAACAATCAGAAATAGAATGCAGAAGTTCTATGGGAAAATGTAACATGGAAGATCTTACCTACTATAAGTTTCTTGTTTCCTTGCACAACATCATTGCCAGCTACATTCACAAGTGAGAAGTTTAACTCCTTCCCAATCTGTATAACTTGATTGCAGTTTTCAACCTTCTTAAATGGCATTTTTATAGGAGGCTTATTAGCATGCTTCCAGTTAACTGATCCAGGAGAAATTTTGTCTAAAACCTCTAGCAGCACCCATCTGCAGGTACAAAATGGTGAACACCAAACAAGATTCAACAACTGCTTGATACTTCTGGGAGTGCAAAACGTTTAGAAGAGAACAGAGCACATTACCCATTTCTAACATCTTCAAAAACGTTGTTGACATAAGTAGCAACTCCAAGACTGTTAATCCAAAGTCGAAAGCATCTCTCTTCACGAGAAGTTTGTGCATCATCAGTCATCATCTCAGCAAAGGACATCTTTTTGCTGTCAGTTGATAAACCATTCCTGCAAGAGAAATCATATTCTAGTTAAAATATTGGACAATTGTAAGAACTTGAGACTCCAACTTAGAGTTCTCAAGATCAAATCCTGAGATAGGAAGGGTGGGATTTATGCATTTTGGGACGAGAGAGGGCTACCTCCTTTTGTGTAACCCAAGATCGTATGCAACCAAGAAACAAAAAAACACAGTAACAGGCACATGATTGAGTCAGCTTTTCCCACATGCATATACCAAATAAATGAGACAATATACATTATTAGATCACCAAGTGTCAGTAGAAAAATACAGTTAAGTTTTACAAAAAGTACTAATCACTTCACTGACAAATTGAGAAAATCAATGATAATGACCAGGGACAAGCTAACATGAAGGATCATGAAAACTTAATTCAGACATAAAGCAAAAAAATTTAAATATATATATATATATATTTCTCACCTGTGCTGGAATATTTGTGCAACAAACGCAAGATTGAGATTTGGTGAGCCCTCGACGATGTCCTTAGGAGTGAGATATCTTTTGCAATCCAATTTCTCTGCCTGCTCAAGGACCAAGTTTGCTCTCTCTGTTGGATCCTTTGAATCCAAAGTTGAGAGGGTGCTGTGTTCAGGGGCAAGTGCATTAAGCAGGTATGCATATGCCTCTCCATCCTACAAATAAATAGGTTTATGATATATCGGTCAGGCTAGAAAACTGAAAATAATATAGATAAGTGGCAATATAGAGTTTACATATCAACAACTACTTGGTATTTTATCATACATAACCATGAATTAAATCCTTATCCATGTGAGGAGGCACATTTGTAAATATGACGATATATTAAAGTTGAGACAATGAAAGACATTTAAACATTTTTCTGCAAGTGTTTCACCATTTCAAGGAATTTAAGGCTCAAAACTGAAGATTAGTGCAGCACTAAAAACCATGATAAGAATTATGTTTTGTAGATAAAATTGACATGGACACTACTAGAATTATTAAATTGATGAGTTTTCTCACCTTCAAATCTGAAGAGAAGTTTGTAACCTGCTTTTCATATCCAACTTTCTTCAGATGAAAATTCATCCATTTGAGCAAAACCTTTTCAGGTGCTAAACCCAAGAGCTCCTCCACATCCTACAAAAGTTACACAAAAGCACAATAAAATTTGTTTCTGACCTGCAAAATGGAATTATCCAGTATCTGATATTATCAAAACACAGAAAGGAGGCAAAAACCGATATGGAAATTATCCAATATCTGACATTCTCTGACCTTGCTATCATCCACTAATTCCACAAGTTGAGGAGTTTTCTTCAGATTGAGATCTGCTAGTAGTTGAATCTGGTGTCACAGCCATGTAAACATTATTAGTAATATAATTACAGATGTATCCCTTGAAACATCTATGAATGAAGAAAACTGATATGATCAGTATGATTTCTATGATTTTATGAATTAAAAACACAATATAACTAAGTTCAAACGAAGTTTGAGCTGAATACCTTAATAATTTGAGAAATCAATCCAAGCACCAGATGGGGCTACCAAATAAAAAAAACAAATCACCAAAAAAAAAATAACGACAGAAAAATGTTAAAACCTTGTGCAATCTATAAAAAGCAAGTATAACACCTAAATTGATATTAGCAAGGAGCATTACTTACTCTTCCTTCAACAAGGTCTTGTGTGCCTATATTGACTACAGTGCAACCAATAGCTTTTGCAGAATTAAGGCAAAGAGTATGGTTCTCATTCCTCTCCCAGGGATTGAGAACCTTTTTTGTGTTAATAGCTCGCTCATCTATGGTCCCAAGAACAGCTACATTGATAAGCTTGCTGCATGAAAGCAACTAAAGGCATCAAACAAACATCAAATCATGAATCAATACAATGGAGTGAAGCATTGTCAAGTAGGTCCAGTGAACAAACCAAAGAAGAACTCCAGTTTTGGCAAGATCAAATAAAGCATCTGTGGCTGGATCAATTGGAAGAAAATTTTTCAAGAATTTATCTTCTGCCAGGTAGCTATTAATATGAGCGACATAAGAAGCCTTCTCAGATTCATTAATAGCATGGTGAAAAGTGGTCGTGGTTGCCTTGAGAAATGAAGATTTTGAACCACCTGATTTTGCAATTGCATGACCTTGCAAACTTAAATGTGCCTGCCAATTTACCAAATCCCACAGATTGCCACTAAGCAAGAAATAAGGAGAACATATGCACAAAAAAAAAAAAGTGAAAATGTATGCAGCGTTATCCTAACACAGGTACATCAGGAAACACTGATTCAAAACATGTCATTTATTGAATCTTCTTAATCATTAGCAAGGCTATAGTGGAAAAGTGGTGGTGCCGGTATACTGAAAAGACTCACCCGAAGGAAGACCTCAAAATCAATTTCTTCATCCATGTCACTATTCGACTCTCCCAAGATAGTCTTAATCTCATCCTCATTGAATATTTCACTGAAAGCCTTCAACTTGGCAAAAACCGGTGGCAAATCACCCACAGTAACACGACCATGTTGATTCCTAACAGAGATAAACTAAAAGCAACAAAAAAGAAATCCATGTCCCATGTCAAACAAAGATTGCCAATTCACTATATTATCTTGTAAAATAAGGCAGTCTATAGCAGTTGTTTTTGCTAGTTGCAAAAGTATATTTGCATACAAAAAGCAATGGATATTTTGAAGAATTACATACTAAAGGTGCAACCTTTTAGAACAAAATGCATGGTTTCACTTCCATACAAAACAATTATGTAAAGAATTGATGTTACATTTTACAACACAAGAAAAAAAATTAAGCCAAAAGCAACCAAAAGGAAGAGAAAAATAAGGTTACCTTGGATTTGAGGGTGCGGAGCTCGACTTGAGTGAACTGGCTTTGAAGCCAAGGATCAGAAACGATTACACCTTGATAACTAGACATTGTTTGCCTTGTTATTTCCACCAAATTCTACCCCCTAATCACACACAAAATAAAAAATTATTATAACGTTTCAACAAAACCAGATCCAAGGAATGCGGAAATGAAGAGAAGCCCAATTGAGAAACCATCATGTAGGTTTGAAATTAACGTGCATGCATACATGTAATTGAATAGGAAAATTAAACGATCCAACCAACCATAAAAACCCAAAAGAAACACAATCATATTCATCAAAACAGAGATTTAAAAAAAAAAAAAGACCCGTGTGACAAAACGAATGTAAAAGACAGAATAATAATGAGGAAAAGGAACCTTTAAGAGAAACAGAGAGAAAAGAGACAGAGCAGTTAAGAATGAAGGGCAGTTTCATCCTTCATTTTCCTTTTTTCTTCTTTGCTTGTCGTAGGTTTTTCTGGCAGTTGTAAGAGAAAGAGAGAGAGAGAGGAAGTTTTTGTTTGGGTTACGTTGGAATTGAGTGAAGGAAATGAGGATGAGAGAAAAGCGTGTTGCCCTCCATTGAACCCGCGAACACTGCCGATTGCAAATGAATAAGAGAGAGAACAACAAATTGCTAAAATAAAACAAAGAATGGATTTTCTTTTTCCTTCTTTATTATTAAATACAAAATTAGACAACAGTCTTAAATATTGCTTTTTTTTTTTTTATCTCATCATCTTCATTTAATTCCGGTGTTGCAGCCTTGGATAGAGGGCGTCAATTCCTTCTGATCTTTGCTCCATTTTCATTTTCTTCTTTTTATTTTTTTGGCCACATATTTCTTTCTATTTAGTATTATATTATTATTTTGTTTATTCTTCTTTTTCATTTTTCCATTTCATATGCTACTTTTTGGAATCATTCAATAAATAAAATTTGGGAGCCACAAACCGATTTTATTTTTCTTTAACTTCTTTTTATAGTGCTTTTAATAAATTATTATGGGTTTTACTAACAGGTATAATTAATTTTATGACTTTTAATGTTTTGAGCAAAAGTATTATTTAATACAATAATTTAAAAAAGTGTTTTTAGGTCACATAGTAGTAAAGATATAAGTTTTTTTTTTTTAATTTTAAGAAATTTAATTTAATCTTTTTAAATTTATATTATTTCATGTAATAATTAATTATTTTGTTTTTTAATATTTTGAAAATATTAACTTCGCTTATTTGTTATCACATTGTCAGTCTCAAACTCGAATAAAGTGAAAAGAGTTATAATAAGATGATGACTAGTGTAAAACATAATCAAAATGAGGATGTGAAAATGACAATTAAAGCTATATGGAATATTATAGGAATTTAAGAAATAATAGGGATGAGATGAGTTATTTAAAGTATAAGATAGCTAAAAAGAAAGCCAAAAAGACTATTTGAGATTCAAAGACTAAAATCCGTAAGGAATTATACAGAAAACCAAATACAATGGAGAAAAAGAGTTGTTGTGCTAAGATGAAGGATAAAAAGAGTAAAGATTTTAATGATGTAAGATATATCAAATGCGATGATGAAAAAGTTTTAGTGAACGATAAAGAAATTAAAAAGAGATAAATAGATTATTTTAATAATCAATAATCTTTTTAATAACAATTTTAAGCATGATATATGTGTGTTTAACTTACCTCTTAAGGACATAAATCATGTGTTTAAATGAAATATTAAAAGGCATGAAGATAAAAAGGTTTTGATAATAATGAAAGCTAAGAAAGTTGTAAGACTAGATGAAATCTCGATTGAAGTTTAAAAATGCCTAGATGAAATAGAGATATATTGGTTGATGGATCTTTTTAATAAAATTTGGCATACTTAAAAGATGCCAAAAAATAAAGGAAGAGTATTTTGGTGCCTTTATATAATAATAAATGTGATATACAAAATTATTTGAATTATCGAAGAATAAAATTTATGAATGATACTATAAAACTTTGAAAGAGAGTAACTGAATGTATGTTACAATATAAGGTCACTCTTTTTGAAAACCAATTTAGGTTTACACTAAGACGCTTTACAACAGAGACAATTAACTTATGAATGCTTTTATTGAAGGGTTTTTGGGCAAGAAAGAAAAATCTACTTATAGTATTTATTAACTTGAAAAAAACATATGATAGAGTTCTCCAAAAGATACTTTGGTGAGTCTTAATGAAGAAAGAAATTCCTATATTAACATAGTTAAATACATGTATGAAAGAGTTGTAACAAATTTGAGAACATTTAAGGGCATGTGATAGTTTTCACGTTACCTCAAGATTGTATCAAGGCTTAACACTAAGTTCATTTCTTTTTGCATTAGTTATGGATGAGTTCACTTAATATATCCAAGATAACATGCCATGATGTATATTATTTGTTGATGATATAGTCTTAGTTGTTAAAATTAGTGATGTTTTTAATGTGAAATTAGAATTAAAGAGGCATACACTAGAATTTTAAGGTTTTTAATTCAATAGATTTAAAAGTCAATATATGGAAGGTAAGTCTAGTAATTATATGAAAGCGAATGCTAGTGTGATTAAGTTGGATGGTAAGGTAGTACCAAAAAGTAGTTATTTTTTATATTTGGGATCAATAATTTAGAGTAATACTGAGATAGAAAAATATGTAAATCATAAGATTCAAGTAAGATGGTGAGGTAACGAAGTGCATCGTATGTGTATGTGATTGCAACATGCATTTAAAGTTAAAGGTGAAGTTGTATAAAACAATTATAAGGCCTACGCTATTGTTGGACTGTTAAGAAACAATAATTGAAGAAAATGAGCATAGTTAAGATGATGATGCTTAGATGAATGCGTGATAAGACTAAAAGAGACAAAATTAGAAATGAAGAGATTCAAAAAAAATTAGGGATATTTCGAATTAAGGAAAAGATGAGAGAAGGCTGTCTGAGATGGTTCGGATATATGAAACATAGGTCTATCTGTGTATCGATTAGGAGAAATGAGTTTTAGATTTAAGAGAAACCAAAATTTCTAGATATAGGTTACAAAAGACATAGATACAAGTAATAAGAAATGATATGAAGATTAAGAAAGTAAATAAAATGTTATTTTTTTATAGAAATGGATGGCACAAGAAGACTTGAAATTATGACCTAATATGATTCTTTTTTTATCTTTCATACAACTAATCCTAGAGTGATAGGATATAAGATTTAGTTTTTTGTTGTTGTTGCAATGTTTTGAATATAATTATTTTTTAAGATATTAATTAAAAAATACTTTTATGGCATTCATTAGTAATATTTACTTATTTAATTTTTTTAATTTTAAGCATTTAAATTTAACTGTTTAGATTTTAACCATCATAAGTAGTAATTAAGTTTTGAATAATTAATTCATTAATTAAGTGAATATAGAATTGATATTGATATGAATTTTTTTGTTGATGTATATAAAAAGCCTCTGAATTTAAATTATATAAATATTCAAATTCACATCCTTTTATTACCATTAGTTGAATTTTCAAATATTTATGTTTAACCAATTGAGCTTTTATTGGAGAGGAAAAGGTTAATTGATCATATCTTGAGTTGTACAATTTCAAATCAAAAACCATTTGAAGATTTTGAAACTAAACTTTGTATACGAATTATAGTGAATTTTTAAAATTATTCATTGTGTAGTTTTTAGATGACTGCAAATTATTTAGTAAAAAATCAAAATATTTTCTTGAAAAATTTGGATTTTAATTTTGTTTGATCCATTAAAAAATAGACTAAAGGAACTTTTCAACCATATAAAATTCAAATATTAAAGCTTTGTGATAAAAACAAGTTAAATGTTGGATAACTTTGTTCTTGTAAAACAACTTTCTTAAATTAATCTATTTCTTAAAATCAATATTATCAAAATTGTATTAAGTACAAAATAAATAAGTTCACCTTAAAAACAACAATTGGACTTTCATTTGAACTTAAATAAATAATGTTTAAAGACAGTTTTAATTTCAGAACTAAGAAAAACATAAAGAAAGTTTTGTTTAAACTTTGAAAATCAAATTATTTACTTAGTAATAATAAAACTTAAGAACATGTACTAAATAAATCTTTTTCAAAATCTTGATCAATCTTATTTAGCTTAATGTTTTATCATTTCAAAATAAATATCAATTCAAAGCTAACAGTTCAAGATTGCATTAAGGCTCAACACTAATTTAATTTCTTTTTGCATTAGTTATGTATGAGTTCACTAGATATATCCAAGACAATGTGCTATGGTGTATATTATTTGTTGATGATATAATCTTAGTTGTTGAAACAAATGATGATTTTAATGCGAAATTAGAATTAAAAAGGCATACACTAGAATCTCAAGACTTTTAATTAAGTAGATCTAAAACTCAATATATTAAATGTAAGTTTAGTAATTATATGAAAGCGAATGCTAGTGTGATTAAGTTGGATGGTAAGTTAGTACCAAAAAGTAGTCATTTTTTTATATTTGGGATCAATAATTTAGAGTGATATTGAGATAGAAAAGGATGTAAAACATAAGATTCAAGTAAGAAGAGTGTGATAATGAAATACGTTGTATGTGTTATGTGATTGTAACATGCATTTAAAGTTAAAAGTAAAGTTATATAAAACAATTATAAGGTCAGCACTGCTATATAAAATTGAGTGTTGGACTGTTAAGGAACAATAATTGAAGAAAATAAGCATAGCTAAGATGATGATGCTTAGATGAATGTGTGATAAAACTAAAAGAAAGAAAATTAGAAATGAAAAGATTTAAGAAAAATTAGGTGTAGTTTAAATTGAGAAAAAGATGAGAGAGGACCGTTTGAAATGATTTGAATTTGTGAAACACAGGTTTATATGTGTACTAGCTAGGAGAAATGAGCTTTTAGATTTATGAGAAACCAAAATTTCTAAATGTAGGCTACGAAGGACATGGAAACAAATAATAAGAAATTATAAGAAATTCAAGAAAGTAAATAAAATGTTATTTTTTTATAGAAATGGATGGCACAATAAGACTCAAAATTATGACCTAATATGATTCTTTTTTTATCTTTCATATAACTAATCCCAAAGTGATGGGATGTAAGATTTAGTTTTTGTTTTTGTTGTAATGTTTTGAATATAATTATTTTTTAAGATATTAATTAAAAAATACTTTTATGACATTCATTAGTAATATTTACTTATTTAATTTTTTTAATTTTAAGCATTTAAATTTAACTGTTTAGATTTTAATCATCATAAGTGTCGTAACGTCTAGATCCAGAGATCTATCGCTAGACATTGACTTTTAGGGAGTCGCCACCAATCTTTTTTATCTAGGTGCGATTGGCCACCTATGGAATCTGTCCTTTTAGGGAACACCTAAGTTTAAGGGTCCCTAGAAGAATAGGTTCAGGTCTGCTAACCAGAACAGGGTTCGGGAGTTCGGTTACGTGTGAGGAAGGTTATAGCACCCTCACAACGCCCATCAAAAGATGGTACCAGCTTAAATTTGTGTTATCCAAAAGCCTTAAAATTTTACCAAGTAATTAATTATTGGAAATTATTCTCAATTGACTCTAATACTTTTAGCAGAAAATTGAGAAAATTCCCTCACCTCAAGAGTATGCAAGAAAAACTACTGTTTCACTTGCAGAGGCTCCGTCGTCGGATTATTTAAAGAAAAAAAAACAAAATCAAAATTAAGATAGAAAGGAAGGAAAGAATGATTTTTTTAGGGAAAATTGATACTTTCAACTTTTCCCCAAAAATATTTTTTGGAAATTTTGATTTTCAAGGAAAATTGATACTTTCAACTTTTTCTCAAAAACCCTTTTTTTGAAAATTTATTTCTAAGGAAAATTGATACTTTCAACTTTTCCCCAAAAATATTTTTTGGAAATTTATTTCTAAGGAAAATTGATACTTTCAACTTTTCCCTAAAAATCTTTTTTTTTTGGAAATTTATTTTTCTTTTAAGGAAAATAAAAAATAAATAAAAAGAATATTGCATAAACCTAATCTAATAAATAAAAAATAAAATAAACAAATAAACAAAGAAATAAAAAAAATTCAAAGAGAAAAAAAAAAACCTGGAGCGGCTCGGATCGCGGCTCGGCTCGGCTCTAGGAAGAGAAAACGGCTCGAGGGAGCGACTTGGCTCGGCTCGGCTCGGAGGGGGCTGGCACGCGCGGGTCAGAAAGCGGGTCGACGCCCGGGTCGGGTCGGGTTCGGCAAAACGCGCGGATCCCCTGGTTAACTTAAAGCCCAAAACGACGTCGTTTTGGGAGGGTATAAAAGGCACCTTCCTCCGTTTTTTGGCAGAACGCTCCTCCCCCTCTCTCTCTTCTTCCTTTTTCTCTCCC
The DNA here is from genome assembly GCF_002303985.1 of Durio zibethinus. The sequence continues at coordinate 9,084,794 of NW_019167938.1, read as the reverse complement.
TTCTCTCTAGAAACTGAAGAACACCGGTGCCGGATTCTGGAAATTTTCGCCGGAATCTGGAAATTTCGCCGGAAGTTGGCCGGAAGATCGCCGGTTTCTGGGATTCTTCATCGGAAACTGGGCTGGTCGCCGGAAACTTCAATGTTCGCCGGAATTGTTGCCGGAAAATTCAATTTTCGCCGGAATTTTCGCCGGAATCTAGAAATTTCCCAGAAATTTCCAGAAAAATTTTTCGCCAAAAATCTCTAAAAAAATTTTCCTCACTCCCAGAACACTCCTAAACTTTTCCTAGCTTTCTATACGCCTCCTTTTCTCTCAAATCAGTAGCTTTGCTTACTGTTTTCTGTGTGTCTTGCATTCTGTTCCAGAGTCCCTTTTATAGGGATTGATCAGGAGTTCCTGATCAATCCCAATTCCTCCTTGGACGGGAATTCAATCTTTGAATCCCACTGGACTCTTCTGATTGAATTCCCATTTCCAATGGGATTCTTCAGCCTTCAATCTCAGCCCTCCAAAATCAAAATCAAATAAAATAAAAAACTAGATAATTAGAGAAGATAAATCAGCAGATATTATAGGATAAATAATAATAAAAAAATATATCAGATATATAATTATATAAGTAAAAATACAAAAATGAATAAAATAAAAAAGATAAAAAAATATATATATATACATAAATAATAAAATACACATAAATATTAACAAAAAATAAATAAATAAATATATACATATATTAATACATAATAATAATAATAAATAATACAATACATAAAATACAAAAGAATAAGAAAAGAGAAAAAAAATACAAGATAAAATTGAATTGGGCTTACCCATTTGGGCCAGGCCCAATTGATCTGGGCCGGACCCAATTGGGTGTCTACAGCTGCCCCTCTTTGCACATTTTCTGTGAAACAGAAATTGCGCAAAGACGTAGACACCCAATCAAGACTCAACTCAACATTTTTTGGTTTTTTTGTTTTTTTTTGTTTTTTTTTTGTTTTTTGTTTTTTTGTTTTTTTGTTTTTTACCAAAGCTCCTCTAAACAGAGGCACCACGACTTTTGGAAAGTAAATTGCTCCTCTAAACAGAGGTACCACGACTTTGGAAAGTAAATTGCTCCTCTAAGCAGAGGCAACGAACTTGGAAAAGTAAATTGCTCCTCTAAACAGAGGCAATGAACTTTGAAAAGTAAATTGCTCCTCTAAACAGAGGTACCACGACTTTGGAAAAGTAAATTGCTCCTCTAAACAGAGGCACCACGACTTTGGAAAGTAAATTGCTCCTCTAAACAGAGGTAATGAACTTTGAAAAGTAAATTGCTCCTCTAAACAGAGGCAACGAACTTTGAAAAGTAAATTGCTCCTCTAAACAGAGGTACCACGACTTTGGAAAAGTAAATTGCTCCTCTAAACAGAGGCACCACGACTTTGAAAAGTAAATTGCTCCTCTAAACAGAGGCAACGAACTTTGAAAAGTAAATACTCCTAGACAATCATGTCCGAAGGAGTTGAAAGTTGTGTTTGAAGGGATTTCAGGAGATTATGCCCAAAGGTCTTATAAATCAACCCTGATACCAAGAGACATCCTATTTCGAGGATTAGGAACTTACCTGACAAGTTTTTTCTCAAACTTGCAAAGTCTTTTCATATCTGTCTTTTACATGTGGGATGTTGGAACACCCCTGCTTCTTGAATTTGTACACTATACTTTCCTGAAAGTAGTGTATGCTATGCAAATACATATGAATTTCAATGCATGCTATGCAAATGTTGGCCAATTAATTCCTGTTCAAATGTATGGTACTCAAGTTTCTCAAGCTCTTTTATTCTTTCTTGGGTGTCAAGCCCTTTGATTCTTCAGAGATCCAATTACACTGCTCTTTTAAGCTCGAACCAGTGTAGCTTTCAATTGTCTCTTCCACTCACATTCTTCCTTGTTCAGTTTCTCGATATTTTGGAACAAGCTTCATCAATCGATCATCACTTGACCATCATTTAACAAGTTTCATCCACCATCACTGGGTCATTTTCTCAGCATTAGCCATTCCAAAACAAACTCTATCCACTGATTGTCTTCATCATCCAATCATAACTTACAAGTCATATCGATCAATTCATCACTTTTCAAGATTTGCCCCATTATATCATATACCTTTTCAAATCATCTCCTTTAGGTTTCTACCATTTCTTCATCATCTTAAATTTCTTTTCAAATGAATGCAAAACTCTTTTAAGCACATATTCATTCATTTATTATCATTTCAAATCTTGACAAATACAATGCAATCAACCATTTTCTCAATTCATTCTAGGGGTAAAACAAAAAGAGAAAACAAGGTGAATTATCAATGGAGATCTATTTTGGTATAAAACAAATGGGAAAGGAAATGAATTGGATGTCATTGAGATGGATGGTATGTCCAAATGATGAATATTCAGACAATTCTCAACATTAATTTAGGATTCTTTTTCAAAAACTCATTCCATTTACTGTTGAAGTCATCTTGAGCCTGGCGAACTTTACCCAAGTCTTTGAGGGATCTTCCATTCATGTGAGCCATTTGACTTAGATCTTTTTCTATCAACCTTTCAGGTTTTCAATCTCAATCTTTTTTCATTTTCTTTCTTCTTTCTTTTTTTTTTTATCATTTTTTTTATTCATTGTTGATATCTTTCATTCATCAAACTCTAGAGCAATGTAGCATGATTCCATTGCTACATCATGAGCACGTCTTTGTTCAACATATGACCATTCAAGTTGAGTATTCACACTTGATCCAAATGGACTTTTCAAGGTTGTAATGTAGGCCAAGGTGAAGGGTCATAAAAAAAAATAGATATAATAGGCTCAAAACATGTATTAAAAAGGTTCAAAACCAAAGGATCATTTGATGTAGCTTGGCATTTTGCCCCCACATCATTTCACTACTTTTTTCTTTCATTACACAAAGGATTCTCATTACTTTGCCCCAAGTCATGTGTGACATTCATTTTTCTTTTGCTTTTCTTCCTCTTTCCATCTTTGAGACCTTTTGTAGTGTCTTTTCTTTTTTCTTTTTTTTTCCTTTTTTTTTTTTCAAAAATTACCCTCCAGTGTAGAGGGTGATCCTTGGTTGGGGTTCTTCAGAAAAAAATGATAGGCTCAAAGGGGTAACAATAAATGATTTTTCAAATGGTAAAAGAAAAATGGCCATTTTTCATCTCAATTGTGAATACCTTTCTTGAACATCATCTATTGAACAAAACTCATGAACTTGTATAAAAGATTGTACATCTTCAAGACATATCTATTTCACCTCCAGTAACAGCTTACTTTTTGCTCAAATCATCTCCTCACATTAACGTAGATGAGTTCTCAAAATTAAATCCCAGAATCATTATTATCATTGTCTAAATATTCATCATCTGAAATTTAGGAATGGGAGTATAAAGTTATGAAAGGTAACGGAGCATGGAGTAATGGTCAAGTGAAAGAGAAAAATGTAATGAAATGCATTGACTTGTCTTTATTAAAATGATAACAAATGAAGTCATATTACAAAAAAAAATCTAACATTATTTGAAAAGAAATCCTAAAATGACAGAAGAAACCTTCAACCAACCTTATCTCCATTTTTTAAAATTGTCCCCCTATGCGATCAGGTGAATAATCTCTATTGACATATTGCCCCTCAATTCATTGTGACTCTTCGAACCCTTTTCGTTCTTGACTTTCACTCAGAGCGCTAACATTAGATGTTGTTGCTTTTCCTTGATCAAAACTTACCATTCCATCATTGATCAATCGTTGCACCTTATACTTTAAAGCAGTGCAATTTTCAGTAGAATGGCCAGTAATTCCATAGTGATAGTCGCAATGGGCTGTAGGATCATACCACTTTGGGTAGGGTGGTTTAAGTGGTTCCACATGGCTGGGGGCAATCAAGTGGCTATTATAGAGTTCTCGATATAACTCTGTATAAGTCATAGGGATTGGATCAAATACAGGTTTTTCTCGAGTAGTCTGTTGTTCTCGTGAGCCACTTGCTAGGTTAGTAGGGCGAACTTGAGTTCTTACAGGAGCTTGAATGTTAAGGCGGTAAGTGGATGAATGAGATGGTTGTGAAGCTAACTGGTATGGGTAGGATGAGGCATTATTCACAGCGGGATAATATAGAGAGTAGCCTTGGGATGGATAGGGTTGATAACCCTTGAATTGTTGTCTATCAAAGCTCACAGCTTGAGCTTGAGCTTCTTTCTTTTCTGATGCCTTCTTGGTTTCTCCTCCTTTCAACTTGCCATTTTTTATGGCACTTTCAATAATTTCTCCAGAGATCACCATGTCAGCAAAATTCTTTGTTGCATTCCCTATCATCTTTTCATAATAGAGAGGTTTCAAAGTGCTAACAAACAGCACTGTGGTCTCTTTTTCTGTCAGAGGAGGTTGTACCTGTGAAGCTATATCTCTCCATCTCTGGGCGTACTCTTTAAAAGACTCGTTTGACTTTTTCTCCAGATTCTGCAAAGACAAACGATCAGGAGCCAAATCGATAATGTGTCGATATTGACTGATGAAGTCATGTGCCATATCACTCCAAGAGCGAATACGAATCCTATCCAACTGAACATACCATCTGGCGGCAGAGCCAGTAAGACTGTCCTGAAAAACATGCATCAAGAGTTTTTCATCATGTGCATGAGCTGCCATCTTTCTGCAATACATGGTGATATGAGTTTTGAGGCACTTTGTACCGTCATATTTTTCAAATTTCGGTACTTTGAACTTATAGGGAATAACCACATCAGGGACTAGGCAGAGCCCAGCAGCATCAACTGACCCATAAAAGCTAAATCCTTCCACAGCTCTTAGCCTTGACTCTAACATGCTAATCTTAGAACTTTCTTCAGCTTCCACCTTCATTTTTTCCTTTTCCTTCTCTTTTAAGTCATCTAGATCAGGAATTAGATCTGCTGCCTTTTCAGTGAAGACAGGATTTACATAACTGTTATACTGCCCTGGGTTGAAAACTGATGGCATTCCAGGATATGGGGGGACCTCTTGAGCAGGCTGGGCCTGAGGTGGGCCAAAACTTGGAGGGTACAAAGGGTCAGCCACATCTTGCTGGCTTGTATTTCCTTCAACTCTTTTTCCTTTATTCATGTTATTAAGAGCCTCCAGAATCTTGCTTAGCTCACTTTCAATCTTCTCTTGTGCTTTTTCTAGCTTTTCAAATCTATGAGAACTTTCCTCCTCCATTTGCCTTGCTCTGGATCTTGTGTTGTATGGATGAGCAGGGTTTTCGTTAGATGGAGCTATCCTCGGACCTTGAGTACCATACTTATGATTAGAAATGTTATGCTGTGCCTTATGTATAAAATGTACATTTTTCTGAATGAAATCTAGTATGAAATGGATGCAAATGATTGTGTTAAAACATGGTCATGAAAATAATGCAGATGCATACAATCAGACAAACAACATAGTTAGTTCCATGGATGAAATGAAAGTGATGTTGATGCATAATGTTACATATGATAAAAATAATACACAAAGTTAAGCAAACAAAATGATTAGATAAACACCCTTTTTGTGTCCTAATTTCAGGGTATATCTATCATTGGGTAGAAAGAGCTCTATCCTAGGTGTAGGCACTCTTAAGGTTCACTACATGTGGTTTTAAGGTCAAAGTCTAAAGGTCCTCAAATTGTTCCTTACATCCTTGTCCATCACAGACTAGTAAGGCACCATAATCCTCACCCATTACAGGCTACAAGCGAAAAATGTTCAATTTGAGTGGGAGTATTTCGCTAGCCACTGCGGAGGCATTAGACCTCACGAAAGCAATAGGTACTTTACTCTCTCCTAGAGGGACGGAGCTCGGGTGTAGAGCTCATGTTATGCACATGCACATGAATGACATAATTAATAAAGTAAATAAACAAGAATGAGTAATAATACATATATACAAAAGGGTTCAATTTTATTAGGCTTTTGGATAACACAAATTATTTGCTGGCCTGACTCTCAAGGTCCCCAGCGGAGTCGCCAAGCTGTCGTAACGTCTAGATCCGGGGATCTATCGCTAGACATTGACTTTTAGGGAGTCGCCACCAATCTTTTTTATCTAGGTGCGATTGGCCACCTATGGAATCTGTCCTTTTAGGGAACACCTAAGTTTAAGGGTCCCTAGAAGAATAGGTTCAGGTCTGCTAACCAGAACAGGGTTCGGGAGTTTGGTTACGTGTGAGGAAGGTTATAGCACCCTCACAACGCCCATCAAAAGATGGTACCAGCTTAAATTTGTGTTATCCAAAAGCCTTAAAATTTTACCAAGTAATTAATTATTGGAAATTATTCTCAATTGACTCTAATACTTTTAGCAGAAAATTGAGAAAATTCCCTCACCTCAAGAGTATGCAAGAAAAACTACTGTTTCACTTGCAGAGGCTCCGTCGTCGGATTATTTAAAGAAAAAAAAACAAAATCCAAATTAAGATAGAAAGGAAGGAAAGAATGATTTTTTTAGGAAAAATTGATACTTTCAACTTTTCCCCAAAAATATTTTTTGGAAATTTCGATTTTCAAGGAAAATTGATACTTTCAACTTTTCCCTAAAAATATTTTTTGGAAATTTATTTCTGAGGAAAATTGATACTTTCAACTTTTCCCTAAAAATCTTTTTTTTTTGGAAATTTATTTTTCTTTTAAGGAAAATAAAAAATAAATAAAAAGAATATTGCATAAACCTAATCTAATAAATAAAAAATAAAATAAACAAATAAACAAAGAAATAAAAAAAATTCAAAGAGAAAAAAAAAAAAAAAACCTGGAGCGGCTCGGATCGCGGCTCGGCTCGGCTCGGCTCTAGGAAGAGAAAACGGCTCGAGGGAGCGGCTCGGCTCGGCTCGGCTCGGCTCGAGGGGGCTGGCACGCGCGGGTCAGAAAGCTGGTCGACGTCCGGGTCGGGTCGGGTTCGGCAAAACGCGCGGATCCCCTGGTTAACTTAAAGCCCAAAACGACGTCGTTTTGGGAGGGTATAAAAGGCACCTTCCTCCGTTTTTTGGCAGAACGCTCCTCCCCCTCTCTCTCTCTTCTTCCTTTTTCTCTCCCTTCTCTCTAGAAACTGAAGAACACCGGTGCCGGATTCTGGAAATTTTCGCCGGAATCTGGAAATTTCGCCGGAAGTTGGCCGGAAGATCGCCGGTTTCTGGGATTCTTCGCCGGAAACTGGGCTGGTCGCCGGAAACTTCAATGTTCGTCGGAATTGTTGCCGAAAAATTCAAATTTCGCCGGAATTTTCGTCGGAATCTGGAAATTTCCCAGAAATTTCCAGAAAAATTTTTCGCCAAAAATCTCTAAAAAAATTTTCCTCACTCCCAGAACACTCCTAAACTTTTCCTAGCTTTCTATACGCCTCCTTTTCTCTCAAATCAGTAGCTTTGCTTACTGTTTTCTGTGTGTCTTGCATTCTGTTCCAGAGTCCCTTTTATAGGGATTGATCAGGAGTTCCTGATCAATCCCAATTCCTCCTTGGACGGGAATTCAATCTTTGAATCCCACTGGACTCTTCTGATTGAATTCCCATTTCCAATGGGATTCTTCAGCCTTCAATCTCAGCCCTCCAAAATCAAAATCAAATAAAATAAAAAACTAGATAATTAGAGAAGATAAATCAGCAGATATTATAGGATAAATAATAATAAAAAATATATCAGATATATAATTATATAAGTAAAAATACAAAAATGAATAAAATAAAAAAGATAAAAAATATATATATATACATAAATAATAAAATACACATAAATATTAACAAAAATAAATAAATAAATATATACATATATTAATACATAATAATAATAATAAATAATACAATACATAAAATACAAAAGAATAAGAAAAGAGAAAAAAATACAAGATAAAATTGAATTGGGCTTACCCATTTGGGCCAAGCCCAATTGATCTGGGCCGGACCCAATTGGGTGTCTACAATAAGTAGTAATTAAGTTTTGAATAATTAATTCATCAATTAAGTGAATATAGAATTGATATTGATATGAATTTTTTTTGTTGATGTATATAAAAAGCCTCTGAATTAAAATTATATAAATATTCAAATTCACATCTTTTTATTACCATTAGTTGAATTTTCAAATATTTATGTTTAACCAATTGAGCTTTTATTGGAGAGGAAAAGGTTAATTGCCATCATCAATTTTCATTCAAATGAGAGTTTTCTTTCAACCGAGGGTTCAGTTGATTAAAAATAAATGTTTGAGGATTCAGTTGGATGACAATAAATATTTGATGACTCAATTAATTATAATAAAAAGATAAGAGTTTGGATTTTTATTTAATTTTAGTTTAGAAACATTTTTTATATTCAAGCCTAATTTTTTTTGTTCCTTTCAAATCAATTCTTAGAATGGAAACTCTCTTTGCATATTGATATATATAATTTTTGAGCAACGTGCATTGATCAATGATTTTTTAACTTGTATGACTAATTGTATATATAGTAATATATTTCAAGATTTTGCAAAAGAATTAATCACGATAGGACTATAAGCCAAAAAAAGAAGAAAGAAAAAGTCAATAAAAACAATTTGTATCAAAATTTTGAAATAATAAAAATTATACATAAAAAAAAAGTTGTACATAAACATAATTCTAAAATGAGGCTAAATGCATAACAGAGTAAAATATGCATGCCAAGGAGATGTTTTCTCCTTTTATTTTCAAGCAAACTTTACTTTATTAGGAAGTCAAAAAATGCTTTCCTTATTGTTTAATTAACATGGTTTATCGTTTCCTACTTATGAGCCAGCGGGATAGATGTTCCGGCAGGGGCGGAGCATGCAGACGGGTTCTGTTTGCCCGTAAGTTTGGGACTGACATTCGAACAGTAGGATATTGCGGGTCCTTCAGGTCCTTTGTATGTAAGATCAATGTCAGCGAGCTCCACACCCTCGCATGGCAAACCGCTGCTGCAAATAAGCTTGACAGCTTGCTGAGTTGAAGATGTGCCTCGAATGTTCTTGAAACTGATGTTGCTGAGTTTAATACGTGATGGAATCTGGATAAACAAAATAATGCTTTAAATATTGAGTAAAGCTTTTCATTTGATCAGTATTTTGATAAATACGTACCTTTAAATCACATTGATTCCACGGGCAATATTCTTGATCAATAAGGATAGGATTGCCGACGTTATTCATGGTAATATCTTCAAAATGCATGTCCGATGCAGAGCCAGGATAGGAGGCTGGCCAACTTTTGATTCTAACACCATTCATTGTATTACTGATGGTGCACTTCGAGACTTTAATTCCAGAAACTGGTTCCTCACCTTGATTTCCAGACTGCCGATGCTGATACCAGACCTGGCAAGGTTATCTCCTTGGACGACCACATTCTTTCTACCATCATCGATAGAACACAAGATACACAGTTTTTTATGTCTTAGCAAAACATTCTCCCATCTGATCGATTCATGTGAATTCATCAGTGTCAGACTGTTTTTTGGTGAGACGGTGAAATTTGAGAATGATGTTTTTGCATCCAAACAAACGTTAAACTGTTGCTGTTTTGGTTCTTATATCTTGTACATGGCATGCTCACAAAATTGAACCTTAAGTTCTGTTTAGTTTGAGAGTGGAATAAAGAACACAAGAAATAATTTTGTTTAGTGGAACTTTACTTTCTACCTGTGTATAAATGGGTAAAACATATTATATTTAAAAACTAGGAAGCAGATACGTTGTACATAAAAAAACTTAATTATTCATTGAGTAACTCCTCATCTATAATAAAAGCATTTAGATTTGATAGTTGTTCAATGTGATATTATAAAAACAAAAGAAAAAAATATTTTTCTTTAATTTGAGGAAATCTAAATAGAGTTTTAGAAAGAAATTCGATTTCTTGCACAAGGAAAGAAACCTTACAATGGGAAGTGCGGCACAATATTTGTTTTTAGAACAATCATTCTTGCCCCAAGCAGCGGCTCCTTGGCCGTCAAAAACTCCACCACCAGACATTGTAAATTGTTCAAGTTTGTTAAAGACGACCCAATTAGGGTCCTTGAAAGCGCTAGGATCAGCCGGAGCCTTCACAGTGCCCTGAACTTGAAGCTCAATAGGACCCTTGCAGGGACCTTCTAGGGTTGCTTTACTTAGTAAGTATGTCCCTTTAGGAATCACAATTTTAGATGGAGTAGTGGAAGCGCATGCTTCTTTCCAAGCATCTAACAATGGCTAAGGCAAAAAAAAAAGAAAAAGATATCATTAAAATAAAATTTTATATATTTCATAGTTGGAAAATAAAATTGAGTGTATTTTTGCTTACCTGACTCAAATCCGTCTTCTCATCAGCCTTTGCGCCATACTTGGCAACTACATCAAAAACACCTGATTGAGCTTTAGCAGTTGAAGTGAACAAAAGCAATAATACTGATACGACTGTAATACTCAATTGTACATCCATATTTTTCCTTTCCCAAGTATTTGAATTTCTTCTTTTCAATTTTTAAATGGTGAATTGTTGTGAAGGAACAATGATTTTGCTTTTGTTTTGTTTCAAACCATTTTATATAGAATACTTGGAAAGCTACAACCAATCAATTTTTAACCGAATACTTTCTAATTTTAGCAATGTGAGTAACATATGGTCTTAATTTACTTACTATTTTTAGCTCTTTTTTTTTATATCTACTTGATTGGATATGTGTAATTTACAGTTTATCATATATTTTAATCAAATTATATATTTTTTTTGTTTTTAAATGGTCAAATTATCCTTAAATAAAGCCATACAAGTTTAAAATTTACGACTTTTGCCACCTTTTTATTATTAAAATATATTGAAATTATTTATTATTAAAATTATTAAAATTAAAATATTTATATTTTAATAATAATATTTAATATTAAAATATTATATTAATATAAAAATACTTAAAATAAAACTATTTATTATTCTTGATATTATTTATTCATATATTATAATATTATTTCTTAATGTTATTTATTAATATATTATATTAATAGTATATTATCTATTAATAATATCTTATTTATTCATATATTATTGTAATATTTATTAATTAAATTAATAATTTTTTATATATTATTTATTAATATATTATTATTTATTAATAAATATAATATTATTTATTGATATATTATATTAATATATTATAATTTTATTTATTAATATTAATATATTCGTATATATTTATTTATAATAATATTTATTAAGATATTATTTATTAAGATTTTTATTAATATATTATATTAAAATAATATTGTTTATTAATATATTTAATATAATATTATTTATAAGTAAAATTATGCTAAAAAACATTAATAAATAATTATTCTCATAAGCAGTTTTTTTTTTTTTTTCGTAAAATGTCTTTCATTTTCAAATCCATAAAATAATTTTCAAAAAAATGATTTTATTTTTTGTTAATCAGTAAATTATTTTTCATTAACCAATCAATTTTCTATCAAACAAACTTTTCAAAATACGAAAATAATTTTCCGCGAAACAAATGGAGGCTTATTATCTCGTTGGAGTTCCATGAATGACAATGATCAAGTGAGAATCAGAGATTCAGGCACAGGGCCATTCAAATTGAAATGGTAACTGCAACACAAAGAGCTCACACTCTTTAACACATAACCTCAGTAGCATATAAATATTAAAAAAAAAAGTTTTAAAAATTAAAGTAGATTGAGAATCCCAGATATGTCCCTCCCCTGAACATGAATTAGACTCAGTGAATTCCAAATTAGAAGAACAGGGCCATCCCACCTAAGGCTGCCAAAAGCATTTGACTCCAAATGCCAAAGTTCATAATCCTATGAGATGATGAATTTGAAGGCGAACACTTGGGTGAAGAACCACTTTCTTTGGATTCTGCTGATGGAGTATCTGCAGCTGGGCTAATATGAGAAGCCGGGGCTGGAGCAGGAGTTGAAGGTATGCCAGTGCCGAAGATTGCCTCCGGAAGAAGGACCTTATCGAATTGATATATTGCAAAAGGAGCAGTTGAGAGTACAGCGCTGGTGACTTTTGTTTTGCTCCATCCTGAATCAAGGTGCGCGGTGCCAGAATCATCAGTGAAATTCAAAGTGTATTGGCCACCAGCAAGTGTACTAACAGGGCCTTTTGCACCAAGATCATTGAAGTCTGCGACCCGACCCGTAAGCTTGACTTACTTTCAACCCGTGTTCCTATTCTTGGCCCCAACCAAGTTGAGTCGCGTTGTTCTAGCCGTTTCCTCTACTTACAGCCGAGCCAAGTTCTTCAATCTGAGTTGAGTCATTTTTTTGTTTTGATAATTTATTTATTTATTTATTTTTTAAAAATATTTTTGTACAATTAAATTTTTTAAAAAATAAAAAATATAAAACAAAATAATTTTTTGAAAATAAAATACTAATTATCAAATGATGAAATTTTGATAAAGTTAAAATGGTTAATTTTTATAAAATTCTTAAGTGAGAAATTTTTTTTTAAAATTTAATCCAAATGGTGGAATGAGTTAGATAAAGTTTCAATAATATTTATTTTCAATTTAAAAAAATAAAAAGTTTAATAAAAATTTTAGAATTAAATACTAATTACCCAATAATGAGATTTTTAGAAATTTCAAATGATAAATTTCTTAAGAAATCTCTAGACGAGAAATTTTTGTAAATTTGTCTCAAATTGTGAAATAATTTAGATGAAATTTTAATAAAAATAATTGTATCCTTTTTCAAATATGAAGATTTTTTTGAAATATTTGATAATTATCTAAGGACGAGAATCTTCGAAATTTCAAATGACAAATTCTCTAAGAAGTCTCTAGGAAAGAAATTTCTTTAATTTTGTCCCAAATTATGGAAGAATTTAAATGAAACTTCAAAAAATAATTGCATATTATTTTATTTTCAAAGAATAAAAAAAATTTCTAAATAGACCCAAATGGCAGAAAATTTAGAAAATAAAAAAATTTTTCTAAATTAGCCCAAATGGTGAAAAATTTAGAAATGAAAAAATAAAAAATAAATTCAAAAGATGAAATTCTTAGTAATTGCAAATGGTTGATTATTTAAGAAATTTTTAGATGAGAAGATATTTCTAAATTTGGCCCAAATGGAGGATGAATTAGAAATATTTTCAAAATAAAAAAAATGATTGAACATTTTTTTTGATGACGGAGCCTCTTTAAGAAAACAAATAGGATTTTGAATACTCTTAAAGTGAAGAGGTAGTTTTAAGAATTCTACTAGATTGATAAAGAAATCTTAAAAGTAATTTTCAATATTTAAACATTAAAATAAAAACCATTAGAACCAAGATAATTGTTAGGGTAATTTAAAATTAAATGGTACCATTTTAGGATGATAATCTCCACAATGGCAAGCAAAATACTCCCACTCAAATTGAATCCTTTCCGTTGGTAGCTTGTGATGGGTGGAGATTGGAATGCATTTCTAGTTTGTGATGGAAAATGATATAAGGAATAATTTATGAACCTTTAGTGGTCAAAGTTACCTAACCCTACATATAATCTACATTTACGAGGCTAGCCTTAAGAGAGAGCCCTTTTTACTTATTGATAGATGTAACTCGAAGTTAGGACACCGAAGGAACAATTTGTGTGATATATTGATTATCTAACCATTTTATATGTTTGACTTTGTGCATTTACATTATTTCAATTAGTGCTTGCATTTAATTCCATGCATCATTTTCATTGTCATGTTTAACATTGTGCATCTACATCATTTTCATATAGGGAATAGTTGTCATATATTAGTTATTGATAAATTAGAACTTGTACTAATGTAGAATGATAGTTATGTGACAAATAGTAGTCCAATCCATTCATGCATGAAAATACTAAACATAAAGCATGGCATTTCTAATAATAAAGCAATTGTAGTACTCATGGTTCAAGAATAGCTCCATCAAGCAAGAGCCCCACATAATCAACTCACCAATGCAATACAAGAGCTTAAACCAGACAAAAAGAACAAGAGAATTCAATCATCTCAAAAAGATAGAGAGAGTTAAAGAAAAGCTTGAAAGGGAGTTGAATAAGATTTTGGAATCTTTGAATAAGTTGAACAAGGGGAAGAATGTAGAAGAGAATGCTAATAGCAGGACCATCCATCACAAGAGGTAGCTAACCCTCTTTGCCCTTCTGATTTTGGGCTATACCAAGCCCAGTCCATACAGGAATAGCGATTTACATACCTTATAGGGTATATATACCTCGAAATGCAATCAACTTCAAATCCAAGGTATTGCCAAAGCTATAAAAATCTTGTCTTTACTGAAAAGGCAATATAACTAATTCAAGTCCCTGATCTAGATGCTCCAAAAAAAATTTAAAACCAAAATGCGATGAGTCACTGAGGGACTTAATAGCTGAGAAAAAGATGCGTATGCTCGAGGAAAGTTATGAGCAATAGAAAAAATTGGTTTTTACGGTTTCGTGGATGCTACTGGGCTCTGTTTAATCCCAGATGTTGTTATTCTTTCAAAATTTAAGGTATCGGAGTTTAAAAAATATAATGGTACAAAATGCTCAAAAACCCACATCATCATATGTTACCGAAAGATGGCTACCTATGCTAATAATAAAAAGCTGTTAATACATTTATTTCAAGATAGCCTTACTAGCTTTGTTGCTAGGTGGTATGTCTAACTGGATAGGACATGCATTCAGTCATGGAGTGAAATGGCCTGTAACTTCATCAGTCAGTATCGATATACCATAGATTTAGCTTATGATCATCTATGTTTACAAAATATGAAAAAGAAGGCAATTAAATCATTTAAGAAGTATGCCCAAAGGTGTAGGGACATAACTACTCAAGTTTAGCCACCTTTGATTGAGAAAGATACCATAGTGTTATTTGTAAGAAATTTAAAATCTCTTTATTATGGAAAGATGATGGAGAATGCAACAAAAAACTTCACTGATATGGTGATTTTAAGAGAAATTATTGAAAATACCATCAAGAGTGACAAGCTTTAGGAAGAAGAAAGCATAAAAAATGGAGGGTTACCTAAAAAAAAAAAAAATTAAAGCCCAAATTATGAATTTTGATGGGCAACAATTCAGAAGTGATGCTCTATATCCACCGCCTATTTATCCTGTTTACTATCTCACGTTATGGTATTGCGCAAGCCTTTTACCAACCATATCCACAATTAACTTACCTATCAATCAACCTTTCAAGTACTTATATATGGGTCTGATGATATCACTACATCAGCTTCAAAGCCTAATAACTGAGCAAGTGGTTTAAGAAGATCTTAGAATACCATGAAAGGGCTCATATTGATCATATCCTTATAACTTACATTGAATTATTCCAGAATTGGTAAAAAATGACTTGGTATCTCTAGTTATTCTAGAGCCATTGAAGCCACCCTATCCAAAATGGTATGATGCTAATGTCACATGCGATTATCATAGGTCATTTTATTAAAACTTACCATGTTTTCAAACACAAGGTGGAAAGTTTGATCCAAAAAAGACCAGGTGAGCTTCGACGAATCAAAACTGCAAGATGTCAATAAAAATCTTTCACCTGATCACACAGGGGCATAATTTTCAGATAAAAAAAGATGTTAAGGCTGGTTGGATGTTGCTTAACATTTTGGGATTTCTTTTAAAGTAATGTTTGGATTTTTTATGTAATAAGATTTCATTTTTTATCATTTTAATAAAAGGCAAGCATGATGCATCTCATTACATTTTCTCATTCATCCAAATCACTATTCCATGCTTAGGTTTTTCACATGTCTTTTTATTTCCATTCTTAAATTTCAAATAATGAATGTTTAGACAATGATAATAATGATTCTAGGATTTAATTTTGAAAACGCATTCAAATTGATCTATGGAGACTATTTGATTAAAAGAAATAAATTGCTAGCAGATATGAAATAGAGATGCCTTGAAGATATACAGTCCTTTATAATGATCCATGAGTTTGTCTTTGTTTAATAAATAATCTTCAAAGAAAGCATTCACGTTTAAGATGAAAAATGATTGTTTTTCTTTTACCATTCATAAAACTATCCATTCGTAACTCTTTTGAGCCTATTATGAGAAGAACATACTTGAAAAAGGAAAGAGGTAAAAGATCACAAATGTCTCAAAGATAAAAAAAAAAATGAATGCCACAAATGAGCTAAGGCAAAGTAATGAGAATCTTTTTGTAAGAAATAAGATGAAAAAAAAAGAAAAAAAGCAGTAAAATGATGTGAAATGACTTAAAATGACCAGTTGCATTAAATAATGAGAAATGATCCTTTAGTTTTAAACCCTTTAAGCATTATGTTTTGAGCCTGTTTTATCTATTTCTTCATTATCCCTCACCATAGCTTACATTAACAACCTTTAAAAGTCTATTTTGATCAAATGTGAATCTCAATTAAAATTATCCATAATGTTAGGCTAAAGCATACTTGTGATGGAACAATGGAATTGTGTTATGTTATTTTAGAGATTGATGGTGTGAGAGATATCAATTAATGATGAAAAATTGAAAAAAAAAGAATGAAAAATTGAAGAAGATGAAAAAAAGAAAAAAATGAGAGATTGAAAAATGAAAAAATGAAAAATGTAAAAAAGAAAGAAAAGGAAGACTGAATTGGAAACTAAAAGGGTGATTTGGATAAAAAAAACCTTTTAAGTTAAAAAGTTAGATAGACAATTCAAATATATAGAGATAAAAAACATCTGAGATCCTTCAAGTTTGGGCAAAGTTCAATGAGAATCAAAAACAATAAAAACAATGGAATTAGCTTTTGAAAAAGAATTCTATATTAACGTTAAGAATTATCTAAGTATTCAATGTTTAGACATTGTAGTACCATTCAATACCAACTTTAGTGATATGCTTCGAATTTGTTCTTTTACCCGTTTATTTTTTTACTACACTCATTCTTGTATTGATTACATTTCTCCCAATTCACCTTGTACTCTCTTATTTTTGCATCCCCAGAATAAATCAAGAAAATATATGATTACATTATATTTGTCAAGAATTGAAATGATAATGAATGAATGATAATATTTAGAAATTATATTTGCATTCCTTTGAAGAAAAATCCAAGATGATAAAGGCAAAAAAAAAAATGATGGATGAAACCTAAAAAGGTGATTTGAAAGGACACATGGGTTGACCAAGTGATAAATATAGTAATGGATCAATCGACATAACCTATGAGTTGTGATCAAATGATGGAAATAATATGGATCAGTAGATGAAATTTGTTCTGAAATTGTTAGTGCTAAGAAGCTTGTGATTGTGATCAAATGATGGAAATAATGTGGATCAATTGACGAAATTTGTTATGAAATTATTAGTGCCGAGATGCTAAAAAGTAAATATAAGATGGTGGAGTCTTGAGAACCATATTATCACAATTAATTAGAATTTCATGACAGTAATGTTGGTGACAACTGCATTACATGCATTTTGATTGCATTGTTGTCTGAATAATACATGTATATAATTTGATGAATATTTGAATCTTAGCTAGCCATACATTTGCCTTATGTAGTAAACATTTGAATCATGGTTAGAATATGGCATCTACATTATTGTGAAAATCTAGACTGTTACATTTGTATAATTAAGAAAACATTTGCATCATTATTATGACATTTTTTATATACAAAATTTTGACTTTGAGGAAAAATTGAGAATTTTTACGATAAAAAATTTTGAACTTTTTTATGAAAGCTTTTTAAGATAAGGTTGGGAATCCTCGAATGGGAAAAATGTTTTATGAGGAAAACATTTAGTGTTCTAAAGCTATGGAGCTTTTTAAAAATGCATTTTTAATGTTAAAAATTTTAAATGAGAATTTTAAGAAGTTTTAAGTGAGAATCTATAAGGCCTTTTAAATGAAAATCTTTAAGAAGTTTTAAATTGATAATCTTTAGGGAGTTTTAAAATGAGAATCTTTAAGAAGTTTTTAAAGAATTTTAAATAAGAATCTTTAAGAAGTTTTAAAATGAAGAATCTTTGAGTGAGAATATTTGTTTTTGAGTTTTAAATGAGAATCTTGAGAATTTATGTGAATTTCCAAAGTTTTTGAATCCAAATCTTTGAAATATCAAATGTGAATCTTTGAACTTTTGGATGTGAACCCAAAATTTTTTGAATGAGAACCTTTGAATTTAGATGTGAAATTATAAAATCTATCGAATGTGAATATTTGAACTCGAATGAGAAGCTTTAAAATTTTGGATGAAATATTGAAGTTTTTTTTTTAAAAAAATCTAATGGGAAACATTAAAATTTTTGAATCAAAATATTTGAAATCTTGGAAGTGAATCCCTAAAGTTAAAAAAAAAATTGAGATCTTTAACTTTTGGGCATGAATCTCTAGAATTTTTGAATGTGAGTATGAGCCTTACAATTTTCATGCGAATCCTTAAATTAAAATTTTGGATATTAATCTCTTAAATATGAATCTTAAATAAATATTAAGCATGATATATGTGTTTGATGAAAATAAATATTTGATGACTTGATTAATTATAACGAAAAGATAAGAGTTTGAATTTTTTTTATTTTTAGTTTAGAAATATTTTTTATATTCAAGCCTAATTTTTTTTTTTGTTCTTTCCAAATCAATTCTTAGAATGGAAACTCTCTTTGCATATTGATATATATAATTTTTGAGCAACGTGCATTGATCAATGATTTTTTAACTTGTATGACTAATTATATATATAGTAATATATTTCAAGATTTTGCAAAAGAATTAATCACGATAGGACTATAAGCCAAAAAAAGAAGAAAGAAAAAGTCAATAAAGACAATTTGTATCAAAATTTTGAAATTATATAAATTATATATAAAAAAAAAAGTTGTACATTAACATAATTCTAAAATGAGGCTAAAAGCATAACAGAGTAAAATATGCATGCCAAGGAGATGTTTTCTCCTTTTATTTTCAAGCGAACTTTACTCTATTAGGAAGTCAAAAAATGCTTTCCTTATTGTTTAATTAACATGGTTTATCGTTTCCTACTTATGAGCCAGCGGGATAGATGTTCCGGCAGGGGCGGAGCATGCAGACGGGTTCTGTTTGCCCGTAAGTTTGGGACTGACATTCGAACAGTAGGATATTGCGGGTCCTTCAGGTCCTTTGTATGTAAGATCAATGTCAGCGAGCTCCACACCCTCGCATGGCAAACCGCTGCTGCAAATAAGCTTGACAGCTTGCTGAGTTGAAGATGTGCCTCGAATGTTCTTGAAACTGATGTTGCTGAGTTTAATACGTGATGGAATCTGGATAAACAAAATAATGCTTTAAATATTGAGTAAAGCTTTTCATTTGATCAGTATTTTGATAAATACGTACCTTTAAATCACATTGATTCCACGGGCAATATTCTTGATCAATAAGGATAGGATTGCCGACGTTATTCATGGTAATATCTTCAAAATGCATGTCCGATGCAGAGCCAGGATAGGAGGCTGGCCAACTTTTGATTCTAACACCATTCATTGTATTACTGATGGTGCACTTCGAGACTTTAATTCCAGAAACTGGTTCCTCACCTTGGAACTTTCCAAGACTGCCGATGCTGATACCATGACCTGGCGCCACAGGTTACTCCTTGGACGACCACATTCTTGCTACCATCACCGATAGAAAACACATACATCACCATTTTTTTTATGTCTTGTCAATAACATTCACCCATCTGATCGACGCAATGTGAATTCATCCTGTGTTCAGACTGTTTTTCTGGTGCAGAGACGGTGAAATGTTGAGGAAAGTGATGTTTTTGCATCCCAAACATTAACGTTTAAAACTGTTTGCTGTCTTTGGTTGTTATATCTTGTATCATGGCATTGCTCACATATAATTGAACCTTAAAGTTTGTTTAGTTTGAGAGTGGAAATAAGTAACACAAGAAATAATTTTTGTTAGTGACATTACTTTCTAGCTAGTGTAATAAAATGGGTAAAACATATTATATTTAAAAAACTAGGAAGCAGAACGTTGTACATAAAAAAACTTAATTATTCATTGAGTACTCCTCATCTATAATAAAAGCATTTAGATTTGATAGTTGTTCAATGTGATATTATAAAAAACAAAAGAAAAAAATATTTTCTTTAATTTGAGGAAATCTAAATAGAGTTTTAGAAAGAAATTCGATTTCTTGCACAAGGAAAGAAACCTTACAATGGGAAGTGCGGCACAATATTTGTTTTTAGAACAATCATTCTTGCCCCAAGCAGCGGCTCCTTGGCCGTCAAAAACTCCACCACCAGACATTGTAAATTGTTCAAGTTTGTTAAAGACGACCCAGTTAGGGTCCTTGAAAGCGCTAGGATCAGCCGGAGCCTTCACAGTGCCCTGAACTTGAAGCTCAATAGGACCCTTGCAGGGACCTTCTAGGGTTGCTTTACTTAATAAGTATGTCCCTTTAGGAATCACAATTTTAGATGGAGTAGTGGAAGCACATGCTTCTTTCCAAGCATCTAACAATGGCTAAGGCAAAAAATAAAAAAAGATATCATTAAAATAAAATTTTATATCTTTCATAGTTGGAAAATAAAATTGAGTGTATTTTTGCTTACCTGACTCAAATCCGTCTTCTCATCAGCCTTTGCGCCATACTTGGCAACTACATCAAAAACACCTGATTGAGCTTAGCAGTTGAAGAAGTGAACAAAAGCAATATACTGATACCGAACTGTAATACTCAATTGTACATCCATATTTTTCCTTTCCCAAGAATTGAATTTTCTCTTCTTTTCAATTTTTAAATGGTGAATTGTTGTGAAGGAACAATGATTTTGCTTTTGTTTTGTTTCAAACCATTTTATAATAGAATACTTGGAAAGCTACAACCAATCAATTTTTAACCGAATACTTTCTAATTTTAGCAATGTGAGTAACATATGGTCTTAATTTACTTACTATTTTTAGCTCTTTCTTTTTATATTTACCTGATTGGATATGTGTAATTTGCAGTTTACCATATATTTTAATCAAATTATATTTTTTTTGTTTTTAAATGGTCAAATTATCCTTAAATAAAGCCATACAAGTTTAAAATATACGACTTTTGCCACCTTTTTATTGTTAATACCCTTTAACTAACCGAGCTAATAAATCATATGTTGTTTGATTTAATTGCTTAATTTTTAATAAGTATTATATATTTTTTTTTATTTTGTTTCCAGAGTTTTCAATCTGATCGACTGATATACCATGGTGCAAAAATCGCCGCTTCATTCGTGCTTAATCTTAAATAACCTTTGTGTGCAAGATTTAAGCAAACTGATAGCTCCAATCCATTTGTTAATTCTCAATTTGGTGGCCATACTCATGAAAATATTTGTTGCAGCATAATAATTTTGGTTGGTCGTCGTCATCAGTATATCAGCATGAGTTTTGAGTAGGGTAAGACAATATGAGCTTAGGTTCCGTTTATTTAGTAGAAAATAATTTTTGAAAAATAATTTTAAGAAATATTTAGATTTTTTAAATTGAAAAAGATCTTTATTGTTTGGATAAATTAATAAAAATATTTTTCGTTATTTGATTATATTTTGAAAATATGTTTTTTTAAATAATATTAGTATAACTATTAAAATATTAAAAATTATTTATTATTAAAATATATTGAAATGATTTATTATTAAAATTATTAATATTAAAAAATATTTATTTTAATAATAATATTTAATATTAAAATATTATATTAATATAAAAAATACTTAAAAGAAAACTATTTATTATTCTTTATATTATTTATTCATATACTATAATATTATTTCTTAATATTATTTATTAATATATTATATTGATAGTATATTATTTATTAATAATATCTTATCTATTCATGTATTATTGTGATATTTATTAATTAAATTAATAATTTTTTATATATTATTTATTAATATATTATAATATTATTTATTGATATATTGTATTAATATATTATGATTTTATTTATTAATATTAATATATTCGTATATATTTATTCATAATAATATTTATTAAGATATTATTTATTAAGATTTTTATTAATATATTATATTAATATAATATTGTTTATATTTATTTATTAACATTGTGCATCTACATCATTTTCATATAGGGAATAGTTGTCATATATTAGTTATTGATAAATTAGAACTTGTACTAATGTAAAATGATAGTTATGTGACAAATAGTAGTCCATTCCATTCATGCATGAAAATACTAAACATAAAGCATAGCATTTCTAATAATAAAGCAATTGTGGTACTCATGGTTCAAGAATAGCTCCACCAAGCAAGAACCCCACATAATCAACTCACCAATGCAATACAAGAGCTTGAAGCAAACAAATAAAACAAAAGAATTCAATCGTCTCAAGAAGATAGAGAGAGTTCAAGAAAAGCTTGAAAGGGAGTTGAATAAGATTTTGGAGTCTTTGAATAAGTTGAACAAGGGGAAGAATGTAGAAGAGAATACTAATAGTAGGACCATCCATCACAAGAGGTAGCTGACCCTCTTTACCCTTCTGATTTTGGGCTTACCAAGTCCAGTCCACACAGGAATAGCGATTTACATACCTTATAGGGTATATATACCTCGAAATGCAATCAACTTCAAATCCAAGGTATTGCCAAAGCTATATAAATCTTGTCTTTACTGAAAAGGCAATATAACTAATTCAAGTCCCTGATCTGGATGCTCTAAAAAAAATTTAAACCAAAATGCGATGAGTCACCGAGGGACTTAATAGCTGACAAAAAGATGCGTATGCTCGAGGAAAGGTTATGAGTAGTAGAAGAATTGGGTTTTATGATTTCGTGGATGCTGCTGGGCTCTGTTTAATCCCAGATGTTGTTATTCCTTCAAAATTCAAGGTAACGGAGTTTGAAAAATATAATGGTACAAAATGCTTAAAAACCCACATCGCCATATGTTACCTAAAGATGGCCACCTATGCTAATAATAAAAAGCTGTTAATACATTTATTTTAAGATAGCCTTACTAGTTTTGTTGCTACGTGGTATGTCTAACTGGATAGGACATGCATTCCGTCGTGGAGTGAAATGGCCTGTAACTTCATCAGTCAGTATCGATATACCATAGATTTAACTTATGATCATCTATGTTTACAAAATATGAAAAAGAAGGCGATTAAATCATTTAAGAAATATGCCCAAAGGAGTAGGGACATAACTACTCAAGTTCAGTCACTTTTGACTGAGATAGATGCCATAGTGTTATTTGTAAGCACTTTAAAATCTCTTTATTATTGAAAAATGATGGAGAATGCAACGAAAAACTTCGCTGATATGGTGATTTCAAGAGAAATTATTGAAAATGCCATCAAGAGTGACAAGCTTTAGGAAGGAGAAACCATAGAAAATAGAGGGTTACCTAAAAAAAAAAGAAACCAAAACCCAAATTGTGAATTTTTATGGGCAACAATTCAGAAGTGATGCTCTATATCCACCACCTATTTATCCTGTTCACTATCCCACGTCAGGCCCTTTACCAACCATATCCACAATCAACTTACCTATCAATCAACCTTTCAAGTACTTGCATATGGGTCTGATGATATCACTACATTAGCTTCAAAGCCTAATAACCAAGCAAGTGGTTTAAGAAGATCTTAGAATAACCATGAAAGGGCTCATATTGATCCTATCCTTATATCTGACATTGAATTATTCTCAGAACTGGTCGAAAATGACTTGGTATCTCTAGTTATTCTAGAGCTATTGAAGCCACCCTATCCAAAATGGTATGATGCTAATGTCACATGCGATTATCATAATAAAAACGTGGGTCATTTTTTTAAAACTTACCCTGTTTTCAAACACAAGGTGGAAAGTTTGATCCAGAAAGGCTAGGTGAGCTTCGGCGAATCAAAAGTGCAAGATGTCAATAAAAATCCTTTACTTGATCACACAGTGACATAATTTTGAGATGAAAAAAGATGTTAAGGCTGGTTAGATGTTGCTTATCATTTTGGGATTTCTTTTAAATAATGTTAAGATTTTTTTATGTAATAAGATTTCATTTTTTATCATTTTAATAAAAGGCAAGCATGATGCATCTCATTACATTTTCTCATTCATCCCAACCATTATTCCATGCTTAGGTTTTTCACATGTCTTTTTATTTCCATTCTTAAATTTCAAATAATGAATGTTTAGACAATGATAATAATGATTCTAGGATTTAATTTTGAAAACTCATTCAAATTGATCTATGGAGACTATTTAATCAAAAGAAATAAACTGCTAGCAGATATGAAATAGAGATGTTTTGAAGATATACAGTCCTTTATAATGATCCATGAGTTTATCTTTGTTTAATAGATAATCTTCAAAGAAAGCATTCACGTTTAAGATGAAAAATGATTATTTTTCTTTTACCATTCATAAAACTATCCATTCGTAACTCTTTTGAGCCTATTAGGATTTCTTTTTCTGAAGAACCCAACCAAAGATCACCTTTCATATTAGGGGATAAATTATGAGAAGAACATACTTGAAAAGGAAAAAGGTAAAAGATCACAAATGTCTCAAAGATAAAAAAAAAATGAATGCCACAAATGAGTTAAGGCAAAGTAATGAGAATCTTTTTGTAAGAAATAAAATGAAAAAAAAAGAAAAAAAGCAGTAAAATGATGTGAAATGACGTAAAATGACCAGTTGCATTAAATAATGAGAAATGATCCTTTAGTTTTAAACCCTTTAAGCATATGTTTTGAGCCTGTGTTTTATCTATTTCTTTCATGATCCCTCACCATAGCTTACATTACAACCTTTAAAAGTCTATTTTGATCAAATGTGAATGCTTAAATTAAATTATTATATGTTGGGCTAAGGCATGCTTATGATGGAACAATAGAATTGTGTTATGTTATTTTAGAGATTGATGTGTGAGAGATATCATTAATGGATGAAAAAATTGAAAAAAAAAAAGAATGAAAAATGAAGAGAGATGAAAAAAAGAAAAAAATGAGAGATGAAAAAAATAAAAAAAAATGTAAAAAAGAAAAGAAAAGGAAGACTCGAATTGAAAACTAAAAGGGTGATTTGGATAAAAAAACCCTTTAAGCTAAGAGTTGGATAGACAATTCAAATATATAGAAGATTAAAAACATCTGAGATCCTTTAAAGTTTGGGCAAAGTTCAATGAGATCAAAACAATTTAAAAAGTCAATGGAATGAGCTTTTGAAAAAGAATTCTATATTAATGTTAAGAATTATCTAAGTATTCAATGTTTAGACATTGTAGTACCATTCAATACCAACCCTAGTGATATGCTTCGAATTTGTTCTTTTACCCGTTTATTTTTTTTACTAGACTTATTCTTGCATTGATTACATTTCTCCCAATTCACCTTGTACTTTCTTATTTTTGCATCCCCAGAATAAATTGAGAAAATATGTGATTACATTATATTTGTCAAGAACTGAAATGATAATGAATGAATGATAATATTTGGAAATTATATTTTCATTCCTTTGAAGAAAAATCCAAGATGATAAAGGCAAAAAAAAATTATGGATGAAACCTAAAAAGGTGATTTGAAAGGACACATAGGTTGACCAAGTGATAAATATAGTAATGGATCAATCGACATAACCTATGAGTTGTGATCAAATGATGGAAATAATATGGATCAGTAGACAAAATTTGTTCTGAAATTGTTAGTGCTGAGAAGCTTGTGAGTTGTGATCAAATGATGAAAATAATGTGGATCAAGTGACGAAATTTGTTCTAAAATTATTAGTGCCGAGATGCTAAAAAGTAAATATAAGATGGTGGAGTCTTGAGAACCATATTATCACAATTAATTAGAATTTCATGACAGTAATGTTGGTGACAACTGCATTACATACATTTTGATTGCATTGTTGTCTGAACAATACATGTATATAATTTGATGAATATTTAAATCTTAGCCGGCCATACATTTGCCTTATGTAATAAACATTTGAATCATGGTTAGAATATGGCATCTACATTATTGTGAATATATAGACTGTTACATTTGTATAATTAAGAAAACATTTGCATCATTATTATGACATTTTTTATATACAAAATTGTGACTTTGAGGAAAAATTGAGAATTTTTAGGACAAAAAATTTTGAACTTTTTTATTGAAAGCTTTTTAAGATAAGGTTGGGAATCCTCGAATGGAGAAATGTTTTATGAGGAAAACATTTAGTGTTCTAAAGTTGTGGAGCTTTTTAAAAATACATTTTTAATGTTAAAATTTTAAATGAGAAATCTTAAGAAATTTTAAGTGAGAATCTATAAGGACTTTTAAATGAGAATCTTTAAGAAGTTTTAAATGAGAATCTTTAAAGAGTTTTAAATGAGAATCTTTAAGAAGCTTTTAAGGAATTTTAAATAAGAATCTTTAAGAAGTTTTAAATGAGAATCTGGGAGTGAGAATATTTGTTTTTGAGTTTTAAATTAGAATCTTGAGAATTTGTGTGAATTTCCAAAGTTTTTGAATCCAAATCTTTGAAATATCAAATGTGAATTTTTGAACTTTTGGATGTGAACCCAAAATTTTTTGAATGAGAACCTTTGAATTTAGATGTGAAATTCTAAAATCTATCGAATGTGAATATTTGAACCGAATGAGAAGCTTTAAAATTTTGGATGAAATCTTGAAGTTTTTTTTTTTTAATCAAAATATTTGAAATCTTGGAGGTGAATCCCTGAAGTTAAAAAAAAATTTGAGATCTTTAACTTTTGGGCGTGAATCTCCAGAATTTTTGAATGTGAGTATGAGCCTTACAATTTTCATGCGAATCCTTGAATTAAAATTTTGGATATGAATCTCATAAATACGAATCTTAAAATCTTGCAAATTTGAGTTCGTGTGAAACTTTGAATTGTGAACCTTTGAATTTCGAAATTGTAATTCTTTGAACTCAAATTATGAATCATTGAGTTTCAATTGCAAATGTTAGATTATAAAATTTTTGAATACTTCAAATTGTGAATCTTTAAAGTTTTGAGATTTTGCAATTGTTGTTAAGTCGCACCTAGACATGATAAGTGTTTTTATCTTTGCGTAATTCTTGTTTCACAAAAAATGCGTAAAAAAAAGCAACTGTAGACACCCTAATCTATCTGGGGCTTTAATTGTTTCTATTAATAAAAATTAAAATTAAAATAAAATTAAGAAAAAATTTAGGGTGGTTGGATTTGTTTAGGATTGTTACTTTAGAGTTATCAAATTTGGGATAAATTCAAAATTGAAGTTTGAATTTAAACGGAATTGGAAGTCCTTTTAGGTATAAGGTTTTTTTGATAAGAACCTTATAAATAAACACACAGATCAAAGAAAGGACATAAAGAAAAATCAGAGAAAAAATACATGCAAGGGAAGCCATACAATAAGGGTTTTTTTAGACTTTTTGGTTTGAAAAAGAAGATTTTTTTCTTCTTTTTGGAAAGTTTTCTAGAAAATTCTTAGATTCAACCAATTTTTTTCAGATTCCAGTGACATTTGAATTTTTAATGAGTTTTCCAGAATTCGGTTGAAGATCCCCATGAAGATTGAATTTTTCGACAAACTTTCAGTGACTCAACCTAGATTTCGGTGAGTTTTCTAGAATCCGATGAAGATTCAACCGGCATTCTTTGGGTTCTAAAAAGAGAGGAGAAAAGAGAAAATGAGAAGGGAGAGAAAGAAAAATCGATAGAAAAAGCAAGAAGTTGGTCTTTTTTACTTATACTAAACGATCTCGTTTTGGGCGTTTAAGAAACCTAAGATCCATATGTTTTCTAGTGGGTGACCCAACCCATAACGCGTAACCAATTTTCTACCTAAGTCCTTGTCCTTGTCTCCAACCGAGTTGAGCTGCGTCGTTCCAGCTTGTTTCCTTGCCTACAATCAAGTCGAGTTGAGCCATTTTTCAGTTTTAGTTTTTATTTACTTATTTATTAAAGTATTTTCTCATGATTAAATTTTTAAAAAAATTTGAAAAAATTAGAAAATATAAAAAAATATTTTTTTTTGGAAACAAATACTAACTATCCAATGATAGAATTTTGAGAAATTTAAAATGGTAAATTTTTATAAAATTCTTAAATGAGAAATTTTTTTCTAATTTAATCGCAAACGGTGGAATGATTTAGATAAAGTTTCAATTATAATAATTAATATTTTGTTTCAATTTTAAAAAAATAAAAAAATTAAAAAATTAGTAAAAAATTTGAAATTAAATACTAATTACCCAATGATGAGATTTTTAGAAATTTCAAATGGTAAATTTCTTAAGAAATCCCTAGGTGAGAAATTTCTCTAAATTTGTCCCAAATGGTGAAATAATTTAGATGAAATTTCAATAAAAGTAATTGTATCATTTCCCAAATATAATGAGTTTTTTTAAATATTTGACAATTATCCAATGATGAGAATCTTAAAAATTTTAAATGGTAAATTCTCTAAGAAGTCTCTAACTAAGAAATTTCTTTAAGTTTGTCTCAAATTGTGGAAGAATTTAAATGAAACTGTAAAAAATAATTTTCATATTATTTTCTTTTCAAAGATACAAAAAAATTTAAATAGACCCAAATGGCAAAAAATTTAGCAAATAAAAAAAAATCTAAATTGACTAAAATGATGGAAAATTTAGAAATGGAAAAATAAAAAATAAATTTCGAGGATGGAATTCTTAGTAATGGTAAATGGTTGATTATTTAAAAAATTTCTAAGTGATAAGATATTTCTAATTTTGGCCTAAATGGAGGATGAATTAGAAATATTTTGAAAATAAAAAAAATGATTGAACATTTTTCAGACGACAAAGCCTTTCAAGAAAACAAATAAGATTCTTAAATACTCTTGAGGTGATGAAGTATTTTTAAAAATTCTATCATATTGATAGAGAAATCTTAGAAGTCATTTTCAATATTTAAACATTAAAATAAAAACCATTAAAACCAAGATAATTGTTAGGGTAATTTAAAATTAAATGGTACCATCTTAGGATGGGAGTTGTAGAAGTGTTATAACCTTCTCCATATGTAATTAAACTCTCAAACCTAATTTTGTTTAGAAGGTCAGAACCTATTCGTTTAAAGACCCTTAGTCAAGCTTAAAAGCTACTTAAAAGAATAGATTCATTAGGTGACCAATTACACCTAGTTAAAAAAGATTGGTGGTGACTCTTTAGGTTAAGTCTAGCTATAACTTTTTGAATCTATATGTTATGACAAGAACCACAAACTGAAATCATAAATATAATCCATTTTCTTGTTCTTGAGCTTCCTAAGATAAAGTACAACTTAGCAAATGTCCCAAGTAATCAAATTTCAAACTAAAAACTAGGATCAAAATCTAATTTTCTCTTTGCATTACTTTTTGAATTTACAAATGGCTTGAACTCAACTTTACTTGTAGCTGGGTACATCATACAAGAAATTTCCCAAAAAAGCCAAATAACTTTTTCAAGAACCCAAAAAATAAAAAATGAAAAACCCACAGCCACACATTGTACATTAACAAAAAGCCAAAAAAGATCTATATTTAACTTAACACTCATTTATGTTGAAAGAAAAATGGGTCATTAAAACTTAGAAGTATCAAAGAATGGAAATTTGACAAAAGCAAATTACAATGAGAGCTGACAAATGAAGGACACTAACTTGACTAGGAGGAATTCAGAGAGAAAGTTTAATGCTTTGCGTACCAATGTAGCATTTTGGAATAAGCTAAGCTAGCCTATATAAAGAAGGAATTTTTTTTTTTGGCTTAGAAGATATAAACAAAAAAAAAGTGTGATGTGTTGTTTTCTTTAGTGTGGATGAATGAGATGGCCAGATAGGGATGGTTTGGAGTTGAAAAAAAACATTGAAGCTTGAAAAACTAGCCATTTGAGCTTTTATAGGTATAGGGGATCAATTGGTTTTAATAGGGGATCGATTCTGTGTCTTACTCGATTGATCCCGTTTTGTAAAAGATCGATTCCTTTAAATGTTTTTCAAATCTATTTTATTTCTATAAGAAAAATCAATCGATCCAATGTAAAAGAAGGTCGATTGGTTTAGCTAGGGGATCAATCTTGTAACTTAGGAGATCAATCTGGTTGAGCTAGGTGGTTGTATCCTATTTTGCACTCTATTCATTAATTTGATCATATCTTGAATTGTACAATTCCAAATAAAAAATCATTTGAAGATTTTGAAACTAAACTTTGTATACGAATTATAGTGAATTTTTAAAATTACCCATTGAGTAGTTTTTAGACGACTGCAAATTGTTTAGTAAAAAGTCAAAATATTTTCTTGAAAAATTTGGATTTTAATTTTGTTTGATACATTAGAAAGTAGACTCAAGGAGCTTTCCAACAATATAAAATTCAAATATTAAAGGTTTGTGATAAAACAAGTTAAATGTTGGAAAACTTTGTTATTGTAAAATAACTTTCTTAAGTTAATCTATTTCTCAAAGTCAATATTATCAAAATTTTATTGAGTACAAAATAAATAAGTTCACCTTATAAACAACAATTGGACTTTCATTTGAGCTTAAATAAATAATGTTTAAAGATAGTTTTAATTTTAGAACTAAGAAAAACATAAATAAAGGTTTGTTTAAACTTTGAAAATCAAATTATTTACTTAGTACCAAAATAATAAAACTTAAGAACATGTACTAAATAAATCTTTTTCAAAATCTTGATCAATTTTATTTAGGTTAATGTTTTGTCATTCAAAATAAATATCAATTCAAAGCTAACAGCTCAAGATTGCATTAAGGCTTAGCACTAATTTAATTTCTTTTTGCATTAGTTATGGATGAGTTTACTAGATATATCCAAGACAATGCGCTATGGTGTATATTATTTGTCAATGATATAATCTTAGTTATTGAAAGTAATGATGATTTTAATGCGAAATTAGAATTAAGGAGGCATACACTAGAATCTTAAGGCTTTTAATTAAGTAGATCTAAAACTTAATAGATGAAATGTAAGTTTAGTAATTATATGAAAGCGAATGCTAGTGTGATTAAGTTGGATGGTAAGCTAGTACCAAAAAGTAGTCATTTTTTATATTTGGGATTAATAATTTAAAGTGATATTGAGATAGAAAAAGATGTAAAACATAAGATTCAAGTAAGATGAGTGTGGTAATGAAATACATCGTATGTGTTATGTGATCGTAACATGCATTTAAAGTTAAAAGTGAAGTTGTATAAAACAATTATAAGGCCTACGCTACTATATAAAATTGAGTGTTGGACTGTTAAAAAACAATAATTGAAGAGAGAGGGCCGTTTGAAATGATTTGGATATGTGAAACACAAGTCTATCTGTGTACTAGCTAGGAGAAATGAGCTTTTAGATTTATGAAAGACCAAAATTTCTACATATAGGCTACCAACGACATGGAAACAAATAATAAGAAATTATAAGAAATTCAAGAAAGTAAATAAAATGTTATTTTTTATAGAAATGAATGGCATAAAAAGATTCAAAATTATGACCTAATATGATTCCTTTTTTTATCTTTCATACAATTAGTCTCAGAGTGGTAGGATATAAGATTTAGTTTGTTGTTGTGGTTGTAATGTTTTGAATAAAATTATCTCTTAATATAGTAATTGAAAAAAATACTTTTATGACATTCATTAGAAAAATTTAATTATTTAACTTTTTTTAATTTTAAGCATTTAAATTTAACTATTTAGATTTTAATCATCATAAGTAGTAATTAAGTTTTGAATAATTAAGTCATCAATTAAGTGAATATAGAATTGATATTGATATGAATTTTTTTTGTTGATGTATATAAAAAGCCTCTGAATTACAATTATATAAATATTCAAATTCATATCTTTTTATTACCATCAGTTGATTTTTCAAATATTTATTTTCATCCAATTGAGCTTTTAATGGAGAGAAAAAGGTTAATTGCCATCATCAATTTTCATTTAACCGAGAGTTCAGTTGACTAAAAAAAAATGTTAAGGACTTAGTTGGATGAAAATAAATATTTGATGACTTGATTAATTATAACGAAAAGATAAGAGTTTGAATTTTTTTTATTTTTAGTTTAGAAATATTTTTTATATTCAAGCCTAATTTTTTTTTTTGTTCTTTCCAAATCAATTCTTAGAATGGAAACTCTCTTTGCATATTGATATATATAATTTTTGAGCAACGTGCATTGATCAATGATTTTTTAACTTGTATGACTAATTATATATATAGTAATATATTTCAAGATTTTGCAAAAGAATTAATCACGATAGGACTATAAGCCAAAAAAAGAAGAAAGAAAAAGTCAATAAAGACAATTTGTATCAAAATTTTGAAATTATATAAATTATATATAAAAAAAAAGTTGTACATTAACATAATTCTAAAATGAGGCTAAAAGCATAACAGAGTAAAATATGCATGCCAAGGAGATGTTTTCTCCTTTTATTTTCAAGCGAACTTTACTCTATTAGGAAGTCAAAAAATGCTTTCCTTATTGTTTAATTAACATGGTTTATCGTTTCCTACTTATGAGCCAGCGGGATAGATGTTCCGGCAGGGGCGGAGCATGCAGACGGGTTCTGTTTGCCCGTAAGTTTGGGACTGACATTCGAACAGTAGGATATTGCGGGTCCTTCAGGTCCTTTGTATGTAAGATCAATGTCAGCGAGCTCCACACCCTCGCATGGCAAACCGCTGCTGCAAATAAGCTTGACAGCTTGCTGAGTTGAAGATGTGCCTCGAATGTTCTTGAAACTGATGTTGCTGAGTTTAATACGTGATGGAATCTGGATAAACAAAATAATGCTTTAAATATTGAGTAAAGCTTTTCATTTGATCAGTATTTTGATAAATACGTACCTTTAAATCACATTGATTCCACGGGCAATATTCTTGATCAATAAGGATAGGATTGCCGACGTTATTCATGGTAATATCTTCAAAATGCATGTCCGATGCAGAGCCAGGATAGGAGGCTGGCCAACTTTTGATTCTAACACCATTCATTGTATTACTGATGGTGCACTTCGAGACTTTAATTCCAGAAACTGGTTCCTCACCTTGGAACTTTCCAAGACTGCCGATGCTGATACCATGACCTGGCCCACAGGTTACTCCTTGGACGACCACATTCTTGCTACCATCACCGATAGAAACACAATCATCACCAGTTTTTATGTCTGTGTCAATAACATTCACCCCATCTGATCGACCAATGTGAATTCCATCTGTGTTCAGACTGTTTTCTGGTGCAGAGACGGTGAAATGTTGGAAAGTGATGTTTTTGCATCCCAAAACATTAACGTTAAACTGTTTGCTGTCTTTGGTTGTTATATCTTGTATCATGGCATTGCTCACAAAATTGAACCTTAAGTTCTGTTTAGTTTGAGAGTGGAATAAAGTAACACAAGAAATAATTTTTGTTAGTGACATTACTTTCTACTAGTGTAATAAAATGGGTAAAACATATTATATTTAAAAACTAGGAAGCAGAACGTTGTACATAAAAAAACTTAATTATTCATTGAGTACTCCTCATCTATAATAAAAGCATTTAGATTTGATAGTTGTTCAATGTGATATTATAAAAAACAAAAGAAAAAAATATTTTTCTTTAATTTGAGGAAATCTAAATAGAGTTTTAGAAAGAAATTCGATTTCTTGCACAAGGAAAGAAACCTTACAATGGGAAGTGCGGCACAATATTTGTTTTTAGAACAATCATTCTTGCCCCAAGCAGCGGCTCCTTGGCCGTCAAAAACTCCACCACCAGACATTGTAAATTGTTCAAGTTTGTTAAAGACGACCCAGTTAGGGTCCTTGAAAGCGCTAGGATCAGCCGGAGCCTTCACAGTGCCCTGAACTTGAAGCTCAATAGGACCCTTGCAGGGACCTTCTAGGGTTGCTTTACTTAATAAGTATGTCCCTTTAGGAATCACAATTTTAGATGGAGTAGTGGAAGCACATGCTTCTTTCCAAGCATCTAACAATGGCTAAGGCAAAAAATAAAAAAAAGATATCATTAAAATAAAATTTTATATCTTTCATAGTTGGAAAATAAAATTGAGTGTATTTTTGCTTACCTGACTCAAATCCGTCTTCTCATCAGCCTTTGCGCCATACTTGGCAACTACATCAAAAACACCTGATTGAGCTTTAGCAGTTGAAGTGAACAAAAGCAATAATACTGATACGACTGTAATACTCAATTGTACATCCATATTTTTCCTTTCCCAAGAATTTGAATTTCTTCTTTTCAATTTTTAAATGGTGAATTGTTGTGAAGGAACAATGATTTTGCTTTTGTTTTGTTTCAAACCATTTTATATAGAATACTTGGAAAGCTACAACCAATCAATTTTTAACCGAATACTTTCTAATTTTAGCAATGTGAGTAACATATGGTCTTAATTTACTTACTATTTTTAGCTCTTTCTTTTTATATTTACCTGATTGGATATGTGTAATTTGCAGTTTACCATATATTTTAATCAAATTATATTTTTTTTGTTTTTAAATGGTCAAATTATCCTTAAATAAAGCCATACAAGTTTAAAATATACGACTTTTGCCACCTTTTTATTGTTAATACCCTTTAACTAACCGAGCTAATAAATCATATGTTGTTTGATTTAATGCTTTAATTTTTAAAAGTATTATATATTTTTTTTATTTTGTTTCCAGAGTTTCAATCTGATCGACTGATATACCATTGGTGCAAATAAACGCCGCTTCATTCGTGCTTATCTTAAATAACCTTTGTGTGCAAGATTAAGCAAACTGATAGCTCCAATCCATTTGTTAATTCTCAATTTGGTGGCCATACTCATGAAAATATTTGTTGCAGCATAATAATTTTGGTTGGTCGTCGTCATCAGTATATCAGCATGAGTTTTGAGTAGGGTAAGACAATATGAGCTTAGGTTCCGTTTATTTAGTAGAAAATAATTTTTGAAAAATAATTTTAAGAAATATTTAGATTTTTTAAATTGAAAAAGATCTTTATTGTTTGGATAAATTAATAAAAAATATTTTTCGTTATTTGATTATATTTTGAAAAATATGTTTTTTTTAAATAATATTAGTATAACTATTAAAATATTAAAAATTATTTATTATTAAAATATATTGAAATGATTTATTATTAAAATTATTAATATTAAAAAATATTTATTTTAATAATAATATTTAATATTAAAATATTATATTAATATAAAAAATACTTAAAAGAAAACTATTTATTATTCTTTATATTATTTATTCATATACTATAATATTATTTCTTAATATTATTTATTAATATATTATATTGATAGTATATTATTTATTAATAATATCTTATCTATTCATGTATTATTGTGATATTTATTAATTAAATTAATAATTTTTTATATATTATTTATTAATATATTATAATATTATTTATTGATATATTGTATTAATATATTATGATTTTATTTATTAATATTAATATATTCGTATATATTTATTCATAATAATATTTATTAAGATATTATTTATTAAGATTTTTATTAATATATTATATTAATATAATATTGTTTATATTTATTTATTAACATTGTGCATCTACATCATTTTCATATAGGGAATAGTTGTCATATATTAGTTATTGATAAATTAGAACTTGTACTAATGTAAAATGATAGTTATGTGACAAATAGTAGTCCATTCCATTCATGCATGAAAATACTAAACATAAAGCATAGCATTTCTAATAATAAAGCAATTGTGGTACTCATGGTTCAAGAATAGCTCCACCAAGCAAGAACCCCACATAATCAACTCACCAATGCAATACAAGAGCTTGAAGCAAACAAATAAAACAAAAGAATTCAATCGTCTCAAGAAGATAGAGAGAGTTCAAGAAAAGCTTGAAAGGGAGTTGAATAAGATTTTGGAGTCTTTGAATAAGTTGAACAAGGGGAAGAATGTAGAAGAGAATACTAATAGTAGGACCATCCATCACAAGAGGTAGCTGACCCTCTTTACCCTTCTGATTTTGGGCTTACCAAGTCCAGTCCACACAGGAATAGCGATTTACATACCTTATAGGGTATATATACCTCGAAATGCAATCAACTTCAAATCCAAGGTATTGCCAAAGCTATATAAATCTTGTCTTTACTGAAAAGGCAATATAACTAATTCAAGTCCCTGATCTGGATGCTCTAAAAAAAATTTAAACCAAAATGCGATGAGTCACTGAGGGACTTAATAGCTGACAAAAAGATGCGTATGCTCGAGAAAAGGTTATGAGTAGTAGAAGAATTGGGTTTTACGATTTCGTGGATGCTGCTGGGCTCTGTTTAATCCCAGATGTTGTTATTCCTTCAAAATTCAAGGTATCGGAGTTTGAAAAATATAATGGTACAAAATGCTTAAAAACCCACATCACCATATGTTACCTAAAGATGGCCACCTATGCTAATAATAAAAAGCTGTTAATACATTTATTTTAAGATAGCCTTACTAGTTTTGTTGCTAAGTGGTATGTCTAACTGGATAGGACATGCATTCCGTCGTGGAGTGAAATGGCCTGTAACTTCATCAGTCAGTATCAATATACCATAGATTTAGCTTATGATCATCTATGTTTACAAAATATGAAAAAGAAGGCAATTAAATCATTTAAGAAGTATGCCCAAAGGTGTAGGGACATAACTACTCAAGTTCAGCCACTTTTGACTGAGAAAGATACCATAGTGTTATTTGTAAGAACTTTAAAATCTCCCTATCATGGAAAGATGATGGAGAATGCAACGAAAAACTTCACTGATATGGTGATTTCAAGAGAAATTATTGAAAATGCCATTAAGAGTGACAAGCTTTAGGAAGGAGAAAGCATAAAAAATGGAGGGTTACCTAAAAAAAAAAAAAAAACTAAAGCCCAATTTGTGAATTTTGATGGGCAACAATTCAGAAGTGATGCTCTATATCCACCACCTATTTATCCTATTTACTATCCCATGTTATGGTATTGTGCAGGCCCTTTACCAACCATATCCACAATCAACTTACCTATCAATCAACTTTTCAAGTACTTGCATATGGGTCTGATGATATCACTACATCAGCTTCAAAGCCTAATAACCAAGCAAGTGGTTTAAGAAGATCTTATAATAACCATGAAAGGGCTCATATTGATCCTATCCTTATAACTTCATTGAATTATTCTCAAAACTGGTAAAAAATGACTTGGTATCTTCAGTTATTCTAGAGCCATTGAAGCTACCCTATCTAAAATGGTATGATGCTAATGTCACATGCGATTATCATAATAAGAACGTGGGTCATTTTATTAAAACTTACCATGTTTTCAAACACAAGGTGGAAAGTTTGATCCAGAAAGGCCAGGTGAGCTTCGACGAATCAAAAGGGCAAGATGTCAATAAAAATCCTTCACCTAATCACACAGGGGCATAATTTTGAGATGAAAAAAGATGTTAAGGCTGGTTGTATGTTGCTTATCATTTTGGGATTTCTTTTAAAGTAATGTTAGGATTTTTTTATGTAATAAGATTTCATTTTTTTATCTTTTTAATAAAAGGCAAGCATGATGCATCTCATTACATTTTCTCATTCATGCCAACCACTATTCCATGCTTCGGTTTTTCACATGTCTTTTATTTCCATTCTTAAATTTCATATAATGAATGTTTAGACAGTGATAATAATGATTCTAGGATTTAATTTTGAAAACTCATTCAAATTGATCTATGGAGACTATTTGATCAAAAGAAATAAACTGCTAGCAGATATGAAATAGAGATGTCTTGAAGATATACAGTCTTTTATAATGATCCATGAGTTTGTCTTTGTTCAATAGATAATCTTCAAAGAAAGAATTCTCCTTTAAGATGAAAAATGATTGTTTTTCTTTTACCATTCATAAAACTATCCATTCGTAACTCTTTTGAGCCAATTAGGATTTCTTTTTCTAAAGAACCCCAACCAAAGATCACCTTCCATATTGGGGGATAAATTATGAGAAGAACATACTTGAAAAAAGAAAGAGGTAAAAGATCACAAATGTCTCAAAGATAAAAAAAAAAAAATGAATGGCACAAGTAAGTTAAGGCAAAGTAATGAGAATCCTTTTGTAAGAAATAAAATGAAAAAAAAAGAAGAAAAAAGGTAGTAAAATGATGTGAAATGACGTAAAATGACCAGTTGCATTAAATAATGAGAAATGATCCTTTAGTTTTAAACCCTTTAAGCATATGTTTTGAGCCTATTTTATCTATTTCTTTCATGATCCCTCACAATAGCTTACATTACAACCTTTAAAAGTCTATTTTGATCAAATGTGAATGCTCAAATTAAATTATCATATGTTGGGCTAAGGCATGCTTGTGATGGAATAATGGAATTGTGTTATGTTATTTTAGAGATTGATGTGTGAGAGATATCATTAATGGTTGAAAAAATTGAAAAAAAAAGAATGAAAAATGAAGAGAGATGAAAAAAAAATGTAAAAAAAAAAAGAAGAAGAATACTTGAATTGAAAACTAAAAGGGTGATTTGGATTAAAAAAACCCTCTAAGCTAAGAGTTGGATAGACAATTCAAATATATAGAAGATCAAAAACATCTGAGATCCTTCAAAGTTGGGGCAAAGTTCAATGAGATCAAAATAATTTAAAAAGTCAATGGAATGAGCTTTTGAAAAAGAATTCTATATTAATGTTAAGAATTATCTAAGTATTCAATGTTTAGACATTGTAGTACCATTCGATACCATCCCTAGTGATATGCTTCGAATTTGTTCTTTTACCCTTTTACTTTTTTTACTACACTCATTCTTGTATTGATTACATTTCTCTCAATTCACCTTGTACTCTCTTATTTTTGCATCCCCAGAATAAATCGAGAAAATATATGATTACATTATATTTTTCAAGAATTGAAATGATAATGAATGAATGATAATATTTAGAAATTATATTTGCATTCCTTTGAAAAAAAATCCAAGATGATAAAGGCAAAAAAAAATTATGGATGAAACCTAAAAAGGTGATTTGAAAGGACACATGGGTTGACCAAGTGATAAATATAGTAATGGATCAATCGACATAACCTATGAGTTGTGATCAAATGATGAAAATAATATGGATTAGTAGATGAAATTCGTTTTGAAATTGTTAGTGCTGAGAAGCTTGTGAGTTGTGATCAAATGATGGAAATAATGTGGATCAATTGACGAAATTTGCTATGAAATTATTAGTGCCGAGATGCTAAAAAATAAATATAAGATGGTGGAGTCTTGAGAACCATATTATCACAATTAATTAGAATTTCATGACAGTAATGTTGGCGACAACTGCATTACATGCATTTTGATTGCATTGTTGTCTGAACAATACCTGTATATAATTTGATGAATATTTGAATCTTAGCTAGCCATACATTTGCCTTATGTAGTAAACATTTGAATATGGTTAGAATATGGCATCTACATTATTGTGAAAATCTAGACTGTTACATTTGTATAATTAAGAAAACATTTGCATCATTATTATGATATTTTGTATATACAAAATTTTGACTTTGAGAAAAAATTAAGAATTTTTAGGATGAAAAATTGAGAACTTTTAGGACAAAAAATTTTGAACTTTTTTATGAAAGCTTTTTAATATAAGGTTGGGAATCCTCGAATGGAAAAATGTTTTATGAGGAAAACATTTAGTGTTCTAAAGTTGTGGAACCTTTTTAAAAATTCATTTTTAATGTTAAAAATTTTAAATGAGAATCTTTAAGAAGTTTTAAGTGAGAATCTATAAGGACTTTTAAATGAGAATCTTTAAGAAGTTTTAAATGAGAATCTTTAACGAGTTTTAAATGAGAATCTTTAAGAAGTTTTTAAAGAATTTTAAATTAGAATCTTTAAGAAGTTTTAAATGAGAATCTTTGAGTGAGAATCTTTGTTTTTGAGTTTTAAATGAGAATCTTGAGAATTTGTGTGAATTTCCAAAGTTTTTGAATCCAAATCTTTGAAATATCAAATGTGAATCTTTGAACTTTTGGATGTGAACCCAAAATTTTTTGAATGTGAACCTTTGAATTTAGATGTGAAATTCTAAAATCTATTGAATGTGAATATTTGAACTCGAATGAGAAGCTTTAAAATTTTGGATGAAATATTGAAGTTTTTTTTTAAAAAAATCTGATAGGAAACATTAAGATTTTTGAATCAAAATATTTGAAATCTTGGAAGTGAATCCCTGAAGTTAAAAAAAAAAAATTGAGATCTTTAACTTTTGGGCGTGAATCTCCAAAATTTTTGAATGTGAGTATGAGCCTTACAATTTTCATGCCAATCCTTGAATTAAAATTTTGGAAATGAATCTCATAAATACGAATCTTAAAATCTTGCAAATTTGAGTTCGTATGAAACTTTGAATTGCGAACCCTTGAATTTCAAAATTGTAATTCTTTGAACTCAAATTATGAATCATTGAGTTTCAATTGCAAATGTTAAATTTTAAAATTTTTGAATACTTCAAATTGTGAATCTTTGAAGTTTTGAGATTTTACAATTGTTGTTAAGTCGCACTTAGACATGATAAGTTTTTTTATCTTTGCACAATTCTTGTTTCACAAAAAATGCGTAAAAAAAAAGCAACTGTAGACACCCTAATCTATCTGGGGCTTTAATTGTTTCTGTTAATAAAAATAAAAATAAAAATAAAATTAAGAAAAACTTTAGGGTGGTTGGATTTGTTTAGGATTGTTCCTTTAGAGTTATCAAATTTGGGATAAATTCAAAATTGAAGTTTGAATTTAAACGAAATTGGAAGTACTTTTAGGTATAAGGTTTTTTTTATCAGAACCTTATAAATAAACACACAGATCAAAGAAAGGACATAAAGAAAGATTAAAGAAAAAATACACGCAAAGGAAGCCATAGAATATGGGGTTTTTTTTAGAATTTTTGGTTTGAAAAAGAAGATTTTTTTTCTTCTTTTTGGAAATTTTTCTAGAAAATTCTTAGATTTAACCAATTTTTTTTTTTCTGATTCTAGTGACATTTGAATTTTTCAATGAGTTTTCCAAAATTCGGTTGAAGATCCCGATGAAGATTGAATTTTTCGACAAACTTTCAGTGACTCAACCTAGATTTTGGTGAGTTTTCTAAAATTCGATGAAGATTCAACCGGCATTCTTCGAGTTCTAAAAAGAGAGAGAGAAAAGAGAAAATGAGAAAAAGAGAGAAAAAAAATCTTATGGAAAAAGCAAGAACTTGGTCTTTTATATTACTACTAAATGATCTCGTTTTGGGCGTTTAAGAAACCTAATATCCATGTGCTTTCTAGTGGGTGACCCAACCCATAACGCTTAACCTATTTTCAACCTACGTCTTTGTCCTTGTCTCCAACCGAGCTCAGCTGCGTCGTTCCAGCAGCTTCCCTTGCCTACAATCAAGTCGAGTTGAGCCATTTTCCTGTTTTAGTTTTTATTTATTTATTTATTAAAATACTTTCTCATAATTAAATTTTTTTAAAAATTTTAAAAAATTGGAAAATATAAAAAAATAATTATTTTTGGAAACAAATACTAATTATCCAATGATAGAATTTTGAGAAATTTAAAATGGTAAATTTTTATAAAATTCTTAAGTGAAAATTTTTTTTCTAATTTAATCGCAAATGGTGGATGATTTAGATAAAGTTTCAATTATAATAATTAATATTTTGTTTCAATTTTTAAAAATAAAAAAATTAGTAAAAAATTTGAAATTAAATACTAATTACCCAATGATGAGATTTTTAGAAATTTCAAATGGTAAATTTCTTAAGAAATCCCTAGGTGAGAAATTTCTCTAAATTTGTCTCAAATGGTGGAATAATTTAGATGAAATTTCAATAAAAGTAATTGTATCATTTCCCAAATATAATGAGTTTTTTTAAATATTTGACAATTATCCAATGATGAGAATCTTAAAAATTTCAAATGGTAAATTCTCTAAGAAGTCTCTAACTAAGAAATTTCTTTAAGTTTGTCTCAAATTGTGGAAGAATTTAAATGAAACTTTAAAAAATAATTTTCATATTATTTTCTTTTCAAAGATACAAAAAAAATTAAATAGACCCAAATGACAAAAAATTTAGCAAATAAAAAAAAATCTAAATTGACCAAAATGATGGAAAATTTAGAAATGAAAAAATAAAAAATAAATTTCGAGGATGGAATTCTTAGTAATGGTAAATGGCTGATTATCTAAAAAATTTCTAAGTGATAAGATATTTCTAATTTTGGCCTAAATGGAGGATGAATTAGAAATATTTTCAAAATAAAAAAAATGACTGAACATTTTTCAGACGACAAAGCCTTTCAAGAAAACAAATAAGATTCTTAAATACTCTTGAGGTGATGAAGTATTTTTAAAAATTCTATTAGATTGATAGAGAAATCTTAGAAGTCATTTCCAATATTTAAACATTAAAATAAAAACCATTAAAACCAAGATAATTGTTAAGGTAATTTAAAATTAAATGGCACCATCTTAAGATGGGAGTTGTAGAAGTGTTATAACCTTCTCCATATATAATTAAACTCTCAAACCTAATTTTGTTTAGAAGGTCAGAACCTATTCGTTTAAAGACCCTTAGTCAAGCTTAAAAGCTACTTAAAAAAATAGATTCATTAGGTGACCAATTACACCTAGTTAAAAAAGATTGGTGGTGACTCTTTAGGTTAAGTCTAGCTATAACTTTTTGGATCTATATGTTATGACAAGAACCACAAACTGAAATCATAAATATAATCCACTTTCTTGTTCTTGAGCTTCCTAAGATAAAGTACAACTTAGCAAATGTCCCAAGTAATCAAATTTCATACTAAAAACTAGGATCAAAATCTAATTTTCTCTTTGCATTACTTTTTAAATTTACAAATGGCTTGAACTCAACTTTACTTGTA
The DNA here is from genome assembly GCF_002303985.1 of Durio zibethinus. Next base: position 9,041,839 of record NW_019167938.1, on the reverse strand, counting down.
GCTGGGTACATCATACAAGAAATTTCCCAGAAAAGCCAAATAACTTTTTCAAGAACCCAAAAAATAAAAAATGAAAAACCCACAACCACACATTCTACATTAACAAAAAGCCAAAAAAGATTTATATTTAACTTAACACTCATTTATGTTGAAAGAAAAATGGGTCATTAGAACTTAGAAGTATCAAAGAATGGAAATTTGACAAAAGCAAATTACAATGAGAGCTGACAAATGAAGGACACTAACTTGACTAGGAGGAATTCAGAGAGAAAGTTTAATGCTTTGCGTACCAATGTAGCATTTTGGAATAAGCGAAGCTAACCTATTTAAGGAAGGATTTTTTTTTTTTTTGCTTAGAAGATATAAACAAAAACAAGTGTGATGTGTTGTTTTCTTTAGTGTGGATGAATGAGATGGCCAGATAGGGATGGTTTAGAGTTGAAAAAAAACATTGAAGCTTGAAAAACTAGCCATTTGAGCTTTTATAGGTATAGGGGATCAATTGGTTTTAATAGGGGATTGATTCTGTGTCTTACTCGATTGATCCCGTTTTGTAAAAGATCGATTCCTTTAAATGTTTTTCAAATATATTTTATTTCTGTAAGAAAAATCAATCGATCCAATGTAAAAGAAGGTCGATTGGTTTAGCTAGGGGATCAATCTTGTAACTTAGGAGATCAATCTGGTCGAGCTAGGTGGTTGTATCCTATTTTGCACTCTACTCACTAATTTGATCATATCTTGAATTATACAATTCCAAATAAAAAACTATTTGAAGATTTTGAAACTAAACTTTGTATACAAATTATAGTGAATTTTTAAAATTACCCATTGAGTAGTTTTTAGACGACTGCAAATTGTTTAGTAAAATGTCAAAATATTTTCTTGAAAAATTTGGATTTTAATTTTGTTTGATACATTAGAAAGTAGACTCAAGGAGCTTTTCGACAATATAAAATTCAAATATTAAAGCTTTGTGATAAAACAAGTTAAATGTTGGAAAACTTTGTTCTTGTAAAATAACTTTCTTAAGTTAATCTATTTCTCAAAGTCAATATTATCAAAATTGTATTGAGTACAAAATAAATAAGTTTACCTTAAAAACAACAATTGGACTTTCATTTGAACTTAAATAAATAATGTTTAAAGATAGTTTTAATTTTAGAACTAAGAAAAACATAAATAAAGTTTTGTTTAAACTTTGAAAATCAAATTATTTACTTAGTACCAAAATAGTAAAACTTAAGAACATGTACTAAATAAATATTTTTCAAAATCTTGATCAATTTTATTTAGGTTAATGTTTTGTCATTTCAAAATAAATATCAATTCAAAGCTAACGGCTCAAGATTGCATTAAGGCTTAGCACTAATTTAATTTCTTTTTGCATTAGTTATGGATGAGTTCACTAGATATATCCAAGACAATGTGCTATGGTGTCTATTATTTGTCAATGATATAATCTTAGTTGTTGAAAGTAATGATGATTTTAATGCGGAATTAGAATTAAGGAGGCATACACTAGAATCTTAAGGCTTTTAATTAAGTAGATCTAAAACTTAATAGATGAAATGTAAGTTTAGTAATTATATGAAAGCGAATGCTAGTGTGATTAAGTTGGATGGTAAGCTAGTACCAAAAAGTAGTCATTTTTTATATTTGGGATTAATAATTTAAAGTGATATTGAGATAGAAAAGGACGTAAAACATAAGATTCAAGTAAGATGAGTGTGGTAATGAAATACATCGTATGTGTTATGTGATCGTAACATGCATTTAAAGTTAAAAGTGAAGTTGTATAAAATAATTATAAGGGCTACGCTACTATATAAAATTGAGTGTTCGATTGTTAAGAAACAATAATTGAAGAGAGAGGGCCATTTGAAATGATTTGGATATGTGAAACACATGTCTATCTATGTACTAGCTAGGAGAAATGAGCTTTTAGATTTATGAAAGACCAAAATTTCTACATATAGGCTACCAACGACATGGAAACAAATAATAAGAAATTATAAGAAATTCAAGAAAGTAAATAAAATGTTATTTTTTATAGAAATGAATGGCATAAAAAGATTCAAAATTTTTGACCTAATATGATTCCTTTTTTTATCTTTCATACAATTAGTCTCAGAGTGGTAGGATATAAGATTTAGTTTGTTGTTGTGGTTGTAATGTTTTGAATAAAATTATCTCTTAATATAGTAATTGGAAAAAATACTTTTATGACATTCATTAGAAAATTTTAATTATTTAACTTTTTTTAATTTTAAGCATTTAAATTTAACTATTTAGATTTTAATCATCATAAGTAGTAATTAAGTTTTGAATAATTAAGTCATCAATTAAGTGAATATAGAATTGATATTGATATGAATTTTTTTTGTTGATGTATATAAAAAGCCTCTGAATTACAATTATATAAATATTCAAATTCATATCTTTTTATTACCATCAGTTGATTTTTCAAATATTTATTTTCATCCAATTGAGCTTTTAATGGAGAGAAAAAGGTTAATTGCCATCATCAATTTTCATTTAACTGAGAGTTCAGTTGACTAAAAAAAAATATTAAGGACTTAGTTGGATGAAAATAAATATTTGATGACTTCATTAATTATAACGAAAAGATAAGAGTTTGAATTTTTTTTATTTTTAGTTTAGAAATATTTTTTATATTCAAGCCTAATTTTTTTTTTGTTCTTTCCAAATCAATTCTTAGAATGGAAACTCTCTTTGCATATTGATATATATAATTTTTGAGCAACGTGCATTGATCAATGATTTTTTAACTTGTATGACTAATTATATATATAGTAATATATTTCAAGATTTTGCAAAAGAATTAATCACGATAGGACTATAAGCCAAAAAAAGAAGAAAGAAAAAGCCAATAAAGACAATTGGTATCAAAATTTTGAAATTATATAAATTATATATAAAAAAAAAAAGTTGTACATTAACATAATTCTAAAATGAGGCTAAAAGCATAACAGAGTAAAATATGCATGCCAAGGAGATGTTTTCTCCTTTTATTTTCAAGCAAACTTTACTCTATTAAGAAGTCAAAAAATGCTTTCCTTATTGTTTAATTAACATGGTTTATCGTTTCCTACTTATGAGCCAGCGGGATAGATGTTCCGGCAGGGGCGGAGCATGCAGACGGGTTCTGTTTGCCCGTAAGTTTGGGACTGACATTCGAACAGTAGGATATTGCGGGTCCTTCAGGTCCTTTGTATGTAAGATCAATGTCAGCGAGCTCCACACCCTCGCATGGCAAACCGCTGCTGCAAATAAGCTTGACAGCTTGCTGAGTTGAAGATGTGCCTCGAATGTTCTTGAAACTGATGTTGCTGAGTTTAATACGTGATGGAATCTGGATAAACAAAATAATGCTTTAAATATTGAGTAAAGCTTTTCATTTGATCAGTATTTTGATAAATACGTACCTTTAAATCACATTGATTCCACGGGCAATATTCTTGATCAATAAGGATAGGATTGCCGACGTTATTCATGGTAATATCTTCAAAATGCATGTCCGATGCAGAGCCAGGATAGGAGGCTGGCCAACTTTTGATTCTAACACCATTCATTGTATTACTGATGGTGCACTTCGAGACTTTAATTCCAGAAACTGGTTCCTCACCTTGGAACTTTCCAAGACTGCCGATGCTGATACCATGACCTGGCCCACAGGTTACTCCTTGGACGACCACATTCTTGCTACCATCACCGATAGAAACACAATCATCACCAGTTTTTATGTCTGTGTCAATAACATTCACCCCATCTGATCGACCAATGTGAATTCCATCTGTGTTCAGACTGTTTTCTGGTGCAGAGACGGTGAAATGTTGGAAAGTGATGTTTTTGCATCCCAAAACATTAACGTTAAACTGTTTGCTGTCTTTGGTTGTTATATCTTGTATCATGGCATTGCTCACAAAATTGAACCTTAAGTTCTGTTTAGTTTGAGAGTGGAATAAAGTAACACAAGAAATAATTTTTGTTAGTGACATTACTTTCTACTAGTGTAATAAAATGGGTAAAACATATTATATTTAAAAACTAGGAAGCAGAACGTTGTACATAAAAAAACTTAATTATTCATTGAGTACTCCTCATCTATAATAAAAGCATTTAGATTTGATAGTTGTTCAATGTGATATTATAAAAAACAAAAGAAAAAAATATTTTTCTTTAATTTGAGGAAATCTAAATAGAGTTTTAGAAAGAAATTCGATTTCTTGCACAAGGAAAGAAACCTTACAATGGGAAGTGCGGCACAATATTTGTTTTTAGAACAATCATTCTTGCCCCAAGCAGCGGCTCCTTGGCCGTCAAAAACTCCACCACCAGACATTGTAAATTGTTCAAGTTTGTTAAAGACGACCCAGTTAGGGTCCTTGAAAGCGCTAGGATCAGCCGGAGCCTTCACAGTGCCCTGAACTTGAAGCTCAATAGGACCCTTGCAGGGACCTTCTAGGGTTGCTTTACTTAATAAGTATGTCCCTTTAGGAATCACAATTTTAGATGGAGTAGTGGAAGCACATGCTTCTTTCCAAGCATCTAACAATGGCTAAGGCAAAAAAAAAAAAAAAGATATCATTAAAATAAAATTTTATATATTTCATAGTTGGAAAATAAAATTGAGTGTATTTTTGCTTACCTGACTCAAATCCGTCTTCTCATCAGCCTTTGCGCCATACTTGGCAACTACATCAAAAACACCTGATTGAGCTTTAGCAGTTGAAGTGAACAAAAGCAATAATACTGATACGACTGTAATACTCAATTGTACATCCATATTTTTCCTTTCCCAAGTATTTGAATTTCTTCTTTTCAATTTTTAAATGGTGAATTGTTGTGAAGGAACAATGATTTTGCTTTTGTTTTGTTTCAAACCATTTTATATAGAATACTTGGAAAGCTACAACCAACCAATTTTTAACCGAATGCTTTCTAATTTTAGCAACGTGAGTAACATATGGTCTTAATTTACTTACTATTTTTAGCTCTTTTTTTTTATATCTACCTGATTGGATATGTGTAATCTGCAGTTTACCACATATTTTAATTAAATTATATTTACGACTTTCGCGACCTTTTTATTATTAACATTCTTTAACTAACCGAGCTAACAAATCATATGTTGTTTGAATTAATGCTTTAACTTTTAAAAGTATTATACTTTTTTTTATTTTATTTCCAGAGTCCCAATCTGATTGACTGATATACTATTTGTGCAAATAAACGCCACTTCATTCGTCGTTATCATAAATAACCTTTGTGTGCAAGATTAAGCAAATTGATAGCTCCGATCCATTTGTTAATTCTCAATTTGGTGGCCATGCTAGTGAAAATATTTGTTGCAGCGTAATAATTTTGGTTGGTTGTCGTCATCAGTATATCAGCATGAGTTTTGAGTAGGGTAAGACAATATGAGCTTAGGTTCTGTTTATTTAGTAGAAAATAACTTTTGAAAACTAATTTTAAGAAATATTTATATTTTTTAAATTGAAAAAGATCTTTATTGTTTGGATAAATTAATAAAAAATATTTTTCATCATTTGATTATATTTTGAAAAATATGTTTTTTTTTTCAAATAATATTAATATAACTATTAAAATATTAAAAATTATTTATTATTGAAATATATTGAAATGATTTATTATTAAAATTATTAATATTAAAAAATATTTATATTTTAAAATAATATTTAATATTAAAATATTGTATTAATATAAAAAATACTTAAAATAAAACTATTTATTATTCTTTATATTATTTATTCATATACTATAATATTATTTCTTAATATTATTTATTAATATATTATATTGATAGTATATTATTTATTAATAATATCTTATTTATTCATGTAGTATTGTAATATTTATTAATTAAATTAATAATTTTTTAATATATTATTTATTAATATATTATAATATTATTTATTGATATATTGTATTAATATATTATGATTTTATTTATTAATATTAATATATTCGTATATATTTATTTATAATAATATTTATTAAGATATTATTTATTAAGATTTTTATTAATATATTATATTAATATAATATTATTTATATTTATTTATTAACATTGTGTATCTACATCATTTTCATATAGGGAATAGTTGTCATATATTAGTTATTGATAAATTAGAACTTGTACTAATGTAAAATGATAGTTATGTGACAAATAGTAGTCCATTCCATTCATGCATGAAAATACTAAACATAAAGCATAGCATTTCTAATAATAAAGCAATTGCGGTACTCATGGTTCAAGAATAGTTCCACCGTGCAAGAACCCCACATAATCAACTCACCAATGCAATAAAAGAGCTTGAACCAAACAAATAGAACAAGAGAATTCAATCGTCTTAAGAAGATAGAGAGAGTTCAAGAAAAGCTTGAAAGGGAGTTGAATAAGATTTTGGAGTTTTTGAATAAGTTGAACAAGAGGAAGAATGTAGAAGAGAATACTAATAGTAGGACCATCCATCACAAGAGATAGCCGACCCTCTTTACCTTTCTGATTTTGGGCTGTACCAAGCCCAGTCCACACAGGAATAGCGATTTACATACCTTATAAGGTATATATACCTCGAAATATAATCAACTTCAAATCCAAGGTATTGCCAAAGCTTTATAAATCTTGTCTTTACTGAAAAGGCAATATAATTAATTCAAGTCCCTGATCTGGATGCTCCAAAAAAAATTTAAAACCAAAATGCGATGAGTCACTGAGGGACTTAATAGCTAACAAAAAGATGCGTATGCTCGAGGAAAGGTTATGAGTAGTAGAAGAATTGGTTTTTATGGTTTCGTGGATGCTGCTGGGCTCTGTTTAATCCCAAATGTTGTTATTCCTTCAAAATTCAAGGTATCGGAGTTTGAAAAATATAATGGTACAAAATGCTCAAAAACCCACATCACCATATGTTACCTAAAGATGGACACCTATGCTAATAATAAAAAGCTGTTAATACATTTATTTCAAGATAGCCTTACTAGTTTTGTTGCTAGGTGGTATGTCTAACTGGATAGGACATGTATTCCATCGTGGAGTGAAATGGCCTGTAACTTCATCAGTCAGTATCAATATACCATAGATTTAGCTTATGATCATCTATGTTTACAAAATATGAAAAAGAAGGCAATTAAATCATTTAAGAAGTATGCCCAAAGGTGTAGGGACATAACTACTCAAGTTCAGCCACCTTTGACTGAGAAAGATACCATAGTGTTATTTGTAAGAACTTTAAAATCTCCCTATTATGGAAAGATGATGGAGAATGCAACGAAAAACTTCACTGATATTGTGATTTCAAGAGAAATTATTGAAAATGCCATTAAGAGTGACAAGCTTTAGGAAGGAGAAAGTATAAAAAATGGAGGGTTACTTAAAAAAAAAAAAAAACTAAAGCCCAAATTGTGAATTTTGATAGGCAACAATTCAGAAGTGATGCTCTATATCCACCACCTATTTATCCTGTTTACTATCCCACGTTATGGTATTGCGCAGGCCCTTTACCAACCATATCCACAATCAACTTACCTATCAATCAACTTTTCAAGTACTTGCATATGGGTCTGATGATATCACTACATCAGCTTCAAAGCCTAATAACCAAGCAAGTGGTTTAAGAAGATCTTATAATAACCATGAAAGGGCTCATATTGATCCTATCCTTATAACTTCATTGAATTATTCTCAGAACTGGTAAAAAATGACTTGATATCTTTAGTTATTCTAGAGCCATTGAAGCTACCCTATCTAAAATGGTATGATGCTAATGTCACATGCGATTATCATAATAAGAACGTGGGTCATTTTATTAAAACTTACCATGTTTTCAAACACAAGGTGGAAAGTTTGATCCAGAAAGGCCAGGTGAGCTTCGGCGAATCAAAAGGCAAGATGTCAATAAAAATCCTTTACCTTGATCACACAGTGACATAATTTTGAGATGAAAAAGGATGTTAAGGCTGGTTAGATGTTGCTTATCATTTTGGGATTTCTTTTAAAAGTAATGTTAAGATTTTTTTATGTAATAAGATTTCATTTTTTATCATTTTAATAAAAGGCAAGCATGATGCATCTCATTACATTTTCTCATTCATCCCAACCACTATTCCATGCTTAGGTTTTTCACATGTCTTTTTATTTCCATTCTTAAATTTCAAATAATGAATGTTTAGACAATGATAATAATGATTCTAGGATTTAATTTTGAAAACTCATTCAAATTGATCTATGGAGACTATTTAATCAAAAGAAATAAACTGCTAGCAGATATGAAATAGAGATGTTTTGAAGATATACAGTCTTTATAATGATCCATGAGTTTATCTTTGTTTAATAGATAATCTTCAAAGAAAGCATTCACGTTTAAGATGAAAAATGATTATTTTTCTTTTACCATTCATAAAACTATCCATTCGTAACTCTTTTGAGCCTATTAGGATTTCTTTTTCTGAAGAACCCAACCAAAGATCACCTTCCATATTAGGGGATAAATTATGAGAAGAACATACTTGAAAAAGGAAAAAGGTAAAAGATCACAAATGTCTCAAAGATAAAAAAAAAAATGAATGCCAAAATGAGTTAAGGCAAAGTAATGAGAATCTTTTTGTAAGAAATAAAATGAAAAAAAAAGAAAAAAAGCAGTAAAATGATGTGAAATGACGTAAAATGACCAGTTGCATTAAATAATGAGAAATGATCCTTTAGTTTTAAACCCTTTAAGCATATGTTTTGAGCCTGTTTTATCTATTTCTTTCATGATCCCTCACCATAGCTTACATTACAACCTTTAAAAGTCTATTTTGATCAAATGTGAATGCTTAAATTAAATTATTATATGTTGGGCTAAGGCATGCTTATGATGGAACAATAGAATTGTGTTATGTTATTTTAGAGATTGATGTGTGAGAGATATCATTAATGGATGAAAAAATTGAAAAAAAAAAGAATGAAAAATGAAGAGAGATGAAAAAAAGAAAAAAATGAGAGATGAAAAAAATAGAAAAAATGTAAAAAAAAAAAGACTCGAATTGAAAACTAAAACGGTGATTTGGATAAAAAAAACCCTCTAAGCTAAGAGTTGGATAGACAATTCAAATATATAGAAGATCAAAAACATCTGAGATCCTTCAAAGTTGGGGCAAAGTTCAATGAGATCAAAACAATTTAAAAAGTCAATGGAATGAGCTTTTGAAAAAGAATTTTATATTAATGTTAAGAATTATCTAAGTATTCAATGTTTAGACATTGTAGTACCATTCAATACCAACCCTAGTGATATGCTTCGAATTTGTTCTTTTACCCTGTTTATTTTTTTTACTAGACTTATTCTTGTATTGATTACATTTCTCCCAATTCACCTTGTACTTCTTATTTTTGCATCCCCAGAATAAATTGAGAAAATATGTGATTACATTATATTTGTCAAGAACTGAAATGATAATGAATGAATGATAATATTTGGAAATTATATTTTCATTCCTTTGAAGAAAAATCCAAGATGATAAAGGCAAAAAAAAAATTATGGATGAAACCTAAAAAGGTGATTTGAAAGGACACATAGGTTGACCAAGTGATAAATATAGTAATGGATCAATCGACATAACCTATGAGTTGTGATCAAATGATGGAAATAATATGGATCAGTAGACAAAATTTGTTCTGAAATTGTTAGTGCTGAGAAGCTTGTGAGTTGTGATCAAATGATGAAAATAATGTGGATCAAGTGACGAAATTTGTTCTAAAATTATTAGTGCCGAGATGCTAAAAAGTAAATATAAGATGGTGGAGTCTTGAGAACCATATTATCACAATTAATTAGAATTTCATGACAGTAATGTTGGTGACAACTGCATTACATACATTTTGATTGCATTGTTGTCTGAACAATACATGTATATAATTTGATGAATATTTAAATCTTAGCTGGCCATACATTTGCCTTATGTAATAAACATTTGAATCATGGTTAGAATATGGCATCTACATTATTGTGAAAATATAGACTGTTACATTTGTATAATTAAGAAAACATTTGCATCATTATTATGACATTTTTTATATACAAAATTGTGACTTTGAGGAAAAATTGAGAATTTTTAGGACAAAAAATTTTGAACTTTTTTATGAAAGCTTTTTAAGATAAGGTTGGGAATCCTCGAATGGAGAAATGTTTTATGAGGAAAACATTTAGTGTTCTAAAGTTGTGGAGCTTTTTAAAAATACATTTTTAATGTTAAAAATTTTAAATGAGAATCTTTAAGAAATTTTAAGTGAGAATCTATAAGGACTTTTAAGTGAGAATCTTTAAGAAGTTTTAAATGAGAATCTTTAAAGAGTTTTAAATGAGAATCTTTAAGAAGCTTTTAAGGAATTTTAAATAAGAATCTTTAAGAAGTTTTAAATGAGAATCTGGGAGTGAGAATATTTGTTTTTGAGTTTTAAATTAGAATCTTGAGAATTTGTGTGAATTTCCAAAGTTTTTGAATCCAAATCTTTGAAATATCAAATGTGAATTTTTGAACTTTTGGATGTGAACCCAAAATTTTTTGAATGAGAACCTTTGAATTTAGATGTGAAATTCTAAAATCTATCGAATGTGAATATTTGAACCGAATGAGAAGCTTTAAAATTTTGGATGAAATCTTGAAGTTTTTTTTTTTTAATCAAAATATTTGAAATCTTGGAGGTGAATCCCTGAAGTTAAAAAAAAAATTTGAGATCTTTAACTTTTGGGCGTGAATCTCCAGAATTTTTGAATGTGAGTATGAGCCTTACAATTTTCATGCGAATCCTTGAATTAAAATTTTGGATATGAATCTCATAAATACGAATCTTAAAATCTTGCAAATTTGAGTTCGTGTGAAACTTTGAATTGTGAACCTTTGAATTTCGAAATTGTAATTCTTTGAACTCAAATTATGAATCATTGAGTTTCAATTGCAAATGTTAGATTATAAAATTTTTGAATACTTCAAATTGTGAATCTTTGAAGTTTTGAGATTTTGCAATTGTTGTTAAGTCGCACCTAGACATGATAAGTGTTTTTATCTTTGCGTAATTCTTGTTTCACAAAAAATGCGTAAAAAAAAGCAACTGTAGACACCCTAATCTATCTGGGGCTTTAATTGTTTCTATTAATAAAAATTAAAATTAAAATAAAATTAAGAAAAACTTTAGGGTGGTTGGATTTGTTTAGGATTGTTACTTTAGAGTTATCAAATTTGGGATAAATTCAAAATTGAAGTTTGAATTTAAACGGAATTGGAAGTCCTTTTAGGTATAAGGTTTTTTTTGATAAGAACCTTATAAATAAACACACAGATCAAAGAAAGGACATAAAGAAAAATCAGAGAAAAAATACATGCAAGGGAAGCCATACAATAAGGGTTTTTTTAGACTTTTTGGTTTGAAAAAGAAGATTTTTTTCTTCTTTTTGGAAGTTTTCTAGAAAATTCTTAGATTCAACCAATTTTTTTCAGATTCCAGTGACATTTAAATTTTTAATGAGTTTTCCAGAATTCGGTTGAAGATCCCCATGAAGATTGAATTTTTCGACAAACTTTCAGTGACTCAACCTAGATTTTCGGTGAGTTTTCTAGAATCCGATGAAGATTCAACCGGCATTCTTTGGGTTCTAAAAAGAGAGGAGAAAAGAGAAAATGAGAAGGGAGAGAAAGAAAAATCGATAGAAAAAGCAAGAAGTTGGTCTTTTTACTTATACTAAACGATCTCGTTTTGGGCGTTTAAGAAACCTAAGATCCATATGTTTTCTAGTGGGTGACCCAACCCATAACGCTTAACCAATTTTCTACCTAAGTCCTTGTCCTTGTCTCCAACCGAGTTGAGCTGCGTCGTTCCAGCTTGTTTCCTTGCCTACAATCAAGTCGAGTTGAGCCATTTTTCAGTTTTAGTTTTTATTTACTTATTTATTAAAGTATTTTCTCATGATTAAATTTTTAAAAAATTTGAAAAAATTAGAAAATATAAAAAAATAATTTTTTTTGGAAACAAATACTAACTATCCAATGATAGAATTTTGAGAAATTTAAAATGGTAAATTTTTATAAAATTCTTAAATGAGAAATTTTTTTCTAATTTAATCGCAAACGGTGGAATGATTTAGATAAAGTTTCAATTATAATAATTAATATTTTGTTTCAATTTTAAAAAAATAAAAAAATAAAAAATTAGTAAAAAATTTGAAATTAAATACTAATTACCCAATGATGAGATTTTTAGAAATTTCAAATGGTAAATTTCTTAAGAAATCCCTAGGTGAGAATTTCTCTAAATTTGTCCCAAATGGTGAAATAATTTAGATGAAATTTCAATAAAAGTAATTGTATCATTTCCCAAATATAATGAGTTTTTTTAAATATTTGACAATTATCCAATGATGAGAATCTTAAAAATTTTAAATGGTAAATTCTCTAAGAAGTCTCTAACTAAGAAATTTCTTTAAGTTTGTCTCAAATTGTGGAAGAATTTAAATGAAACTTTAAAAAATAATTTTCATATTATTTTCTTTTCAAAGATACAAAAAAATTTAAATAGACCCAAATGGCAAAAAATTTAGCAAATAAAAAAAAATCTAAATTGACTAAAATGATGGAAAATTTAGAAATGGAAAAATAAAAAATAAATTTCGAGGATGGAATTCTTAGTAATGGTAAATGGTTGATTATTTAAAAAAATTTCTAAGTGATAAGATATTTCTAATTTTGGCCTAAATGGAGGATGAATTAGAAATATTTTGAAAATAAAAAAATGATTGAACATTTTTCAGACGACAAAGCCTTTCAAGAAAACAAATAAGATTCTTAAAACTCTTGAGGTGATGAAGTATTTTTAAAAATTCTATCATATTGATAGAGAAATCTTAGAAGTCATTTCCAATATTTAAACATTAAAATAAAAACCATTAAAACCAAGATAATTGTTAGGGTAATTTAAAATTAAATGGTACCATCTTAGGATGGGAGTTGTAGAAGTGTTATAACCTTCTCCCATATGTAATTAAACTCTCAAAACCTAATTTTGTTTAGAAGGTCAGAACCTATTCGTTTAAAGACCCTTAGTCAAGCTTAAAAGCTACTTAAAAGAATAGATTCATTAGGTGACCAATTACACCTAGTTAAAAAAGATTGGTGGTGACTCTTTAGGTTAAGTCTAGCTATAACTTTTTGGATCTATATGTTATGACAAGAACCACAAACTGAAATCATAAATATAATCCATTTTCTTGTTCTTGAGCTTCCTAAGATAAAGTACAACTTAGCAAATGTCCCAAGTAATCAAATTTCAAACTAAAAACTAGGATCAAAATCTAATTTCTCTTTGCATTACTTTTTAAATTTACAAATGGCTTGAACTCAACTTTACTTGTAGCTGGGTACATCATACAAGAAATTTCCCAGAAAAGCCAAATAACTTTTTCAAGAACCCAAAAAATAAAAAAATGAAAAACCCACAACCACACATTGTACATTAACAAAAAGCCAAAAAAGATTTATATTTAACTTAACACTCATTTATGTTGAAAGAAAAATGGGTCATTAGAAACTTAGAAGTATCAAAGAATGGAAATTTGACAAAAGCAAATTACAATGAGAGCTGACAAATGAAGGACACTAACTTGACTAGGAGGAATTCAGAGAGAAAAGTTTAATGCTTTGCGTACCAATGTAGCATTTTGGAATAAGCGAAGCTAACCTATTTAAGGAAGGAATTTTTTTTTTTTTTTTGCTTAGAAGATATAAACAAAAACAAGTGTGATGTGTTGTTTTCTTTAGTGTGGATGAATGAGATGGCCAGATAGGGATGGTTTAGAGTTGAAAAAAAACATTGAAGCTTGAAAAACTAGCCATTTGAGCTTTTATAGGTATAGGGGATCAATTGGTTTTAATAGGGGATCGATTCTGTGTCTTACTCGATTGATCCCCGTTTTGTAAAAGATCGATTCCTTTAAATGTTTTTTCAATATATTTTATTTCTGTAAGAAAAATCAATCGATCCAATGTAAAAGAAGGTCGATTGGTTTAGCTAGGGGATCAATCTTGTAACTTAGGAGATCAATCTGGTCGAGCTAGGTGGTTTGTATCCTATTTTGCACTCTACTCACTAATTTGATCATATCTTGAATTATACAATTCCAATAAACAAACTATTTGAAGATTTTGAAAACTAAACTTTGTAATACGAAATTATAGTGAATTTTTAAAATTACCCATTGAGTAGTTTTTTAGACGACTGCAAATTGTTTAGTAAAATGTCAAAATATTTTCTTGAAAAATTTGGATTTTATTTTGTTTGATACATTAGAAAGTAGACTCAAGGAGCTTTTCGAACAATATAAAATTCAAATATTAAAGCTTTGTGATAAAACAAGTTAAATGTTGGAAAACTTTGTTCTTGTAAATAACTTTCTTAAGTTAATCTATTTCTCAAAGTCAATATTATCAAAATTGTATTGAGTACAAAATAAATAAGTTTACCTTAAAAACAACAATTGGACTTTCATTTGAACTTAAATAAATAATGTTTAAAGATAGTTTTTAATTTTAGAACTAAGAAAAACATAAATAAAGTTTTGTTTAAACTTTGAAAATCAAATTATTTACTTAGTACCAAAATAGTAAAACTTAAGAACATGTACTAAATAAATATTTTTCAAAAATCTTGATCAATTTTATTTAGGTTAATGTTCTGTCATTTCAAAATAAATATCAATTCAAAGCTAACAGCTCAAGATTGCATTAAGGCTTAGCACTAATTTAATTTCTTTTTGCATTAGTTATGGATGAGTTCACTAGATATATCCAAGACAATGTGCTATGGTGTCTATTATTTGTCAATGATATAATCTTAGTTGTTGAAAGTAATGATGATTTTAATGCGAAATTAGAATTAAGGAGGCATACACTAGAATCTTAAGGCTTTTAATTAAGTAGATCTAAAACTTAATAGATGAAATGTAAGTTTAGTAATTATATGAAAGCGAATGCTAGTGTGATTAAGTTGGATGGTAAGCTAGTACCAAAAAGTAGTCATTTTTATATTTGGGATTAATAATTTAAAGTGATATTGAGATAGAAAAGGATGTAAAACATAAGATTCAAGTAAGATGAGTGTGGTAATGAAATACATCGTATGTGTTATGTGATCGTAACATGCATTTAAAGTTAAAAGTGAAGTTGTATAAAATAATTATAAGCGCCTACGCTACTATATAAAATTGAGTGTTTCGATTGTTAAGAAAACAATAATTGAAGAGAGAGGGCCGTTTGAAATGATTTGGATATGTGAAACACAATGTCCTAATCTGTGTACTAGCTAGGAGAAATAAGCTTTTAGATTTATGAAAGACCAAAATTTCTCCATATAGGCTACCCAACGACATGGAAACAAATTCAATAAGAAATTATAAGAATCAAGAAAGGTAAATAAAATGTTATTTTTTTATAGAAAATGAATGGCATAAAAAGATTCAATTTTTGACCTAAATATGATTCCCTATTTGTTATCTTTCATACAATTAGTCTCAGAGTGGTAGGCATATAAGAATTTAGATTTGTTGTTGTGGTTGTAATGTTTTGAATAAAATTACTTTAATATAGTAATTGGGAAAAAATACTTTATGACATTCATTAAGAAAAATTTAATTATTTGAACTTTTTTTAATTTTAAGCATTTAAATTTAACTATTTAGATTTTAATCATCATAAGTAGTAATTAAGTTTTGAATAATTAAGTCATCAATTAAGTGAATATAGAATTGATATTGATATGAATTTTTTTTGTTGATGTATATAAAAAGCCTCTAAATTACAATTATATAAATATTCAAATTCATATCTTTTTATTACCATCAGTTGATTTTTCAAATATTTATTTTCATCCAATTGAGCTTTTATTGGAGAGAAAAAGGTTAATTGCCATCATCAATTTTCATTTAATCGAGAGTTCAGTTAACTAAAAATAAATGTTAAGGACTTAGTTGGATGAAAATAAATATTTGATGACTTGATTAATTATAACGAAAAGATAAGAGTTTGAATTTTTTTTATTTTTAGTTTAGAAATATTTTTTATATTCAAGCCTAATTTTTTTTTGTTCTTTCCAAATCAATTCTTAGAATGGAAACTCTCTTTGCATATTGATATATATAATTTTTGAGCAACGTGCATTGATCAATGGTTTTTTAACTTGTATGACTAATTATATATATAGTAATATATTTCAAGATTTTGCAAAAGAATTAATCACGATAGGACTATAAGCCAAAAAAAGAAGAAAGAAAAAGTCAATAAAGACAATTTGTATCAAAATTTTGAAATTATATAAATTATATATAAAAAAAAAGTTGTACATTAACATAATTCTAAAATGAGGCTAAAAGCATAACAGAGTAAAATATGCATGCCAAGGAGATGTTTTCTCCTTTTATTTTCAAGCAAACTTTACTCTATTAGGAAGTCAAAAAATGCTTTCCTTATTGTTTAATTAACATGGTTTATCGTTTCCTACTTATGAGCCAGCGGGATAGATGTTCCGGCAGGGGCGGAGCATGCAGACGGGTTCTGTTTGCCCGTAAGTTTGGGACTGACATTCGAACAGTAGGATATTGCGGGTCCTTCAGGTCCTTTGTATGTAAGATCAATGTCAGCGAGCTCCACACCCTCGCATGGCAAACCGCTGCTGCAAATAAGCTTGACAGCTTGCTGAGTTGAAGATGTGCCTCGAATGTTCTTGAAACTGATGTTGCTGAGTTTAATACGTGATGGAATCTGGATAAACAAAATAATGCTTTAAATATTGAGTAAAGCTTTTCATTTGATCAGTATTTTGATAAATACGTACCTTTAAATCACATTGATTCCACGGGCAATATTCTTGATCAATAAGGATAGGATTGCCGACGTTATTCATGGTAATATCTTCAAAATGCATGTCCGATGCAGAGCCAGGATAGGAGGCTGGCCAACTTTTGATTCTAACACCATTCATTGTATTACTGATGGTGCACTTCGAGACTTTAATTCCAGAAACTGGTTCCTCACCTTGGAACTTTCCAAGACTGCCGATGCTGATACCATGACCTGGCCCACAGGTTACTCCTTGGACGACCACATTCTTGCTACCATCACCGATAGAAACACAATCATCACCAGTTTTTATGTCTGTGTCAATAACATTCACCCCATCTGATCGACCAATGTGAATTCCATCTGTGTTCAGACTGTTTTCTGGTGCAGAGACGGTGAAATGTTGGAAAGTGATGTTTTTGCATCCCAAAACATTAACGTTAAACTGTTTGCTGTCTTTGGTTGTTATATCTTGTATCATGGCATTGCTCACAAAATTGAACCTTAAGTTCTGTTTAGTTTGAGAGTGGAATAAAGTAACACAAGAAATAATTTTTGTTAGTGACATTACTTTCTACTAGTGTAATAAAATGGGTAAAACATATTATATTTAAAAACTAGGAAGCAGAACGTTGTACATAAAAAACTTAATTATTCATTGAGTACTCCTCATCTATAATAAAAGCATTTAGATTTGATAGTTGTTCAATGTGATATTATAAAAAACAAAAGAAAAAAATATTTTTCTTTAATTTGAGGAAATCTAAATAGAGTTTTAGAAAGAAATTCGATTTCTTGCACAAGGAAAGAAACCTTACAATGGGAAGTGCGGCACAATATTTGTTTTTAGAACAATCATTCTTGCCCCAAGCAGCGGCTCCTTGGCCGTCAAAAACTCCACCACCAGACATTGTAAATTGTTCAAGTTTGTTAAAGACGACCCAGTTAGGGTCCTTGAAAGCGCTAGGATCAGCCGGAGCCTTCACAGTGCCCTGAACTTGAAGCTCAATAGGACCCTTGCAGGGACCTTCTAGGGTTGCTTTACTTAATAAGTATGTCCCTTTAGGAATCACAATTTTAGATGGAGTAGTGGAAGCACATGCTTCTTTCCAAGCATCTAACAATGGCTAAGGCAAAAAAAAAAAAAAAGATATCATTAAAATAAAATTTTATATATTTCATAGTTGGAAAATAAAATTGAGTGTATTTTTGCTTACCTGACTCAAATCCGTCTTCTCATCAGCCTTTGCGCCATACTTGGCAACTACATCAAAAACACCTGATTGAGCTTTAGCAGTTGAAGTGAACAAAAGCAATAATACTGATACGACTGTAATACTCAATTGTACATCCATATTTTTCCTTTCCCAAGTATTTGAATTTCTTCTTTTCAATTTTTAAATGGTGAATTGTTGTGAAGGAACAATGATTTTGCTTTTGTTTTGTTTCAAACCATTTTATATAGAATACTTGGAAAGCTACAACCAACCAATTTTTAACCGAATGCTTTCTAATTTTAGCAACGTGAGTAACATATGGTCTTAATTTACTTACTATTTTTAGCTCTTTCTTTTTATATCTACCTGATTGGATATGTGTAATCTGCAGTTTACCACATATTTTAATTAAATTATATTTTTTTTGTTTTTAAATGGTCAAATTATCCTTAAATAAAGCCATACAAGTTCAAAATTTACGACTTTCGCGACCTTTTTATTATTAACATTCTTTAACTAACCGAACTAACAAATCATATGTTGTTTGAATTAATGCTTTAACTTTTAAAAGTATTATACTTTTTTTTATTTTATTTCCAGAGTCCCAATCTGATTGACTGATATACTATTTGTGCAAATAAACGCCACTTCATTCGTCGTTATCATAAATAACCTTTGTGTGCAAGATTAAGCAAATTGATAGCTCCGATCCATTTGTTAATTCTCAATTTGGTGGCCATGCTAGTGAAAATATTTGTTGCAGCGTAATAATTTTGGTTGGTTGTCGTCATCAGTATATTAGCATGAGTTTTGAGTAGGGTAAGACAATATGAGCTTAGGTTCCGTTTATTTAGTAGAAAATAACTTTTGAAAACTAATTTTAAGAAATATTTATATTTTTTAAATTGAAAAAGATTTTTATTGTTTGGATAAATTAATAAAAAATATTTTTCCTCATTTGATTATATTTTGAAAAATATGTTTTTTTTTTCAAATAATATTAGTATAACTATTAAAATATTAAAAATTATTTATTATTAAAATATATTAAAATTATTTATTATTAAAATTATTAATATTAAAAAATATTTATATTTTAATAATAATATTTAATATTAAAATATAATATTAATATAAAAAATACTTAAAATAAAACTATTTATTATTCTTTATATTATTTATTCATATCTTATAATATTATTTCTTAATGTTATTTATTAATATATTATATTAATAGTATATTATTTATTAATAATATCTTATTTATTCATATATTATTGTAATATTTATTAATTAAATTAATAATTTTTTTATATATTATTTATTAATATATTATAATATTATTTATTGATATATTATATTAATATATTATGATTTATTTATTAATATTAATATTATTTATTAATATTAATATATTCGCATATATTTATTTATAATAATATTTATTAATATATTATTTATTAATATTTTTATTAATATATTATATTAAATAATACTGTTTATTAATATATTATAATATAATATTATTTATAAGTAGAATTATGCTCAAAGAATTAATAAATAATTATTTTCGTATACAGTTCTTTTTCGTAAAATTTTTTTTTTTAATTCGTAAAATAATTTTTTAAAAAATGATATCATTTTTCATTGATAATTAATTTGTTTTTCATTAATCAATTAATTTTCTGTCAAACAAATTTTTGAAAATACGAAAATCATTTTTCACGAAACAAATGGATTATCTTGTTGGAGTTCCATGAATGACAATGATCCAGAGAAAAACAGAGATTCAGGCACAAGGCCATTCAAATTGAAATAGTAACTGTAACACAAAGAACTCACACTCTTTAACACATAACCCTAGTAACATATAAATGTAAAAAAAAAAAGTTTTAAAAATTAAAGTAGATTGAGAATCCCAGATATGCCCCTCCCCTGAACATGAATTAGACCAAGTGAAGTCCAATATTAGAAGAACAGGGCCATCCCACCTAAGACTGCCAAAACCTTTTGACTCCAAATGCCAAAGTTCATAATCCTATGAGATGATGAATTTGAAGGCGAAGACTTGGGTGAAGAACCACTTTCTTTGGATTCTGCTGATGGCGTATCTGCAGCTGGGATAATATGAGAAGCCGGAGCCGGAGCAGGAGTTGGAGGTATGTCAGTGCCAAAGATTGCCTCCGGAAGAAGGACCTCATCGACTTGATATATTGCAACAGGAGCAGTTGAGAGTACAGCGCTGGTGACTTTTGTTTTGCTCCATCCTGAATCAAGGTGCACGGTGCCAGAATCATCTGTGAAATTCAAAGTGTATTGGCTACCAGCAAGTGTACTAACGGGGCCTTTTGCACTGAGGTCATTGAAGTCTGCAAGAGCATAGTATTTGGGCAAGGCATGGAAAAGGATGATTGATTTAACCTGGTCTTTGCTGAGATTGGATAAAGAAGGCTTTTTAAGAGCCTTGAAGGCATTGTCTTTTGGTACGAAAATTGTAACGCCTTGTTCAGTGTTGTTGGCTTGGTTTTGGAAGGTGTCAAGGACTTTAGTGGATTCAAGGTAGTCAAGGAAAGTGTGAAATGGACCAGCCACCGAGAGTAAATAACCGAGGTTTACATATTCTGGTGCAGGTGCCGGTGCTGGTGTTGGAGTAGGGCTTATTGCAGCAGGAGCCGGAGGACTAGCAGCTTGACCATATGTCAAGGAGGAGCACAAGAGCAATACATAACAACTAATCATAAAAATCCTGGAGAACTCCATTTCTTTTTTCAAGAAATTTGGTTTTGCTTCAGTAGTGACCACTCCCCAAATTCCTACAAGAACCAAATCCTTCACAATTACATTGCAGCCAAACGGCGAAAACCCCAATAAATCTATATTATTAACAAAAACTAAAAAAATTCCCTAAGATCAGCCCTATCACAATCTAGTACGGAATCTCGGGGTTCCATCTTCTGTATAAAGCAAGTAATGCATTGTAAATAAAACCAAATCTTCATCTTTCTGCAGGAATGGAAAGAAACGAAAACCCAGTTCTTGACTAGCTCATCCAACATAGCAAACAATGAGAACATTTGTTAACTATAATAAAACAAAAAAGCTTAAAACAGGATCTAAGACAATGCAATTACGGATGACATCGAAATGTGGAGACTAAGAACCACAAACTGAAATCATAAATATAATCCATTTTCTTGTTCTTGAGCTCCCCCAGATAAAGTACAACTTAGCAAATGCCCCAAGTAATCAAATTTCAGACCAAAAACCTCGATCAAAATCTAATTTTCTCTTTGCATTTAATCTTGAATTTACAAATGGCTAGAACTCAACTTTACTTGTGGCTGGGTAATTCATACTAGAAGTTTCCCAGAAAAGCCAAGTAACTTCTTCAAGAATAAAAAAAAAGAAATCCACAGCCACACAATGTACATCAACAAAAAGCTAAAAAAGATCTATATTTAACTCAAAACTCATTTATCTTGAAAGAAAAATGGGTCATTAGAACTTAGAAGTCTCAAAGAATGGAACTTTGACGAAAGCAAATTACAATGAGAGCTGACAAATGAGGGACACTAACCTGACTAGGAGGAATTCAGAGAGAAAGTTTAGTGCTTTGGGTACCAATGTAGCAGACTATATAAAGGTGGGATTTTTTTTTTTTTTTTGGAAGATATAAACAACAACAAAAAAAAAAAAACAAAACAAAACAAACCAAAATGTCACGTGTTCTTTCTTCAGTGTGGACGAATGAGATGGCCAGATGGGGATGGTCATTAGAGGAAAAAAAACATCGCATTCTATTCTTATTTGGCAATTGGCAACCCTTTCAAGTAAAGAGGACCATGTAAAGAAGGCTATGACTTTCCTAATCTATATTCAGAGTATAAATTTTATATATTGACAGATAATCAAGTAATATTATTTTATTAATAAAATGGAATAGATGATAATTTTTTATTAATAAATAAATTTTTAAAAAATATATTAATTTTTTATATATTTATTTTAAAAATTATATTTATTCATTAATAAAATAACATTGTATGAATATAATTTATACATGAATAATACATTAAAATTATAAATAAGTATATCTAATTCAAATCCAATTTGAATTTTTTTTGAAAAATTGAAAAACATTAAAGCTCTACTACACGCAATACACAAAAAAAAAAAAAAAAAAGAAAGTGGGTAAGTTACTATAAAATTGTAATAAATCTTTTACTTCAATATACAGAGTAACACTTCGTAAAAATAACAGTGGTGAAATTGGGACCCCACTTTCCAACCTATTCTAAAGTGGGTGAGAAAGAGAAAAACAAGAAAGAAAAACCTTTCTGTGTCACCAACCGAACACACATAATACTTGGTATTCATTATTGGCCGGTTTAATTTGAATGCACATTAAAAGCCGAATAACAAAATTTCAAAAGAGTGGAAAATAAGAAATAAAAAGTTTATAATGTTACTTAAAAGCATGACCTCTACCAAATTAATGATACCACTTAATTTGATTATGTTAAGTAAGGGATTGATTATTTTAAAAGTTTAATTTGATGGAAATTGATTCAATTCATGTA
The DNA here is from genome assembly GCF_002303985.1 of Durio zibethinus. The sequence goes on along the minus strand of NW_019167938.1, from coordinate 9,019,131 downwards.
CCTATGAATTAAATGAACGGTGAATACATTAAGTTCATTTTTAATACATTCATCGTAAAATTTTTTAATTTTATAAATAGAATTAAAAAATTATAATATTTATATTTTTTTCATTATTTTTTATTTATATTTAAAAATATATATTATTTTACAAAATTTTTTTGTAAAATTTAAAATTTTATTGTTATAGAATATTACAATTTCTTTTAATAATTTTATATCAACATATCAAGTAAAAAAATTTAAAATTGGAGAAACAAATTTTAAAATTCAAAATTGAGAATTCTGATAGAAAATTATTCAAACTTATATTTACGTTCCAACAAATTGAATAATCATCGATTGTGTTATATATATACATATAAAAGGGAGAAAGTGGGTGCTAGGTCAGATTAGAGCCAACCAGCATTGGCTGTGGGGTCGTTGCTGGCGCAAGTAGAAGGCGATTGCAGTATGTGTGCTGCTATTTGCTTCATAACTTTTTTTTAATGCATCTTAAAATTTTTAATTTTTAATAAAATTATTTAAATATTTAATAATTCATTTTTTTTTATCTTTCATATTTCATTTCAAAAATTTATTAAGGTTTTCAATATTTAATTTTAAAAATCTTAAACTTTTGAAAATCTTTAAAAATTTTTGGACATTTATTTTCGAAAATCTTTAAGAGCTTTTGAAATTTTATTTTTAAAATTTTAAATTACATCCAAATATTTTTATATAAAACATTATAGAATTAAACACAAAATTAAATAAAAAATAAAAATAATAAATGATTTGTCTTTGATTTTATGTTTTTTTAACTTCAAATTGATGAAATTTTTTTGAATTTAGTTTGATTGAGCTTTAAAATCTTTTAAGTTTTTGGTTAATAAAAGAAAAGAGTGGGGTGATTGGGATTTTGATAAATTTGTGTTATAAGTTTGAGTAGTGTTAAGTGAAAAATTGATTGTTAATAATGATAAGGTGTAAAGAGGAGAAGGTAGGATACAAATAGCACCATTTTTATAATATTTTATTCTTACCCTCCAATCCAATCCAAAGCCAAATATCCGCATTCGGCACATGAAAAAGTTTTAAATAAAATTTTTTAGGAAATTTGTAAAGATTTTAACTAAAAATAATTAATTAAAATTTTAAATTAAAAATCAAAATTGATAATTTAAAAAATCTCGTTATATAACTCAAATGTTTAAAATTTGAAACAATTTTAATAAAATTTTATATATTTTTTTAAATAAACATTTTTAATAAAAATATAATAAAATTTTTATTATTAAATAAATATCAATTAAATTTAAATTATAAATTATATTTTTAATAATTTTTTTATAAATTATTAATTTTCACATTAAATTCTATTAATTTATCAATTTAAATTTTTTATTAAAATTCTTATTAAATCATTTATTTTAAAAATTTTCAAAAATTTCATTTTAAAAATTTCATAAAAATTTTCGTCTTCCGCACCCACCTCCTAGTTTCCTATCCTCCTCATACACCACATTTATCCAGAGGAAACTTTGCTCTTCTTCACTCTGCCCACTTGCCCATGCGAAGTACAAGGAACAAAAAAAAAGTATATAGCACTATAAGGATTATTATTTTGTATATTATCGGTAAAAATTTTTAAATTTACAAACGACATTTTATTTTTTTTATTCAAACTGCATTCAATGTAAAAATATAATTAGTTGCTGTAAAGCCAAGTCCAGCAGCAGGCTAAAAAGGGATGGGAAGTTGAGAGGTTAACATCAATATTGGGCTAGAGCGAGGGTAGCAGCAGCAGTAGATGCCATTGCCCGTTCAAGCTGATCCTTTGCTTAGAAATTTCGGGTCTTGACCTCTCAAACTTTGCTTAACTTGGCGCCCTCTTTTTAACAATGTGAGAAGTAAAGTGCTTTCGATTGATTGGGCCAAAACTCAAAAACTTCTTAATTGCATGTCATCGAGAGCTATAATATCTTCTCAACGATCTTTCATTTGAAGCACAATATAATAGGTAAAAGTTTGTTCTTGTTGAATAGTTTAACTCAAGACAACTGTTTCAGCTTTATTGTAGGATGCTTTTTATGGAATTGTTGTTTGACTAATTTTGCATCTACAAGTTTATACATATATATATATATATAAACTTTTTTTTATTTGAAACTATCAGGATTTTATTTTTAATCACTAGAATAAAAGGTTCAATATTTTATGACCGTTGACAAATGTAAATTAACTGAACTGCAATAAAAATTATTTTATCTTTACATAACGACAATGTGTTATAGTCGTTCTTTCCTGGGTCTTTTGTATTTTTTTTCTCTATTAATACTACAAAATATATATATATTTTAAATCTATATATTCAGATGCAATAAAAGAACAACATGCATACTTTTTTTATTGATTTAAATTATATTTAAATAAATTAATCTCATTTCGTACTAATATATACAATTCTATTTGTAATAGCTGTTTTGGGCTCCTGTTTTTGTTTCAAGTGAATGGCCAAAGAGCTTCCTCTATAATTCAGTTCAATGGCAGTTGACTGAGCTCCGCAACAAAGGGTACTTAGCACTTTGGCCATGCCCATTTTCTAAATTCTTACACATAATCAGGTTAGTTAGAGTTCCATTCCAGAATTGATACTTAGTTGAACAGTTTGGTTCTCATGCCTGTATATCAGATGAGGTATGCTCAGCTATATCTTTAGCAGTTAGAAGATTTTGATAAACAGGCATGGTTAGGATCAAGCTCATTACTTGAACTGCTTTCTAATATTTTAAATCCTTCCATCTGCATGGTTTACAAATCACAATTAGGTGATTTTAGAGCAGTTTGATGATAAAAGCAAATCCATACTTTGACTAGGTAATTCATCTATTTGTGCCCTATAAAACAGAACTAACCATTCATGTATATATATTTCTGTCATATTTTACATGAAATGTGTTATAATTCATGTCAGTATGAAAAATATAAAATACATTTTTTATTTTTGGTGAACTCATATAGTTTTTATTAAAATTTTAACTTGTGCCATCTTGATTTTTTTTGCATCACTTTTGTATCGTGTTGCTATGTCATTTTTTAAATTGTCAGATTTAATTTGACTCACTCCTTGTTGATATATGCACATAAAAGTCTTGAACAAGAACAATATCTAGACATCATTATCAAAATGTCCCTAAAAATGTTAACTCTGCTCTTAATATTAAAGCTTTGCCAAGTGAGATCTTTCTCACTTGACTTTGTTGTGGGAAGTAGTTAGTCGAGACAGAAATGAGATAGTTGAGATAACCGGAAACTAGCAGTTAAACATGTCTGAAGGGAACAAGCTTTTAGTGGAAATATATAGTGGCATAAGAACATGGAGTGAATGAAGGGTGCTAGAGCTCATAAAGTTGTTCCCTAATTAGGAGCAGCCCACTCTTTTCGGATGTCTAACGTATAGTTGATCTCCAAGTAGCACTTCTTATTATCATCAAGAAACTGAAACAAAGAGAAACAGTAAGTTAACTTGCTCTTAAAATTTTGACTTTGAACCAGAAAGCATATCAACGAAATGTACAATGCAGAGGTTATACATGCAACACAAATACTATCGGAACTTTTTCTAAGAAAGCCATTATAATGGATGTCTACATCAAGTAATTAATACACAGTTCAGCATGGGCCATATATCTTGCCGAAGGTAAACAAACAATGATGAGTTAAATGAATCTCAAGAAACTGGCATTTCTGCTGAACCTAAACATATGTGTCATCATTAATCTCTAAATTTAGTGCCACCACGCACGGGAAGAATTGAATGTCAATCATATAACCAAATGCGGTAAAAGAATTTGTAAGAGCATACAGGTAAGAGATAGAACTTAGTTGAACAAACCTTTGATTTTGCGGTATATGATCCTCTAGCCACATAAGCAGAAGGGGCAGTCTCTTCTGGCATTTCATGTGTATAAGGCTCTTGCTGAGGACTAAAGGTTCCAATCATTTCTTTTGTGCTGAAAACTGAAAAGAAAAAAAATTCAATTTTAGGCAGACTTTCAATTGTTTTTAACTGTTTTTTTTTTTTGCAAGAAGTAAAACATATAGGAGGCTTACGCTTGACACCTGTTTTCCAAACAGTATTGGTGTACCTGAGGCCAGATACAATGTTGTTGCCAACTTGGAAGGAGAACTTTAAGTGATAGTGGCTACCTTCTTTCAGTGTAAACCATAAGCCCTGGGGGTTTCCATCTTCAGGAATTGAAAGAACCATGTCAGGCCTGTCCGGAGAGACTATTGACACACTAAGGAACTTTACTTCTTGATCAAGTGTTTCTGCAATAAAAGGGAGAAAACCATATTCAATAAATGCAGGGTTTGTATAGGAAATTAAAGGCCTTCATAGCTCCTTAAATGGACTAATAGGTTTACATATATAACTCTCAACAATGCATAGAAATTCAATCAGTAATGTTGTTTTGTACCGAATTGACTAATAATTAAGCTATCGTGATTTATTTTACATAACAAAGTGTTTCTCTTGCAAAAGCAATCCTCTGGCAGGTAATTTTCAACTCAGAGAAGTAACCATATTGACGTGAGTTTTGGTGGTTCGTCTTTGCTTAGGCGATTCCACAATTGGAGCAAAAATCCAGATCTTGCAGTATCCATATATAAGTCTTCATGACAACTCTGATGCTCCCAGCATAGGAGAGTTTTAATTTTGAACAGGTTGGTTCTATTTGGTTTTTATTCATTGTCAAATTCTTCAGATTAGCTCATATATATATATATATATATTAACATTAGAATTGAAACAAAATGCAGAATCATATTCAATCTTGCTTAATATCAAATCAGCACACATGAACAGCCATTAAGAAGCAGTTGGGAAAGGATTTGCCATTTATCTAGAGCCAGAAGAATAGGATGTGAACAATTGCAAAGTGATCTGATATTTTTTTTATCAATATCTGAAGTCGATGGAAGACTAATAAAGAATGTGGCTGTTACACATGACATACCGTTGAGTTATATGGAACGACATTTGACAACGAAAGGTGAAAGAATACGATTAGTACCACCAATGTGGTTAATATCCACACTTCCAAGAAGCTGCTCTTTCCACTTCCTTAAGCTCTTATCATCCTACACTCAACGCAATGATCACCAACATATGATGATAAAAGAGAAATTCTACGCATCTGAATTAACAAGATCGTGAATAATATTGTTGAAGAAAAACCTTGTCTTTTTCAAGCTGTTCTTTCAGCGTGCACTGCGGACCCAATTGAAATGTGTTGCGTTGTTCGTCATCGTTATCATCATCCTGATCAGTTGCATACAAAGAGGATTCGCTCATCTGTCTGCTGCCTATCCTGTCTCCTCCTTCATCATCACTCTCTTGAGGATGAGTTGCCTTTTCTTCAAGAGTCGCATTCTTGTCTTCAGCTTCCTCCTTGTCCGTGTTGTCGTCAAACCCCATATTACTGAAACTTGGTACAGCTCCAACGGCCAAAGACATCAACTCCCCAACAATGGAGAAGAAGCAGAACCAAAATCAAGTTTTGACCCTTCCCCAAACAAACAGAAATGTCGACTAGAAAACAATATACGGAATTTAAAGGTAAGGATTGTCTGAGGCTAACGCAAAAGACAGAAAGAGTCAGAAAGCAAGAGGGCAAACGACAAAAAAGAAACTAGGATTGGTCCTTGTCTGCTAGCTTTGTTGGGTGGGCTAGCTGGTTTGTTGAAAAACTCAAATGCACGAGGGAGGAAAAGCCGAAAAGGGAGTAAGGTAGTTTTTGGATATGGTCTTGGTCTTTGGTTGTTACTTGCTTGTTGAAACTTGAATGGGCGGAAATGGTCATGCGGTGATCCGAAATATACTGCTATTCCTAGTAGTAACAAAATTAAGAGAAAGGGAGAAAGAACGTGAAGGACACTACTAACAAAAACAAAAATGGAGAATTATTTATTTGTTTGTATTAGTTATTAGCCATTGAGGGAAGAGCGTGATTTAAGGTGAGAATATCAGAGAAAGACAGCCTGAATTGTGGGGGTGTTGCTGCAGTACTTTAGCTGTTGTGCTTTTTGACTCTTGGCTCATGCATTTGGCATTAGACTAGTCGAGGGAGCTAGTGGAATTCTTGGTTTCGGTTGGGGCCAATGGCAAAGTTTACTCCATATTTGAGTGAGTTTGGAAATATGGGCTTTGAGTGCTCTTTATAGATTGGATTGGATTTAGACAAAAACCACCCAACCCAACAGCCCAAATAACGAGCATTGCATTTCCACTTTCAGGTTCTGATGATTAATCAAGCTGTTTCAACTTAATCCTTAAGACTTGTAAAAGAACCAAGCCAGCCATAAAAGAACGAATATACTAGTAATTGGGAGTTGTGATATGCATATTCATTGTACTTTAATTTTACTTAATAATAATTGTGGTTTGGTTAGACACTATAATAATAAACAAATCTAAAACTTTTAACCCCAAACTGAAGTTTAAGTAAAACAAAAACAGAAATTCTTTTCACCTTAGTTAACTAAATATATCTTATTGGAATTCTACAACCTCTTTCTTTGGGCATTATTTGCCAGGTTTACTTTACCATATATATATACTAATAATTAATAATCCTTTGCTTACTAAAAAAAAAGAATAAAGTGGCAACAATAACAATAAGATAGGACCTTATTTGTTCATGATCTACACATGTACGGAGCTCTACAAACTTTAGATCAGAGTCAAATTTACAGTGCTTCGCTACCTTTTTTTATAAAGATATAAGTTATTTTGTTTTATAATTAAATATTAAGGGTTCATTTAGATGAACAATGAAATTAAATTCGATAAGATTGAAAATATTAATGAAAGCGAAATTAATTACCGTAATATTTAAAATTATATCAGTTATGAGAATATGTATTTAAATGCAAATATGACAATAAAATAAATTGTAATAAGAAAAAAAAAAGGCATTAAGAGTATTTAATTAAAATGAAAATTTAATAAAAATTTTAATTATTTAATATTTATAAAATTTATTACTTATTTAACTTTTATAAAATTTAATAAAATGGGAATTTATTTGTTTTTTATACAATAATAAATTTTGTTATTTATTAATTTATTATATAATAGTTATATTAAATAAAATAATAATAAAATTATTTTAAAATTTTTAAATAATAAAAAATAATAAAGAAATGAAAAAGGAGACATTCTCAATCCAAAAGTTTTTCACGACAGTGAAAAGGAGCTGAGATTTTTTTTTCCAAGTTTTGACGTAAGTTGTTTGGATCTAAGGGTAAAAGAGGAAAATAACCAACTCTAGTTAGTCACTAGAGGCTTCTCCCTTCGATGAACAACTGGAGCTTGGGATGACAAGAGTTGTTATTACCGCGTCGAAATTTTATATCCAAACAGACGATTAGTCCAATTGACTTCTCTCATTTGAAGGTTAAATCTCACCACACCGGAGTTATGGCCCTAAGCCTAGTTTAATATTATTGTAGCAATTAAAAAAAGTTTAAGTTAAAAAAGGTATGTTTAAAAGTATGATAAAAAATTTAATTATTTGTTATTATTGTAAAAAAGATATTTTGATTAATTGAAATATTAAAAAAACTACGTATAAAATAATAAAAATTTATATATATAAAGATAATAAAATCATTGTAACATGTTACTAAGGTAAATAGGTAACACCATGAAGAAATTACCCTGAAAATAATCATGCATGGCGTTGAACAAAGAAGGGGTTAATCCCAAGAGAAGCTCACTCATCATACACCCAACCTAAAGGCCCTTTCGATCCATCCAACCGGTCAACGGATTCATCATGCCTGCATGCCTTCGGGGCCCACTACCCCACAAAAATCACCCAATTAAATCCAAAATAATGACATCGACGGTACCGGATTAACATCATACCACGTGGTGGTCGGTGATTTTTATGACTGGTTGCCGGCATTGTCCCACGTGGGCTCCATTTTGGTGGGGGCCGCCACCGCCCACGTAGAAATTAGCCAAAATACGGAATGGGCCAAATTTGCAGAGAAGCCGAAGGAGGAAACGCCGAAAAGATGATTTGTTTTCGGTTTTTGGATTCTGAAGAGAAATGAGGCATCGTAGCTTATAGGAGGTATATACACGAGAGCTGAGGCAGAGGCAGGGACCACTTTACGAATCTCGAGGCACTATCAGGTGCCTGCTAGCGTACAAAGTTTTCAGTTAGCAATCTTGTTGCTTTAGGGATCCACAACATGCCAAGAATAATCCAGACTGAAATGATCGAAGCGTTGGCTTTTACTTCAGTAAGTGATGTTATTTTTGGTCAAAATTTACAGTTTGGGAGATTGTTAGAACTATGTTATTTCTTGGTAAGCGATTCAGTCTAACTTGAAGCTATGTTGCTTTGTTTCGGTGGCAAGTGTCTGATAAATGTATGTATATGATTCAAAATTATGACTTATTAGAAAGGCGATAAAAATAATTTTATATTTATTAAATTAAAAAATTAAGAGTATTTTGAGCATCTAAATATAATAAAATTTATTCTATCCATTGTTATATTGATATTAGGATTAGATTTGATGATTTTAAAACAGATATGAAAATAATATAAAATTTAAATTAAATTAATATAATTTAAAATTGATAAAAATCGTATATAAATTTAATAAAAATAAAAATAATATATTTTATATATGATATATCGATATAAATGATGATATAATAAATTTTTTTTATTTTATATATATTTGATATGAAATAAATATATTTAAAACACATAAATTATTATGTTTAAATAGAATTGATTAGTCTTAAAATTTAACATGATTATTAGATCATAGTTTTGTCTCATTCATTATTTCCTCTCGTGATATAACACTATTCCTACATATACGGTATATGCCATATAATAGGTTCATCGTTTCTACACCAGAGGGAAGTGTTGCAGTGATCATAAAAATAATCTTACATATGCTAAATTGGAAATATATTCGATACATAAATATAACAAAATTACTTTATCTATTATCAATTTATTTTAGATTAGATATCTGTCTTAAAATTTATTATTAGTACGTGATATAAGTATCAAATGTCGAATATTTTAAAAATAAAATAAAAAGGATAGAGCAACATGGTTTGAGAAATTTAGTCATGTTCTGTTATTAAAATATTGAATTTATATATTCATACATTCTCTAGTTATAGAAGAATCAAAATGTATTTCATTAGAAAAAAGGCTACATGTACCTTCAACTAATTAGCACTTTCATTTTCTAGGCAACATTTTAAAGTGCATAATAGATAAAAAAAAAAAAAAATGTTAATCAGTATCTAAAAACACTAATTAAAGTAATATTTAAGGAAAATTTTATAATTAATTTATAATTTGTTATTAAATTTAGAGAAAGTGGTGCATTAAAAATTAAATATATTTTTTTGAAATAATATTTTAATAAATTTTTAATGGTGTCTATAAATATTCCCTTCATCTCAAAATATTTGTCATATATTGATTTTTACGAAATTTTTTTAAAAAATATTGATTTTAATAACTTTAATATTAAATTTTAAATTTTTTTATAAAATTAAAGTTACATAATTTTTAATATCAGAAAATAAAAAAATTAAAATATAATTTTAAAATATACAAAATAAAAATTTTAAATATTTAAAAAATATATAATTTTGACATATCCTAAAAAAATAATTAAAAAATAGACAGAAAGAGTATCTATTAATCAAATCAAATTGATCATAAACACTTTGCTTTTCAACAATCGCTGGGGGTTAAAACCTCAAACCTAGTAACCAGCCATCCGTGATAGGGGGATGTGCATGGTAAATGAAAGCTAGGAGCCATGCCTACTTAAGTGCCCACCCAAGCTTTTGAGTCTCGTACACCTACAAGTCGCAATGGGGTAATTATATATTTGATATCGAAATATAAAAATTATAGCAATTAAAATTTTGATTCTATGAGATTTAAAAATTCTTAATTAAGTATTTAATTTTATTTTCATTCACCAATTTGCATACGATATTAACATTTTTAATCAAATGGAAAACATGCCCAAACATAATTAATAAAAAATAGAGACAAGCTCAAGTCTGCGAGTTTAGTTTTTTTAAATGAAATTTGTAAAAAACTCAAATTTTTAATTTTATATTTGTTGCAAATTTCAACATCCATTGATATAATATAAATTACATAATCAAATTTATTACTTATAATGGTGTGTTTGAGAAAAAAATTATTATAAATATAATAATGAAAGTGTCAATAATTCAAGACTCAACTTGCATGTTAAAAACATATTTCAAGCAATGTTAATATGAAATTAATGTTAACATTTTTAAGCTTTGACATTAATATATCAACTAAGATTTTTCACTTAAATAAATTATCAATGAGATAATTAAATTGTAAATTATAATTTACAAATATAATAATTAAGATTATAAATTATTTATTTTTCAAGTTCATACGAAGAGATAACATTTAATTAAATAATAATTTTATTTGAGTATTTTAAAGATTATTTAAATGAAACTTAAATATTTCTTAAACAATGCACCAATAAAGTGAAAAAGAAATTCATACTATCATTTTTATTTATGATAATTTGTATAGTAATAGTTAGACTCAAAGCCTTGTTATTTATTATTCCCTCCATTCTAAATTGTTTAGGTGTTATTAATTTTCATGAAATTTAAAAAATTACTTTAATTTATTTAATATTATATTTTAATTTTTTTATAAAATTAAACTTTTATTATTTTTAATATCAAATAGTAAAAAATTATAAAAAAATAATTTTAAAATATAAAAATAAGAGTTTTAGATGTTAAATAAATAGGATTTAATTTTGGATATTTAAAAAAAATAGATAAAAAAAGAGATAAAAAGAATATTATATATATATCAATAATAAAATTATTAATCCTATTAAACTAGTATTATACACATCCGAATTATGACCGATTATATCTTTCAAATGAAAATATACCTTTTATTGGGCATGAACACTTTGAACCATATAAACTTTTCTCTCTTTCCCTTTTTCTGTCTAGGATGCAATAGAAAAAAAAAATTTTATAAAAAAGTCATAATTTGAAAATATAAATTTATAAATATTGAGATTAAAATTTTAAATTTATTAAATATTTCATCTTAAAAGTAATTAAATAAACTAACTATATTAATTCCGAATTAAAATAAAACTTGCAGCCAAATGTTAGCTAATTGAGGTTTAATTTGAGTTTTAATTGAAGAGAAGGTACTAAATTTTAACATAACAGTATAGATGTCCACAAAATCTTTGATTTAGTGGCAAAAAAAAAAAAAATGGAAGCTTGAGGTTTTTATGATTAAATTTTATCATGTATAAATTTGATTTAATTTTATATTTAAATTTATCCAGATTCATTCATTGATTTTATTTATCTAATGTAATTAATTGATTTCTTATATGCATTATTTGAATAAAATTATAATTTATCTTGTGCTAGTAACTTTATAATATAATGGTATAAATGTCAAATATCTTAAAATGCCATGTTAAAATGTCATGTATCATAATTCCAGTCATGCGTGCAAATTGATGAACATAAACAAAATTTAAAACTAAATATTTAATTATGGTTTTTTTAATTTAAAAACCAAAATAAAAATTTAATTTTAATTCGAATATTAAATAATGCAATTAGCCTTTCCATTAGAAGTCGGGAATGAGGAAGCAGATTCAAACTCAGCCAAGGGTATCGAAAACCTAGTCCGCACATGACTCCACAGTAGTACGAATGTCACCATCCGGGGTGTGTCCCAACAGGGGCCCATCGCCTTCCTGTGAGATGGAAAGTTTCCACTTTTAATCAAAAAAGTAGGCACAAAGTCATGGTCCATGTAACCTGCCACATCAGAATTTCAGTCGTTTCTTTCACGTAAATTATACCCATTGGTTGCATCTTTGTGTTTTATATAGCAGGGTCGGCCAAACTTTCCAAATCGGCTGAGCTACCTCTATTGATCACTTGCTTCACTAAACTATTAGTATTAAATAACCGACCTTTTTTTTTTTCTAAAAATGAAAAGATTATAAAATTAGAAATTCAGTACACACAAATAAAAAAGCACTTGATATTTACCTTGTTGTGACTGATTTTTAGATGGCTTACTCCAAGGTTATTAATATATCATTGAACAGCTTGTTGTTAAACTCGTTTATCTTGGATTCATTGATATTCTTTTTATAGTTAAGAAAATTTGTTCTATCAAAAACACAAAAACAAAGACAAAAGTTTAAAGGAATCAGTTTATAAGATATTTAAAGTAATAAAAGTAAGTTGAAATTGCTAATGCCACAGTTAAAAGAAGGTAAATGAATAGTAAAGCGCTGGAATGTGGGGTGGGGGGAAATTGGAACATGAAAAAAGACTCGCATTTTGTAAATACTTATGTGACATGATATTAAAATAATATAAAAAATATATAATTAATATAATTTAAAATTTTAATAAATATTTTATGTAAATTTGGTAAAGATAAAAAATTATGTTATATATTTATTGATGCGAATTATGATATGATATAAAAATTATATGAAAAAAATAAAAAATAATATGATTTAAAATTTTGATAAAAATTATATGTAAATTTAATAAAAATAAAAAATTATGTATCATATTTATTGATATGAATTATAAAGTAATAATTTTTGCATTTTATATATATTTAATATAAAATAAATATAAATAAATACACGTGTTATGTAGTCAGCATTAAAGGATGATATTCAGGTCACCTCCAAGCGCGACTGCACAAAGCTTGGTTGAAAATGGCTTCCATTATTTGGCCTCTCAGTCAAAAGTTAACAAGTGTGAATTAAATATCGCATAACCCCATCTCTAAGACAGACTTTAAAGTTTATAATATCATTATTGCCAAACATGCTAATTACCTTGTCGTCAGTGAGATGAGGAGTAAAATCCCACGATTATTCAATTGCACCCACCACCCCCCTCTCTCATCAACTTTTAGGCCTGTACACCTCTATATAAGCCACTCCCTTCTGATCATCTCTGCATAAACACAAAGCATTCTCTCTCTTCTTACCTCTTTAGTTTTTGGCCTGTTCCTTCCAAATTTCTTTTTAGTTCTAATTACATTTCCTAGGGATTCTTATGGCTACTGCAGAGGTATTGAATTTTTATTGAGTTCTTTTTTTGAGCTTGGTTTATCAATTCCTTTGTGTTCATTATCTGTTCTTTGCACCTAGTTTTATACCATTTGTCACCTGATCTTGTTTTATAGATGGAGGTAATTAGAAATCTGAATTTGAAGATCAAATCAAACGATCATGATCTTGACATTCGTTATCGAAATCCCTTTTCATGCTGAGCTTTCTTTTAGATTTTCATCTTTTAGAAACTTGATTTAACTTTTATATAATCTAAGAACTGAATATATGTTACAATCACTTGTCATAGTTATATATAGTAGTTAGGTTGATTAATAGACTAAAAATCTTAGTTAAAACAAAATTTACATGTCAGTTTGTATCGAATTAACATTTCTGATCGTCTAATAACCAATATCTTTTTTCTTATTTGATGTGTTCTGTAGGTTGTATCAGTTCAAACTGCACTTCCTGAGGAGAAAACTGAAGAATCAATTACGGTTCAAGAAGCTAAAGAAGAAGAGGTAGTCGCTGTAGTTCCTGCAACAGAACCAGTTGCTGAAGAGCCAAAGGAAGCAGAGCCTGCAGCAGCATCTGAAGAACCCGTGGCTCCAGAACCCGAAGCCTCAGTTGAAGTTGAAGCAAAGGAGACGGTCGAAGAGGTCAAGGTTGTCACCGAGGAGCCAGAAGTTGAGAAAAAAGAAGAGGTGACTCCTAAGGAAACAGTACCAGAGCCAGAGGTCGAGGACAGCAAAGAGACCACTGAGGAAACTGTTGAAGAAACCAAAGAAACTACAGAGTCTAGTGAGGCAGCAGCAGATCAAGCAGAACCAGAAGCAGAAGCCCCAATTGAAGCACCCAAAGAGGAAGTTACTAAGGAAGAAGAAAAACCAGCTGAAGCTGAGGAGAAGGTTGAAACAGAAGCTCCAGCTGAGAAGACTGAGTAATAAGCTTGTGAGATGCGGATCAATGGAAGTCTGTCTAGTGGCTATTGTTTGCTAAGTTTGCATGTCAAGTCAATTAGTTTCTATGTATTTCAATAAGGATGTCGTAAGATGGATGAGGCCTGGGGCCAAGGAATGGAAATGACCCACCAATGATAACTTGCCAAGTGGCTTAATTAACATACATTGGCATATATGGCAGAGAGTTAGAGATGCTTCAAGTTGCATTGGGGGGATTTTTATGGTCATCTGTTCTCTGTTAAGGGATAGTTCTTGGTCTCAAGCAGGTTGCTTAAATTTATTAATTTGCTTGTGTGTTTGTTAGAAGTATGCATGTTGTCTTTATCGTAATAATAAATCACAGTCCTTTTGTTTTAACATTTGTCCTCTGTCCAATTTCTTCCAATTACTGATTTTGATATATAAAAATATTTTCACATGATACATTGTTTCTAGCCTTAAGCACTTCAACTTTAGTATGAAATGTGGTCTCTGATCACATGATACAGTGTGTTTGCAGTTGGTGATGAATCTCGATCCTTCATATATAATAAAACCGGCTGGTTCAATGGTATGATTTGATCTCCTTCCTACTCTCCTTCACATTTCTGCCAACTCGAAGACTTCATGAGAATTTTAGAATGCATTTTCCCCCCTTTTCTTCTACTATGTTAAAAGAGACTTTTACATTTGCATGACATTGCAGGCAAATATATCTAAATAACCAAATTTACATTCATCAAATGATCCATCATTCATATATATATATATATATATTATATATATACATACATACATACCAAGTGGTTAATTTTTAATAAAAAACTCTAAAAGATGAAAGACGTAAATTGATTAACAATTTTTTCTTGATGGTCACATACCTTAGATTTTAGATAAAAAATAGTAGTTTTTATATAGCCAATATTAAATTATTAAGTTGCTGATCATCATATATCCAGTTTTTTAATTAACCTTAACCCAAACTGAGACAGGTGGTGTTAACTTTATCAAAGCAGCCATTTCTTCAATCACAGACAGTTCCATTTTCTGTCTCCATCACATGACATCAGGCTAACATTTTTAAGTTGTGTTCAAGACCATTTCTAAAGAATTGCAATAGTTCAAATACAGTAAGATGTCCAAACAGCCCATCTCACCGCCAGAGGTGATAAATAAGGATTTAAATTATTTTAAAATTTTTATGTCATTTTAAAAAAAATTTTATAAAAATATAATCATTTTAATATATTTTTCGAGTTGAGAATTTTTTTAAAATTCGAATTGTTTCAATTCAGTTGAAATTCAAATGTTTGATGTTGCTTTTGTCGAATCAAAATTCGACATTTCGAGATGTAGGATTCGGGTTCATATTTCCATGCATTGATACAAGAATTAGTAATTTGTTTGCAACTCTTCGAGGCCCAGTAGGAGTGGGCCTAGCTTGTTTTGTACCAAAATTCTTACGATTTAACAATTGTGAAACATTTTGTACCAGAAAGAAAAAAAATTGCGGAACATTCAGTACCCCTGGAAGTTCAAAATTATCAAGAACAAATATGTCGGGAATAAAGCTTCAGTGCAATGGATCGTAAATCAAATTAAACAAATGTATTCTGATGCCTAATATTCAATGCAACTGGTTTGCTCTATGCTCAAATTTCAATGGATCAACCATGAATAGATCATTGCAACATAAAATACTTGTTATAGAATAGAGCATATCTAGATATGAGGAACTACTTGGTATGATCTGGGGATGTTTCCTACATGTGTTTTCCTGATCTTCTTACTATATCTGTCATAAGCAAACAGGGCCCGATTCTCATATTCTGCCAACGTCTTTCCATTGGTCAGAATCAAGCAGTGAAAATTCAGGATCAATAGTTAACTCCTTGGTCCAAGACTCCTTTATGCTATAATCTTTCATTAACCATCCATCAACCTTGCTCTTCCCCCTCCTAGAAACCACAGAAAGGCAACCGCCTAAGGCTGAAAACCGGGTGTTTTCTGGTCCACCAATTCTGATATTTGGCAACGAAATCTGTCAGAACTCTTCTTGCATCAGGTTAAGGGAAACAATAATTTGTGATTCAGTAACCTTAGCTCGGCCTAACCAATGAACAGCTCCATTAGCCAAAACTTCACAAGATTGTATTCGAATTTGGAAGGGATTGTTTCCTTTTAACCCTCCAAAAAGATGAACCTAGAGTAAAAACCTCAATACTTTGTTTCAAATAGAATTCACAATTGCGCATCCTAGAATGATACTTAAACACATTCATGTTCCACTATTTTCACCACCTTGCGCTCTTTACCCGTTGGATGAAATCCAAACCCTGAAACCACCTTAAGCTCAGGTGTCAGAGGCCTAGGAGGCAACTCTGTCAACTCTCCTGTGAAAGATTATAGACACAAAATTTACTATACTCGCATAAATTAGCGACTTCCATGTAGGATAAGCACAAGAAACCATCGCAGTGTAGCACAAAAGTAAACTTACGATCATCTAGAGGCAGGTTGGTTTCTTTTACTAGGCTTTTAATAGCTTCGGAGATCGTCATCGACATAGGTGAAATTAATTGTCGACGAGATAAAGTTGATCACCATTGGAACGAGCAGAGTGGAGGATAAGACTAAGGATGGCAATCCAACTTATACCCAATGGGTTCGATTCCACCTGTTCTTATAGAGTTGATTTTTTTATTTTTGAAAATTGGGTATTTTTAAAGGAAAGTTGGAATGTTAAATTTTATGCAAATTCGTCTCTCTTTATTCAGATCTGATATATATATATATATATTATTATTTATTATAATTTAATTTTATATTTATATCTAAAAATAATATTTTATATTAAAATAATATTTTATTAATTTCAGATTAAATTAATTGTGAATTTAAACATATAAAATCAAATCAAATTCAAATATAAAAAAATATTTTAATATTGAATCAGATTTAAAATGAAAAAAATCATTCCCGACTCCACCTGTTGTAAGGCATGGATTGTAATGAGATACAGGTAAGCATGTGCAAGTAAGGTAGACTCGGGTGCGTCACCAAAGCATACCAAGTTTTGCATACTTGCTTACAGTTGAAGAGGGAGACGAGAGGGAGTCGTGACAGGACGTTGTGGGAGAGGGTTAGGTCAGGGAGTTTTTCCATTGAAAAGTAATACCGGAGGAGAAAAATCCTGGCTTGGGATATTTTATGAGAAATGGATGTTTAATTTGAATATATCAAATGAATTTTTCGCATTTTTTTATATTTATATATGTTATAATAAATATATTTAATGAATAATTGAAATTTTAATAAAGTAAACTTTATATGAGAAAATATATCAAACTTTGTTATCACTTCATTATTATATATTATTATATTATAAACATTGTATACAAATTTTACATGGAATTAATCTTATATTTGGAATTGAAAAAAATTAGAGAAAATGTGTATTGGTTAAATTTCATCTATGGTGTCTAGTTTTTTTTTTTTTTTTTTATTTCAGTTCTACTTTAGTCTTTGAATTATTTCATTTAAATTTTTAATTTCTTAAACTTTACTTAATAAGAAGATGAAAAGAGCTGAAGATAAAAATTTATTTATCTAACTATTAGGTTTCACAATTACTTAACTTGTTATGTAATCATTAACATAGATGTTACATCAATTTAACATAACAAATTGATAAAATGACCACCATGATACATTTAAAAAAATGATTTATATTAAACAATTTAAATATTAAAAAATCAAAATAAAAACATTCAAACTATAGATGAAATTCCTTTTTTTTTTTTTACAAGATAACTCAAAGTACAAGAAAATATTGAAAAAAAATTACAAATATTAAAGATGAAACCTCAATCATGAGAGAATAAACCTCTAAAAAAAATCTAAAAATAAACATTCGATGTAAACTTTAGGATACAATTTGATTAAGAGAAATTAGGATTGCAAAATTCATCATATCTATAAAAAGCAAATTTTTATACAAAATTATGTGGTTGGTTGAGCTTAAATCTAAATAACTTGAAGTACTTATATGAATAAAAAATATAAAAATAACACGATTAAAAAATATATAAATAAATTTAATAAAAATAAAAAAATTATATTTTATATTTTATATTTTTGTATTAATATAAATTATGATACATAATATTTATATAAATTATGATATGTATAAAATATTTTATATGATACAATGACACAAATTATCAAATTTAATTGGATTTTTGAAAATTAACCGTGCGATCGATATTCTTCTTATTGAAGTTGACCAGCTCATAAAAAATTAAAAATAGAAAAACAAAACATGTTAGGGGCATGGAAAAGCTTTTAATATTACTAGTATACTTTCCACTCATTTGTACAAAAAACTGAAAAAAAAAAAAAAAAAAAAAAAAAACAGACGTGCATATTTACTTATATTTGTATCACTATTTTTTAACGGGTTCTCTATTAATGGGTTGGGCTTAACAAAGGAGGAAAGACTCACTAGCCCAGAGTTATTTAATATTGGTATTAGGCATTATGCGTTTCAATGAATTTATTTCTTTGATTATAGTAACAATTCCACATTTCTTTTTATTTAACTTTTTTGGCCAGAATTTCTTTTTTATTTTATTTAATTAATCATATCAAAATTATGTTTTATTTTTATATATAATACTTAGACATACATACATGGTAGGAGGGGTATTTTTGTTTCGGCTAGTATTTACTTATTTGGAAGGCAAAAGGGGGGAAAAAAAAAAGCTATGAAAAAATATTTGTCCCTTGCCGATTATATGCCTTCACCGAAGCCAAAGAGCTAAAAAAAAGGCAAGCCTATCACCTCTCCATCAATTGTTAATTTATTGGGTTAATTGTGGAAGAGACAGTGACATGGGAGGTTAAAAATATCATTATAATGAGTTTAGGGTTCATCATCTCAAAAGCTTAATAATATAAGTTCTATCTTTAAAATCTCGATTACAGTGAGATGTTGCTTATCATATTATTAATAATATAGGTACTATATAGACGAGTGTCTAGCTTATTAGATCACATAACATTAAACTTTTTTTTTTTTGATATTCAACTTTCTTAACCTCACAACTAAACTCATGGAACTAAACTCATGGATCTCAAGTTACCTTTAAGGATGCTTCTTAGCAATATAAGAAACTTTTTTGTTGGTGTTGAGTTCCAAATTAGGGATGTTCCTAAAAAAGCTAAGGAGAAGAAAATGATAATTAGAGGCAAAGGCAGAATGTGTTCCCTATAATTGCACTATAACACGCAAGTTAAAAAGATTAAGATTGAAAATAAAATAGAAAGGAGAGAAATGAAGTGGGATGAACTTACCTTAATAGTGCATGAATCTTCATATTTATAGGTAAGATGTGAGGGCCAATAAGAACAGTATCGAACTGACGTGACATTGAGTATGTTGGACTGACTTGACATGTCAGATCAATACAAATAATAAAAATACCCCTGATTGCCTATTAAAGGATTCAAATAGGGAAAAAAAATACCATTATGCCCTTTTAATTCCTAAATGCCCATAAACTGTGTCCCTTTACTAAACAATCTGAGTATCAGATAGATGAATGTATAATCGACGTCTTTTATGCGAGATGGATTAGCAGAAGAAAATAACTTGGAAGTTTAATTCATTAAAGTTGATGTTATAAGGGGATGATAGTCTTAGAGGATAGAAAGCCACGAGTCGTTGTTGGATTTTATGGCTACCTGATCTTATGTGTACTTTTTGAGTTGAGTGCATAGCCAGTTGAAAGGTTATTACGGTGATAATTGCTTGGAATAATTTGAGATTAGTGTTGGAGTTCGTCTGGCTATGGTGAAACCTGTATTTTATTTTAAAATTTTGGCTTTGAGCCTCTCTTTTAGACTTTGATGGTGAACTAGGCTTTCAATTTACTGAGCGAGTCACTTGATTCATTTGGTCCGAGCTGGAGTTCGTTTAGTTAAGCCATTCTAACAACAAATAATGAAGAAAGAGGTAGTTTGAGCGAGTAGATTTAAAGCTAAAAGATGAAAATATGTCTTTTCATCTTTGTTTCGATGCGTGACATGGTCATTGCAGTTTATCTGATTTACGATGCATCTATATAAAAGCCTTAAGGTTTCATTTTTCTATCTTACTACTTTTTCTACTTTAGATCTGACCTGAGTTTTTCGATCTCAAAAGCTTTCTTACCTTTAAAGTTTTTTCACAACTTTTCGATACATTTTTTTAACCATGGTTTCTAATATGAGTTCTGAGAATGATAAGAGTTATCAGGTAGAACCTATGGGAGGTCAGTGCTGGCAATAAGACAATGATTTAATCCCATCAATTATCAAAGGCTGTAATTATGAAAAAACATCTTACTGGTTCAATCCAATGTCTAAGGAAAAAACAATGAAATGAAGAGAATGCTCAGGCAAAGGAGAGTGAGTTCTGAGCAGGAAAGAGCTGTGTGCTCAAATTGACTTTAACCTACAAAATCAACCTTCTATCCCAATCTTTTAGGTCGATCCATCCTTTATGGTCAACCTTTCTTCATCCTTAATAGTTTTTTCTTTTGGGGTTTGATCTTATCAACCTTCTTTTGCTTCTACTCTTCTTCTATCGATGCTTTCGTTGTCACTTTCATCTATCTTCAATTAATTTTAGTTGATATCTCATCCTCTAGTGAGAGGTTTCTATCTTATCTTTCTTTCTCTAGGATTGAGTTACTCTTATCCATTACTGTACCTTAGAATCTTGCTCTTAATCAAGAGTCAGAGTCTTCTGATGATAAAGATTCTGACAAGAAGGGTTTTGAGAAAGATCAAGAGAAAGAGAGTACCTCAGTCAGGGAAAGTGACAACGGGAAAAAGAGCCTATAGTGCAAGATGAACTCATTGAAGTTTTTTTATATACTTTTTGTGACCTCGGTATGATCTTTAAGGATATAATGAGTGAACTAAAAGGTAAGGTAAATCTTGAAGATTGGCTTGACATGTGTTCAGCTCACCACGTCCATGCTCTGGGTATAACTTTTTTTTCCTAAAGAAGGGTATAATATAATAATGTCAAATTCCTCAGATCAGGTCACTAATAGACTAGAGCCACATTGATTTTATGTGTATTGGGATTTTTTCATGGTCGATTTGAGGTTTTCACTTCATCCCTTATTCATTTTTATTTTTGATTCTTACAATTTGACTATCACTTAGCTTACTTCTAACTGCATCTAGTACATATTAACCTTTATCATTTTTTGTCAACACTTAAATATTTTTCTTTCTTTTTCTCTATTTAAGGAGTTCTTTTCTCTAAAAAAAATCTCAATGATAGTAGGTGGTATTATATAACAGCTTGGTCAAATAAAAAGCTCATTGTCGATTGTCTGAGCTCAATAAAAAAATTAAAAATTGCTCTTCTTTTAACTTGAAAAGCAAAAGGTAATTAAAAATGGTAAGCATGGGGTTGATGTTGCTTCTGAGGTTAAGGCTTGAGAAATAATGAGTACACCTAGTTCTTTTATAGACGCATTGATGGCTTTTTCTATTTTAGACTATTAAATCGAGATAAAATTTTAGAATATAACCATAAGGAGAAGTCATCATTGATGGCCATGAGCTGACCTCCCTAAAAGTAATAAATAAGATGAAGTATTAGAGTAGGTTTGAAGTAACTACGTAAGATTTTATTTTAACTTAATTTTTATCTAACTGTAAAGTCAATTTTATAAAGATGGCCAGTGATGAAGACTTTGACTTTAGGCTATATCAATATGCTCCCAGGCCCAAAAAAAATAAAAAAAAATTAGCTTAGGGCCCTATTTTGGAAGGAAGGACAAGGTGATCACCACTTCACTACACCACTCTTCCACATGTCAAAAAACTAAAGCCAGGGCAGGCCAGGACCTATCATCGACCTCGCACTAACACCACTTTCTCCTGCTAAAAGGCTATGTGAGACAGCTTCTTCTCTACCCTGGAGAACGTTGAAGCTAGGGTTTTTAGGCCTAACTCAGAGAAAAATTTCACCAATTTTGAATACACTCATGTCGATAACCCCATCATGAACCTGATCGTGGTAAGTAGATTCAGTAAAGTTACAGTCTCCCTTTTGATAAGTACTGGCTGTTACTTTTACTTAATTTTATTAGTGTTTTTATTTAGTTTAAGTTTGAGGTCATTTTGTGTAGTTTAGCAAAAGTTTTTCTCTTAGCTTTTAAAAAATGTTTGTGAAATCCTTCACTACGTCTACATCGTGATGGTTCACTTATTGAAGGTTGAGAAATATATGGTTGCCTTAGCCAAAAAATGTAAGAAAAGTTTGAAGTTGCTCAGTAATATTTGATCTAGTTTCAACATGTTCAACAAGAAGGAAGCTGAGCATAAAAGAAAAATTGATGAGTTGACAGTAAAGCTAGAGGTTGTATTGATTGATAATGCCTTAACTGACTTGATGAAGAAGCAGGTCGAACTTAAACTCAATGGTGGTTAGGCTGAGTTAACTAAGATTAGGTCTAAGCTTGAGGCTAGAGAGAAGGGAGAAGACATGAAAAAAAAGATCATGAAGGAGTTCAAGGCTTCCAATGAGTGCCACCAAATGAAGGTAGAGTTATTTAATAAGAATATTTTTAGTGCCTTTCAATTAGCTAAAAATAAGGTACAATTTGAATTCTCTATTTTGAACCTCGACCTCTTTGATATTGACATCAATAATATCATATCGAGAACTCATCTAAATCAACCTAAAAAAGATGAAAAAGATGAAAAAAAAAGGATGAAGATGAGGTGGATGAGGCCTTGAAGGCCAACGGGAGACAACTTTGAAGCTTGAAGATGAAGTGTTAGATGTTGAGAAGTGTGAAATTATTACTGCTGCCCTTACTATTGCTTTTAGTAAGAAGGGTGCTACACCTACCATTGCTATTGACGTTGTTAAAGAATAATTCTTTTGACTCTTTGTTTTTAATTTTTTATAATTTTTTGTTAATGTATGAGGTCAACTTTTTGTAATGACCTCAGATAGGGTAATTGTCCTTATGTAATTAAGAGAAATGAAATAGAAAATATTTTTTGTTTTGTCTAAGTTTCAATTTGGTTCTATTATGATATTTTCTTCATTTATACAAGTTTGAGGATCGTTAACTGAACTAAGGATTTACATAATCATTTGGATCAAATTAACCTGAGAATCCAACTAAGTTTTAGGTCAGATTTCTTTAAATCACTTAGACATAAGCTCACTGAATGATTTAACTCATATGTTTAAGTACAAAATAAAATACAAGTGTAAGCTTAGTTTAGATCGAGCTAATGATAATAGACCTTTAAGTTATCTATGTTCTATGTCTTTGGGATGACGTTGCCATTCAGATCTTATAATTTGTAGGTCACATCATGGACAATCTCTTTAACAATATATGATATTTCTCATGTCGGGGCTAATTTGCCACTTTGGTAATCTATTTCTAAAGCTTCAACTTTCTTAAGTACTAGGTTGCCTTTCTTGATATGCTAATACTGAACCCTTTTATTATAATAATTGGTCACCTTTTGCTGCTAAACTACTATTTGTGTTAGGGCTATGTCTTTTTATTTTTCGACGAGGTCGAGGTAAGCCCTAAATGTTTTTTCATTTTTTCTTTTAATGCTAGGTCAACTCTTAACTCGATAGGTCAATCTTAATTGGTACTACAGTTTCTATTTCAAATGCCAGATGGAATGAGATTTCACTAATGGGCACCTTTGTGATTGTCTTTAGGGCCATAACACTTATGGTAGCTTGTTGGCCTATTTTTCTTTTGCCTTGTCAAGCCTCTTCTTTAGAGATTCTAATATTGTCTAATTCGTAGCTTCGACCTACCCGTTGGACTGAGGGTGGGTCATCGACGTAAACTTGAGGTTGATGTGAAGATTTGAACACCATTCCTTGAACTTCAAGTTTTTGAATTGTTTGCCATTGTTTATTATTATAGACTAAGGTAATCTAAATCTACAGACTATGTTTTTCACATGAACTTCTCGACTTGGGCTTTCATGGTGGTAACTAAGGCTTCAGCTTTTAACTATTTTGTGAAGTAATCTACTGCTACTTATATAAATCTTCTTTGACCTGTGGTCGAGGTATATGGTCCAAGGACATCCATTCTCTATTGCATGAAGGGTCATGGGTTGATAATAAGAGTAAGCTCGATTAAGGGGAAATATTGTACATAAGCAAATTTTTGGTACTTGTCACATTTCTTCACTAGTTCGATTACATCCTTCTTGATGGTAGGCCAATAATAACCCTGCCTAAGAACTTTATAGGCCAACGGCCAAGGTCTGAAGTGACTTTCACATATTCCTTCATAGATTTCTCGCAAGACATAGTTCACATCTTCTTCATTAATACACCTTAAGTAGGGTAGGCTAAAAAATCTTTTATATAATTCCCCTTCAATCATTGTGTATCGAGGGACTTTTCTCACCAATACCTTAGCACAGATCTTTTCTTTACATAGTACTCTCATGGTCAAGTATGCCTTGATTGGCGTCATCTAGGTTTTTCGCTCTGTGATTTATCCTATGAGCTTGTCCTTAGTGTTTTGGTGCGTTAGCTCTTCTACCAGAACTTGGTTTAGCCTTCTATTATTATTATTATTCCTAAAGTCAACTTTGACAAAGAGTCTATTATTGAATTCTCTGACCTCGATATCTTTTTCACTTTGGCTTTCTTGAAGTCAGCTTTTAAGGCCAATGCTTTGTCGAGATACTTTTATATCTCATCTTCCCAAGCTCCAAACTCTTTATTTATCTGACTGATCGCTAATTGGGAGTCGTTATACACGATTATGCATTGGACATTCAACTTGATTATCAACTTTAGACCAGTTATCAATATCCTCATATTCACTTCATTGTCGGATGCTCTGAACCTGAATCTCAAGGTGTATGGATATTGTAGCTTTTTCGGTTGATTAGACTGAGGTCGGTTCCTTCGCCGTGGCTTATGGCCGATCTATCAATATAGAGCTTCTAATCATTTTTATTCAAGGTTTCTTTTTTTTTCCTCAAGTTATCTTTTCGAATGTATCGAGGTGAGCTCTACGAAAAAATTTATTCCTGGACCTTTATATTTATAGGTAAGTTATAGAGAATAATAAGAACAATACCGAACTAACGTGACACTAAATATGTCAAATTAATTTAACATATCAAATCAACATAAATAATAAAAAATACTTCTAATTATCTATTAAATGCTTTAAAAAGATAAGAAAACCATTATGACTTTTGACTCCCAAAAGCCTCTAACATTTATGGAAGACAAAAAGAAGCAAATAAGCTTAAACTTTCATATACTAATTGTTGCAGTGAATGATTCATGTCATATTTTTAACTAATGGCTTTAGTAAAAGGTTTCTTTAAACAAAAACTAAACCTAATTAAGATAATCTAATATGCAAGGACAAATGATTTAGACATGTTTATTTAATTTTTATAAATAAATTAAATTTATAAATTATTTTATAAATAAAAGGGTAAAAGTAAAAACTAAATATAATAATTTATTAAATAAATTAAATAAAAAATTATTTAGGAAAACTCTTTTTCATTAAAAAATTTTTGATAACATAAAAATTAACATATTTTTATACCATAAATAAAAATATATGTTAACCATATAATAGAATATAAATATTTTAAAAAATACTTATAAATTAAACTTTCAAATATGTTTGTTTTATGTAATTTGTAAATAATTAATTTTCATAATCAATAAAATGTGATTATATTAATATTTATACATATATTAAAATACATAAAAATAAAAATTATTTAAACAATAAAACTTGTTTTAATATAATATAATTTAAAATTTTATTTTAAAATTAATTCAATAAAAAATTATCATTATTAAAAAAAAATCTGGCAAAGCGAGGGCATTAATCTAGTAGTGTTAACAGATAGGCGATGGGATGCTTCGTAATGGGAAGTTTCAGGTTAATCAGAGCTTTCTAGTGGTCCTGCAAATATACTACTGGGAAATACAAATGACCTTTGAAAATTTGCAGCAGCTGGTCTGGTGACCAAAGCTTTTTGTACTTTGGTGCCAATATGCTTTCATATGCTATTATTTTCACAGCCCAGCCACTCTTCTCTTTTGCTTTCAGATTTTGTTCAAACTAATATCATTAAGCAATTGCTGCAATTAATGGGTGTTTTTAAGTATGAACGTATACAGTTTGGCTGTCGTGGCTCGTCGTCTTCCCGTTCCTTTCGCTGAATATGGGATGTGCAATTGTTTTGTTCAAAATTCCACAGCATATTCTAGTTCTTTCAAAAATAATGCAGTCTTTTGGCAGATCCAATGATTAAGAAATAGAAAGATAACCTTTATTCAGCCCTATTTATTCGAAAATGAACAGTCAGAATTGCACTACTTATCCTGAAAGCTTAATTGCATCTACCATTTTAAGTTTTTTTTTTTTTTTTTAATTTAATAATTGAAGCTACCATGATTTAAACTCTATTATTGTAACTAAGAGTTCAATATTTTACAACATATTATAAGATTGTTGACATCTGCCATCTTAAGTTGAAAATGATGTTAATATGCATTTTAGCTTGCAAGGGCCTTGGATTTTATGAACTAATTTTACTAATCTAATAATCTTTTTCATATTTGAGCAATAAATTATTTATAACCTAACGAAGATTAAGAGGTCAACCAATGAAATGTGGTCCGGGCTTGAGCATGCTTGCATTGGTTAGGACTGATGTCAGATATAGTCATGGAAAAGCGTCAAAGAGATTGTATGGTGCAATTTGTATTGTTTTCATTCATTAGTGGAAAACAGAATGCAGAAAAGATTTATACATTACAGAAAGACTGGAAAAAGTGTAGCTGCTGCAGCCTGCAAGGGATGGGGCAAGATAATGGAAAATAGTTAAAAATATGTAAAATGGTAATCATTGTCACTTTCAAACATTTCAACGGGGAGAGCTCGATTCAGGGAAACCCTCTGCACGTGCCACTAGAGGACACATCATAGGCCCCTCGTGACTTGACTTTAGGGCATTTTATTCAACTTTGGATCAGTGGAAAAAGCATCACCAGAGGGTTTTTCTCTTTTTCCAAGCCTTTTTTTAATGTGCAAGATTAAGTGGTCTAACTACCAGTCCTATGCTCTTCTAAGATTGAATAATTCCTCATTTCATAAACTTGAGCCTAATTTGAGAAAAAAATGTAGAACAAAGTTATTAGCTTGTTGCAACTTTTTGTTGATTATCTTAATCCACAATTATGATTCAAGCGAGTCAGGAGCTAAACAAACTCTGTTCACATGCATATAAACCAGTTTTACGGTTTGAAATAGATTCACATATCATTTAACATTACCTGTATATTGCCAGGCATCAGAATTTTAAATCATCCGTACGTGGTGGTTGAGTTTTTTTTAACTTTGTCTTGATACGCAATTGTCAAATCTGTTTTTCCTTTGTTTGGTTACCTTATCCTCTTATTGGTGGCCTAGAAGGATGAATTGTTATCTAACTTTTACAGGAAAAGAGGAAATCACCTAATTCCAGAAGCGGATTAGTGCAAAAGAAATGCAGTTTGTAATGAAGAAATTCATCATCTAAATTTCCCAAATTTGAATTGTGTGTAACATTCATAAAATCACAATGAGATGTATAAGGTAAGAAACAAATCTATATTCAGGAAGTACAAACAAATATTGAAAAGCATCACCTTTTATCCATTTTTTCATTGCTGCAATTTTCACAAATCAGGAGGGAGGGGTTTTAATCCAATTGAAACTGCCTGCATGAACAACTGTTTGAAACCAATTAGGTATTCCCTGAAATACAAGATCTCTAAATTTCCCTTTCTTTGGATCATAGGAGACTAAAACTCTGTTCTTATACTCCAACAAGATTTCACCATTCTCTAGCAAGCAAAGAACTCGAACAACCTTTCCATTTGAAGCATTCTTCCATATGTTCAAAGGTCTGTCTCGGTCCAAATTTTGTTTCAAACATTTTGGCATGTAAGCTCCAATGCTGAATTCTTTGATCCAAGACTCCTTCACATTATAATCCTTCATAACCCATATC
The DNA here is from genome assembly GCF_002303985.1 of Durio zibethinus. The sequence continues at coordinate 8,990,902 of NW_019167938.1, read as the reverse complement.
GCCAATTTCCCATAATTTCCATAAACAGCTGCAGCAAGACAACCTTTCAAAACAGACAGATGAAAATTACATCTGTTTAGACCACCACAATCAGGTTTTGGGACTTCTTGGAATTGTTCATATGCCAAGTCAAACGACATAATCCGGCGAGCAGGGTCAGATCTGCGTGGCTGACTTACCCAATGAAGTCTTCCGCTGACTAAAGCCTCTGAAGGCCGCCTTACAAACTGGCATGATGCTTTTCCTAGACTCCTCCAGGCAGAGCTTCCCAGAGTGAATATTTGAACATTTGATTGCCGATAAATGATTCTTCGGGCACGACTGTAGCGACTACTAGAATTCCTATAGTAAACTATTTTAACTACCTTGTATTCCTTTGTTTTTGGATGGAATCCAAATCCAAACACTACCTCCTGATCTGTATATTGTCTAGATTTTGGCAGCTCAATATAGTCCATGGTAAAAGGATTGTAAACAAAAATTGGATCGTTGTATAATGAATTAGATAAGCACAATAAACCATTGCATGATCCTACTACATCAAATTCAGACATGGTAGCCTGGAAAGGTACATATAACCTTTTTACCTTCTCTTTTTCTTCGTTGTGAGCAGATAAATCTACAAAATAGAGCTGGTTTCGGATGGGAAAATCACAGTGAAGGATGAGGCACGGGTTGCCCTCAGCTTTGCAGGAAAGAAGCATATCAGAAAGAAGAGGGTCTTGAGCTAAGGCACGCCATCCTCTGCATACACACTTGAATTGAACCAAAGATGTGATCGGAAGTCTTGAAAGTATGTCAACGATGATTTCGTGTGGTTGGCTTTCCATCCCAGTAGTTTGTTGTTGATCATCTTCGGGCTTGGTTTTCCTTCTTTTAGCATGTCTCTCACCATCCAAACCCATGGCTAGTTAGTGATTTAGAAAACAGATGGATTACAAATAGTATGTGTGGTGATCAAAAAGGAAGTTGGGGATAAACATGATAGACTTTGATCAGATCAAACTAATATTATAAAAAAGGAAAAGAAAATAAAAGAAGAGACGGAAAGCACAAGAAATTGTATAGTGCTTGTATAGAAACCATCATTGAATAAACTCGCTGGTAGAAAAGTTCAATTTTTCCTTTGATAACCGGGACAAAGCTAAAAAGAATTGATAGACATATGTAACAATCTGCACCGTTCAATTAAGCATATAAATGATCAAATGTGAGTGCAGAAAAGCAAATTTTATGAATCAATTCCATGTCATTGCAAGGATGGCCCTCCGGAGAGTGACTTCCCAACATTAAGTGTTGAATATTGAAAGAGCAAAAAATTTGATAAAATAAATAAAATAATAGTAATAAACAATTTTTTTTTTCAAAAAGTAAATGTCTCTATTTAAAAAAAAAATCGATAGTTGAAAAAAAATTATAAATATTAAGATTTAAATTTCATATATGATAGATATTACTTTATTATTGTATCAACCAATTAAATTTTAAATTTATGTGACTCTTTATATGCTTAATGCTCTCCTATCCCTAATTATATATCTCCTAAAATACAAAATAATAGTCACTCAAACAAATTCAAGATAAAAAATTAAAGATATAAACAAAAAAAAAAGCATGATTCTGTTTTACTAGTAAAATATAAAACCTAAAATCTAATTAAACAAAAAAAAAAAAACCTGGAAACTTCCACTAACTTACTGCTTGATTTGTATATTTATTGTAAAGTCTAGTAAGCGAAACTGAAAGTACTAAATCAATTAAATGTTAGATCACAGAGTTTAAAAGATCGTTATTGGAAATTAACTCCCAAGAAAATTACAATAAGCATGGTAAAAGTGATTTAAGTGAGTTCAATTACAGTTTCACCTTGCATCAGCGAGTAAAATATTATAATAAAGTACCGTTATTATGTGAATCAAACATTTTTTCGGAAATACAAAATAAATCATGAAATTTACTTCCCAACAATACTATTTCTACAAAAGCAATTAAAGTTATTACCAAATAAGTGACAGCCATGAACTTGGCCGTCAATGTCAAGTCATGATTATGTGACTTGCTTCATGCCCAATACGGCGTGACTCGTTCAATGCTATTTTTATTTTTTTAAATCTCCCTAGCATTCAATTTTTTTTATTCTTATTTTGATAAATACCAAAAATTCAAATTCAAGTGAAATTCTAAAGTTTAAAAAGACAATTGCAACACTTTTTCCAACAAATTATTTCTAAACTAAAGTGTTCAACGTGTTCAGTGAAATTTCAGCAGTAAATACTACTGTGTCAGGGAGTTGGGCTTGTATGTTACCAAAGTCATCTAATTATTTCTTTCGATTATTTGCTTCAGAGATCAAAGCCAAAATTGACCAATTTCGCTATATGGCTAACTTTAGCCCATGTATTATCCAGAAGTTTCTTTGAAAATTGGTAAAAAAAAAAAAATTCAGGGTCACATAAAGATATTACTATGCGCTTGTACAGTTTTTACGCATCATTTTCTTGCTCATCAACTTGTCGGTTCTGCCTTGCACAGGACAAAAAAAATGCCATTGTTGGGCATTTAAATGCAAATAAAGTACAATATATATTTCGTGTGCAACCAATTTCAAAGAATATTTAAACTCGGAAAAAAGTGTGGGAAGGGTTTTTTTAATGTAAATAAAACATTGATTCAAGATTTAAAAAAATCAAGGACTAGAGGGAGTTATCTGGACAAAAACCAAGCTTAGTAATCCAAGAATTACTATTCATAACATTAATAAAAGCTTAAACAACACTACTACTGCTACTATTTTTGCTGCAGCTTGTAAAGCTAAGCTGGTACATAGTAACCCAAACAGCAATCAGGAACCAATGTTTTGCCATTGGCAAGAGAAAGGAGGATATGATCGTTGCATCACCTTCAATCTTTTTGTTTTATTGTAAATTTTAAATTATTCATATTCTCCTAAGAGAATCTTCCATGGCTTGGAAGAGTCTATAATGATGCTTATATCCCAGAAAGAAATTTAGGTTGTAAATAAATTTACAATATGGATAGAAAGCAGTAATGGAATAACTCAGTTTGATGAAGCCAAATCAAGTTTAGCAATCAAAGTGGGCCAATTGACATAGAGAAGATGCATTTTGCTTCCGCTTACATGTTTAAAAAGGTAACATTCATTAATTAAAGAAACCAACAAGATTGGTAGTGTGAAACCATTTAGTCATTCCTTGAAATTTAAGATCCTTGCACGTTCAACATCATATAGCTCCTAAAAAACCAGTGGTATGCATTCATTCTCCAATAAGGTCCCACCACTATATGGCAGGCTAATAGGGCACTGGTCTCCTTTAGGCTTTGAGTCTAGGAGTAGAAATTTTGATGGCTTCATCAATTACTCATTAATTCAGAAAGTTCCAATTAAAAACTATAACGAGGGGCATCAGAAAAAAGTTTGAGCTAAGCATGAGCATTAGAATCTAAAATGGATGATTCAAAAGCGTCTACGTAGTTCCTAGAAATAGAGATTCCAAGAAAACTCATAAGTTAAACAGTAATTTAAAAAGGCAGTACAGATTATCAGAAAACAAAAGTTCAGTTTCAACGAAGAGAAAACCCACAGAAAACAACAGTTTCTTTGTTATTTTAGTACTTAGATATATACTAATCAGGCTGCCAACATGAACAATCATTTTAAACCAGTTTGGCGCTTCTTCAAACGTAAGATCCTCAATTGTTTCATGTTCTGGATCATAGAGAACAAGGGCTTTGCTTCTACGTTATTGTAAATGTCATTACGTCTAGATTCGAGGATCTATCGCTAGACACTGATTTGAAGGAGTCGTCACCAATCATTTTTATCTAGGTGCGATTGATTACCTAAAAAATTTATCCTTATAGGGAACACCTAAGTTTAAAGGTCCCTAAAAAAATAAGTTTGGGTCTACTAATCAGAACAGAATTTGAGAGTTCGGTTACGTGTGAGGAAGGTTATAGCACCCTCACAACGCCCATCGAAAGATGGTACTAGCTTAATTTTGTGTTATCCAATAAACCTTAAAAATTTACCATGTAATTAGTTATTGAAAATTATTCTTAATTAACTCTAATACTTTTAGCAGAAAATTGAGAAATCCCCTCACCTTAAGAGTATGCAAAAAAACTAATGTTTCACTTGCAGAGCCTCCATTATCGGATTATTTAACATTACAAAAATTCAAGAAAATACAAAGAAAAGAAAAAAAATGATTGCTTTTGCGCAGGAAAAATTGATACTTTCAACTTTTCTCCAAAAATATTTTTTTTTTAAACTTTAATTTCGAAAAAAATTGATATTTTCAACTTTTCCTCAAAAATCCATTTTTGAAAACTTATTTTTAAGAAAAATTGATACTTTCAACTTTTCTCTAAAAATATTTTTTTTGAAAAGCTTATTTTCAAGAAAAATTGATATTTTTTCCAAAAATATTTTTTAGAAAGCTTATTTTCAAGAAAAATTGATACTTTCAACTTTGTCTCAAAAATATTTTTAGAAAAAACTTATTTTCAAGAAAAATTGATACTTTTAACTTTTCCTCAAAAATATTTTTTAGAAAGCTTATTTTCAAAGAAAATTGATACTTTCAACTTTTTCTCAAAAATATTTTTTATTTTATATTTTTATATATTTTTAAACTTTATTCATGTAAAAATACTTTTAAAAATAAATAAAAACATAAAAAAAGAAAATACAAAAAACAATTCGACTGGAGAGTTGACGTGGCTCGACTCCAGATGCAAAAAAGCTGGAATGACTCAAAAAGTGATTGCACTACATCAACTACCTTTGGTGCTTCCACCATCAGTTTATGGCTTCATCGTCGTGAACTCCATAGCCATTGCTTTTTCGGCTTCTCCGTTCTGGCCTCCTGCAACTGAAGGAGTGGATGAGGGAAGAGAAAACAACATCTGTTCCTCCAAGCAAAGGTGCCATATCAAACTTAGGATTATTCTCAAAGCGCCTATTTATCGACTTTGTTAAGATAAGTATCATCTGACCGTAAATAAGCTCTAATTGTCCTTTTAATGATTCAAAGGGCTCCTCTGTGCAGCTACCATCAATCCCTTACTACCTCTTCCTCCGCTCGAGTTGGATATCTTATCCCTCTTTATCCCTGTTGTTGATATGTAGAACTTCATCATATTCCGTCACTTCCTTCCACTTTCTCCCCACTTCCATCTAAGCAAACAAGATCCACTCAATCATTGCTGAACACTAGCATTGAAATCTTGGCACTGGTAGTGTATTGTACTAACAGGTGAAAAAAAAGTCACGAGTTGATTCTCGTAATTTCATATTCCTGAGATGTGTTAGCCCCGCTGAAAAGTCTCCATCCCATGCATTCGATAGGAGAAGAACAAGAAGCCAAAAAAATAGATTCAAGAACCAAGAAGGCAATTCTAACGAAAAAAAAAGGCAACGCAATCCCAAAAACCAACATCACCAGCAATAGCGTCCGGCTTGATAATTGTCCATGCAACGTCGCGGCTCTTTTTCATGGAAGACCTATTTGCTAATTTCTGTCACAAACTGCTCATTACCTGATTTCTCAAATTTAAACGGGCTCCCAGCTTTGTGCGTAGCAGTTCTAAACAGCTGGTTACTGAACACATCTAAGGAGCCAGTGATCATGATCCGAGCATTATTTCTAGCTTGCACAACTGAGGCCAATGAAATGGCAGATCCAGTAAGCAATAGAGGCCCCAACAATTTAGATTTCGGGTTAACAAAATAAGCTGAAGAAAATGCAGAAAGCAACTTTAAAACCAGGCCATTAGCCATATTTACTGAATGTGCGATCCCTTTAAAAAGTATTGGTGCCTCGATTTTGGTTTTTCCAAAAGCAACATCAAATCATTCTCATATCAGCTGGAATTTTGCTTCCCACACTGACTTCTACTATGTCTCCTGGAACTAGCTCAAGTGCAGAAAGTATTGAAAAATAACCATTACGCAGCACAGTTGCAATATCAGCTTGGTAGGCACATAGCTCCTCAAGAGTCTTTTCAGCATTTGTTTTCGTAATCACTCCTGAGAATCAATGAGAACTATTATTGAGTCTACCCCAAAGAAATCCAGAACCAAATCCAACTTTTGCAAAAATGTTTGATGCAGTTAAAAGTTCAGCATTGGCAAAAAATTAATTGAGACCTTTTGTCGAGTCTGCTCTAAGAAAATCCAGAACCTCCAGAATAGATCTGGCGTAAGCGTTCTCCATTGAGGATAGATGAAAATAAGCTTTACTGTTTTTTGTTGGTTGATTTTCCTTTTCTTTTTTTTCATGGAGGATTCTTGGATGCATTCATTGATTTCAAGGATATTATGAAACAAAATGGCCTACTGTTTTTGCCAGTCTTTGGGTGACCATTACATCAAGATTCAAGCCTAAATTTGCTTACTGCCAAAGCTTCATCAACATTTCATTTCAACTGCTAAATTATCAATTAACCAGGTAGATAAGAGGGAGATCCACCCTCAATTTGCTCTATCTGCAATCAAGTTGTTTGAATGCAGTGCCAAAGCACTCAAAGCATTAGCAGCTATTTTTCGCGTTACCCAATCTGTGCTCCTAAGTCAGAGTTTCGTAACTGGCTCGTAGGTACGAGCTAATACAACCCAGTAGAAGTGAAGGTCAGGGTCAAGGAAAGAAAGGTTTCCCACCAAAGAGAGGCCTTGAGGGGCTAGTGGCGATGGGGGCTTCCCCCTTTGTTTTGCTTCTATTTTTTCTCCCCCTCCTCCGTTTTTGTAGCTTTGTTGCTGTTTATAGGACCAGATCAGAAGAATTTTTGATCAGATCAAAGTCCTCATTCAACTGGGTTATCCAAAACTTAAGACTCATCCTACCTCATATTAAAACCTATAGGAACTTTACAACCTCCAATTTAGGACTAAAGATATAATTTTTTGATTTTTTATCACTAAATCTTGTTAAACTAATGATAAATCTAATAAAACAGATAAATCAACTAAAAAAATCAAAGAAAAATAAAAAAATAAAAATAAAAGTCAATTGGGCCTGTTAGTTGGATCCTAAACCAGGTCCAATGGGCCTAGACCCAAACCTTATTGGATCAGGCCCAATGGACTTGGGTTCGAACTAAATAGGGTGTCTACAACTACCCCTCTTTGCACATTTTCTGTGAAACAGGAATTGTGCAAAGACGTAGACACCCATCAAGACTCAACTTGACACTTTCTTTTTTTGTTTTTTCTTCTTTTTTTTGTTTTGTTTTGTTTTATTTTTTTTGTTTGTTAAAATTTTGATCAAAGCTCCTCTAAGCAGAGGTTTAACGACTTTGAGAAACAAATGGCTTCTCTAATCAGAGGCTCAACGACTTTTGAAAAATAAATGGCTCCTCTAATCAAACGCTCAACGACTTTGAAAAATAAATGGCTCATCTAATCAAAGGCTCAACGACTTTGAAAAATAAATTACTCTTCTAATCAGAGGCTCAACGACTTTGAAAATGAATAAAGCTCCTCTAATCAGAAGCTCAACGACTTTGAGAAACAAATGGCTCCTATAATCAGAGGCTCAACGACTTTTGAAAAATAAATGGCTCCTCTAATCAGAGGTTCAACAACTTTAGAAAAATAAATGGCTCCTCTTATCAGAGGCTCAACGACTTTAAAATCAGAGGCTCAACAACTTTGAAAAATAAATTGCTCCTCTAATTAGAGGCTCAATGACTTTAGAAAAATAAATGGCTCCTCTAATCAGAGGCACCACAACTTTGAAAAGCAAATTGCTCATCTAAACAGAGGCAACGAAACTTTGGAAAAATAAATTACTCATTGACAATCATGTCCAAAGGAATTATAGATCGTGATTGAAGGAATTTTGAAATGAAAACTCAAAGATTCACAATTTGAGTTCAACATTTAGAGGTTCAGATTTGCAAGAACCTTTCAACTTCGTAAGAATTTACTGAAATTTGATTCTCAAAATTTCAGTTTCATTCAAATTTGCAAGATCTCAAGATTTGTATTTGCAACTTGCAAGACTCGCATTAAAGATCCTCATTTGAATTTTACAGATTCACATCCAAAAGTTCAAGGCTTTTCAAAGGTTCTCATTTGGCAAACTTGGAATTCATATCCAAAAATCTAAAGCTTTTCATTTGAATTTTGGAGATTCACATCCAAAAATTCAAAGCTTCTCATTTGAGTTCAAAGGTTCACATGCAATAAAACTTAGAGTTTCGCATCTAAGTTCAAAGGTTCTCATTTAAAACATTAAAAATTCATATCCAAAAAATTAAAGCTTTGTATTTTGGAGATTCACATCCAAAAGTTCAAAATTTTTCATTTGTTCGAAGATTCACATTCGACAAACTTTAGGGTTTCACTCCTTAAAGATTTTCATTTTGAAACTCAAAGATTCTCATTTGAGTTCTAAAAAATTCTCATCAAAATATTCACAATTTCTTTTTCAAGTGACTCAAAAATTTACGTGAATGAAAGTTATGATCAATTATGCAAATGTCTTCTTAATGATGCAAATGCAGTAACCTATATTCTTATAGTGCCATGCATGTCCAAACAAAGTTTAATTCATCAAATTATGTGCATGTACTATTCAAGCGACGATGCCACCATGATGCATGTAATGCGAATGTCAATAATGTCATGAAATCCTAAATAATTGTAGAATATGGTCCTCAAGACCCTACCATCTCACATTTTCTCCTTATTTAGCTTCTCAACATTTTAGAACAAGCTTCATCAATTGATCATCATTGTTTCCATTACTTGATCACCATCTGAAGGTTTTTTAGCACCAACAAATTTTACCTATTACCCCAAATGCCAGGCTTATCAACACTAATCATTTCAAAATAAATTTCATCTTCTATCACTTGGTCATCGTTCATAAGCTTCTCAGCACCAGTTTCGTCTATTGACCCATATCATTTTCATCACTTAATCATAACTCATAGGTTATATTGACCAATACATCCCCGTATTCATCACTTGATTATACCACTTTTCAATATTTACCCCATCTGTATTTTATTGTCCAATCCATCATCATATTCTTCATTTGGTCACATCATATGTCCTTTCAAATCATTTTTTTAAGGTTCTATCATTTCTTCAATTTTGTTACCACCATCATCTTAGATTTCTCTTTAAAGGAATGCAAGACCTTTTTTATGCACATTGTCATTCATTCATCATCATTTCAATTCTTGACAAATATAATGCACTCATACATTTTCTTGATTTATTTGAAGGATGTAACAATAAAAGAACACAAAGTGAATTATGGTAAAGATAATCAATGAAGATCTATTTTGATACAAAACAAATGGGAAAGGAAATAAATTGGATCTATGTCATTGGGATGAATGGTATGTCCAAACGATAAATATTCAGACAATTCTCAATATTAATCTAGGATTCTTTTTCAAAAACTTATTTCATTTATTGTTGAAGTCATTTTGAGGTTTGCGAACTTTACCCTAGTCTTTGAAAGATCTTCAGATGTCTTTGATCTTCCATCCATGTGAATTCTTTGACCTAGGTCTTTTTCTACCCAAATCACTTTTTCAGGTTTTCAATTTTAAATCTTTTCTCTTCATTTTCTCATTTTTTTCATTTTTTCCTTTTTTTTCCATTTTTTCATTTTTATTTTTTCATCATCTTCTTTTCTTTTTTTCTCATTTTTCATCCATTGTTGATATCTTTCCATACATAAAATTTTAGAGTAATGTAGCATGATTTCGTTGTTTCATCATGAGCATGCCTTCGCCTAACATATGATCATTCAAGTTGAGCATTTACACTTGATCCAAATGGACTTTCAAGGTTGTAATGTTGGTCAAGGTGAGGGGTCATAAAAGAAATGGATATAATAGGCTCAAAACATGTATAAAAAAGGTTCAAAACCAAAAGATCATTTAATGTAACTTGGCATTTTGCCCCCACATCGTTTCACTATTTTTTTCTTTCCTCACATAAAGGATTCTCATTACTTTGCCCCAAATCATGTGTGACATTTATTTTTCTTTTGCTTTTCTTTTTTTTTTTCCATCTTTGAGACCTTTTTGTGATTTTTTTTTTCAAAAATTACCCTCCAGTGTAGAGGGTGATCCTTGGTTGGGGTTTTTCAGAAAAAGAAATCATAATAGGCTCAAAGGGGTAACAATAAATGGTTTTTTAATGGTAAAAGAAAAATAGTCATTTTTCATCTCAATTGTGAATACTTTTCTTGAACATCATCTATTAACAAAGCTCATAAACCTGTATAAAAGATTACACATCTTTAAGACATATCTATTTCACCTCTGATAACAGCTTACTTTTTTGCTCAAATGATCTCCTTATATTAATGTGGATGAGTTCTCAAAATTAAATCTCAGAATTATTGTTATCATTGTCTAAATATTCATCATCTGAAATTTAAAAATGAGAATGTAAAGTTATAAAAGATAATAGGGCATGGAATAATGGTCGAGTGAAAGAGAAAATGTAATGAAATGCATTAACTTGCCTTTATTAAGATGATAACAAGTGAAATCATATTGCAAAAAAAAAAAATCTTAACATTACTTTAAAAGAACTCTTAGAATGACAAGTAGCATTCAACCGGTTTTAACATCCCCTTTAAAACCATGCCCATGTGCAATCAGGTGAAGAATTTTTATCTCACCCCATTGATTCATTGCGACTCTTCATATTCTTGATCCTCAAACAAAATAATTGGGCTTTTCCTGTTGAGTTCTAAAAATACAGGCTTGACCATTTGAGCTGCTGCTTCCATTATCATGCTCCCTGTTATAGTGCTTCTAGTAAAGGCAATCTTGTTAACATTTATATGAGATGCCAAAGGAATCGTAACTTTCAGGCCCGATCCAATCATAATGTTCAAGACACTTGAAGGAAAACCAACCTTTCTATACACGTCAGCCAGCTTCAAATAGGTGATAGATACCAACTTGAAAGGTTTTAGTATTGTAGCATAATCTACAGCCAAAGCAAGAGCTACTTTTCAGGTGGCCATCAACAATGGATAATTTCATAGAATAATCAATCCAACGAGCCCATGTGGTTTCTTAAGCATATAACTCTTAAATGTCTCAATAGGAAGAGAAATAACAACATTTTGCTTCGCATCTAAACCTTTAATAAGGTACGTATAGTACTCAAAACATCCAACAACATCATCAATGTCTCAAGTTGCTTCATCAAGTGGTTTCTCGTAATCAATTGCTCAAGCTTTGCTAATTCAAATTTTCTCTCTGTTATCTTAAAAACGATGGCCCGTAAATACTTGGCACGAACAGTGCCAGAAGCTGAAACCCAATCTTTGCCTTTTTTTTAGAAAGAGCTCTCTGAGTAGCAGCCATCGCAAGCTCTACATCTTCAGCTGTAGCTGCTGGAATATGATCGATGTTCTATTCAATTATAAGATAGATAATTGAAATTCGCTTCTTGAGAATAGGGTCTCTCCACTCACTGTCGATGAGTAACATTCGACTCAAAATTTGGACCACCATATTAAATCAGTTTGCCTCTTTTTTTTAGTTTCACTCCTATCCTTAAACCAGTGTCTAATCAGCTTCTTTCTTTTCTTCTATGATTTTTCCCTAATCTCTGTACTCGTATTCCCCTGTTGCTCTTCTTTGATCAAAACTTATAATTCCATCCTTGATTAACCGTTGCACATCATGCTTTAGAGTAGTATAATTTTCAGTGCAATGGCCAGTAATTCTATAGTGATAGTCACAGTGAACTGTAAGATCATACCACTTAGGATAAGGTGATTTGAGTGGGTACACACGACTTAGGGGCAATCAAGTGGCTATTATAGAGCTCTTGGTATAACTCCATATAAGTCATGAGGATTGGATCAGATACAAGTTTTTTCAAATAGTTCATTGCTCTCGTGAACCAATTTTCAGGCTAATAAGATGAATTTAGGGTCTTGCAGGAGTTTGATTGTTAAGGCTATATATGGGAGCTTGAAGGATAAAAATGGGCTGGTATATGGATGAATTAGGTGGTTGTGAGGCTGGTTGGTATGGATAAGATGAAGTATTGTTCACAGTAGGATAGTATGGAGAGTAATCTGATGGTGGATAAGATTGATATCCCCTAAACTATCTGTCAAAGCCTACAACTTGAGTTTTAGCCTCTTTCTTCTTGGGTACCTTCTTGGTTTCTCTTTCTTTCAGCTCGTCATTTTTAATGGCATTCTCAATGATTTCGCCTAAAATCACCATGTAAGTGAAATTTTTTATTGCATTCCCTATCATCTTTTCATAATAGGAAAATTTTAAAGTACTGACAAACAACATTGTAGTTTCTTACTCAGTCAGAGGAGGCTGTACTTGAGAAGCAATATTTCTCCACCTTTGGACATACTCTTTAAAAGTCTCATTAGCCTTTTTCTCCAAGTTTTGTAAAGACAAACGATTAGGGGCCAAATCTATAATATGTCGATATTGACTGATAAAATCATGGGCCATATCACTCTAAGAATGGATGCGAGTTCTATCTAACTGGATATACCACCTAACAGCAGAACCAGTAAGACTGTCTTAGAAAACATGCATTAGTAGCTTTTCATCATGAGCATGGGCTGCCATCTTTCGACAATACATGGTAATATGAGTTTTTGGGCACTTTATGTCATCATATTTTTTAAATTTTGATACTTTGAACTTAGGAGGAATAACCACATCAGGGACTAAGCAAAGCCTGGTAGCATCAACTGAACCATAAAAACCAATTCCTTCCACAACCCGTAGCCTTTGTTCTAGCATACTAATTTTGGAATTTTTTTTTAGTTTTCATTTTTATCTTTTCCTTGTCTTTTCCCTTCAGTTCATCCAGATCAGGGATTTGAATTGGTTCAACTACCTTTTCAGTAAAGACAGGATTCACATAGCTATGGTAATGCCCTGGATTAAAAGTTGATGGCATTTCAAGATATGTAGGATATGTGAAGTGTTGTGATGAAACCTCTTGTGTAGACTAGGCTTGAGGTGGATCAAAACCAGGTGGATATAGGAGGGTCAGTCATTTCTTACGATATAGGGCCTTGTTGGCTTGTGTTCTCTTCTACTCTTTTCTCCTTATTTAATTTGTTGAGAGCATCCAAAATTTTACTTAACTCATTCTCAATCTTTTCCTGTGCTTTTTCTAACTTTTTAAATCTGTGAGAGTTTTTCTGCTCTATTTGTCTGGCTCTGAATCTTGTGTTGTATTGATGGATAGGATTCTCGTTAGATGGAGCTATCCTTGAACTTTTAGCACCACAATTATGATTAGAAGTGCTATGCTATGCTTTATGTATGATACATTGATGCACGAATGAAATATACATTTTCATAGATGAAATCTAATATGAAATGGATGTTAAAACTTGATCATGAAAATAATATAGATAAACAAAATCTGACAAACAATATAGTTAGTTTCACAGATGAACTGAAAGTGATGCCGATGTATAATGTTACATATGATAATGAAGATGACGCACAAAGTTAGACAATCAGAATGACTAGATAAACACCTTTTTTGTGTCATAGTTTCAGGGTATATCTATTATTGGGTAAAAAGGGCTCTATTTTAGGGTTAGGCACTTCTAAGGTTCACTTATATGTAGTTCAAGGCTAAAGTCTAAAGGTTTCCAAATTACTTCTTACATCATTGTCCGTCACAAACTAGTAAGGCACCCCAATCCTTACCCATTATAGGTTACAAGCGAAAAATATTCAATTTGAGTGAGAGTATTTCGTTAGTCACTGCGGAGGCATTAAACCTCACGAAAGCAATAGGTACTTTACTCCTTCCTAGAGGGACGGACCTCGGGTGTAGAGCTCATATTATGCATATGCATATGAATGACATAATTAATAAAGTAAATAAACATGAATGAATAATAATATATATATACAAAAAGGTTCAATTTTATTAGGCTTTTGCATAACACAAATTTATTTGCTGGCTTGACTCTCAGACTCCCCAGTAGAGTCACCAAGCTGTCATGACGTCTAGATCCAGGGATCTATCGCTAGACATTGACTTAAAGGAGTCACCACTAATCTTTTTTATCTAGGTACGATTGGCCACCTAAGGAATCTATCATTACAAGGAACAACTAAGTTTAAGGGTCCCTAAAAGAATAGGTTCGGGTCTACTAACCAAAACAGAGTTCGAGAGTTTGGTTACGTGTGAGGAAGGTTATAGCACCCTCACAACGTCCATCGAATGATGGAACTAACTTAATTTTGTGTTATCCAATAAGCCTTAAAAATTTATCAAGTAATTAGTTATTGGAAATTATTCTCAATTGACTCTAATACTTTTAGCAAAAATTGAAAAAATCCCCTCACCTCAAGAGTATGCAAGAAAACTACTATTTCACTTGCAGAGGCACCATCGTTAGATTATTTAACATTAAAGAAAATTCAAGAAAATACAAAGAAAAGAAAAAAAATAATTGCTTTTGTGCTAGAAAAATTGATACTTTCAACTTTTCCCCAAAAATGTTTTGTTTTTACTTTAATTTCAAGAAAAATTGATACTTTCAACTTTTTCCTAAAAATATTTTTTTTTGAAAGCTTATTTTCAAGGAAAATTGATACTTTCAACTTTTTCTCAAAAATATTTTTTAGAAAGCTTATTTTCAAGAAAAATTGATACTTTCAACTTTTTCTCAAAAATATTTTTTATTTTATATTTTTTATTTTATATTTTTATATATTTTAAAACTTCATTCATGCAAAAATACTCTTAAAAATAAATAAAAACACAAAAAAAAAATGAAAAACAATTCGACTGAAGAGTTGGCGTGGCTCGACTTCAGATGTAGAAAGGCTGGAATGACTCAAAAAGTGATTGCACTACATCAACTACTTTTGGTGCTTCCACCATCAGCTATGGCTTCATCATCGTGAACTCCACGGCCATTGCTTTTTTGACTCTTTCGTTCTGGCCTCATGTAACTAAAGGAGTGGATGAGGGAAGAGAAAACAACATATGTTCCTCCAAGCAAAGGTGCCATATCAAACTTAAGATTCTTCTCAAAGTGCTTATTTATCGACTTTGTTAAGATAAGTATCATCTGACCGTAAATAAGCTCTAATTGTCCTTTCAATGATTCAAAGGGCTCCTCTGTGTAGCTACTGTCGATCTCTTACTACTTTCTCCTCCGCTCGAGTTGGATATCTTAACCCTCTTTATCCTTGTTATTGATATGTAGAACTTCATCATATTTCGTCACTTCCTTCCACTTTTTCCCCACTTCCATCTAAGCAAACAAGATCCACTCAATCATTGCTAAACACTAGCATTGAAATCTTGGCACAGGTAGTGTATCGTACTAACAGGTGAAAAAAAAGTCACGAGTTAATTCCTGTAATTTTAAATTCCTGAGATGTGTCAGCCCCGCTGAAAATTCTCCATCCCATGCATTCGATAAGAGAAGAACAAGAAGATAAAAAAGTAGATTCAAAAACCAAAAAGGTAATTCTAACGAAAAGAAAAGGTAACGCGATCCCAAAAACCAACATCACCAGCAATAGCGTCTGGCTTGATAACTGTCCATGCAACGCCTAGGCCCCTTTTCATGGAAGACTTATTTGCTAATTTCTATCACAAACTGCTCATTACCTGATTTTCAAATTTAAATGGTCTCTCAATTTTATGCATAGTAGTTATAAACAGCTGGTTACTGAACACATCTAAGGAGCTAGTGATCATGATTTGAGCATTATTTCTAGCTTGCACAACTGAGGCCAACGAAATGGCAAATCTAGTAAGCAATTGAGGCCCTAAAAATTTAAATTTCGGGTTAGCAGAATAAGCTAAAGAAAATGCAGAAAGTAACTTTAAAACCATGCCATTAGCCATATTTACTGAATGTGCGATCCTTTTAAAAAGTATTTGTGCCTCGATTTTGGTTTTTCCAAAAGCAACATCAGATCATTCTCATAGCAGCTGAAATTTTGCTTCCCACACTGACTTCTGCTATGTCTCCTAGAACTAGCTCAGGTGCAAGAAGTATTGAAAAATAACCATTGCGCAGTACAATTACAATATCAGCTTGGTAGGCACATAGCTCCTTAAGAGCCTTTTCAGCATTTGTTTCCGTAATCACTCCTAAGAATCAATGAGACCTATTATCAAGTCTACCCCAAAAAAATCCAGAACCAAATCCAACTTTTGCAAAAATGTTCGATGCAGTTAAAAGTTCAGCACTAGCAAAAAATTAATTGAGACCTTTTGTCGAGTCTGCTCTAAGGAAATCCAGAACCTCTGAAATAGATCTGGCGTAAGCGTTCTCCATTGAGGATAGATGAAAATAAGCTTTGTTGTTTTCTGTTGGTTGATTTCCCTTTTTTTTTTTCATGGAGGATTCCTGGATGCATTCATTAATTTCAATGATATTATGAAACAAAATGGCCTGCTGTTTCTGCCAGTCTTTGGGTGACCATTACATCAAGATTCAAGCCTAAATTTGCTTACTACCAAAGCTTCATCAACATTTCATTTCAATTGCTGAATCATCAATTAACTAGGTAGATAAGAGGGAGATCCACCCTCAATTTGCTCTATCTGCAATCAAGTTGCTTGAATGCAGTGCCAAAGCACTCAAAGCATCAGTAGCTACCTTTCGTATCACCTAATATGTGCTCTCAAGTTAGAGTTTCTTAACTGGCTTGTTGGTACAAGCTAATACAGCCCAATAAGAGTGAAGGTCAGGGTCAAAGAAGGGAAGGTTTCCCACCAAAGAGAGGCTTTGATGGCCTAGTGGCGATGGGGGTTTCCCCATTTGTTTTACTTCTATTTTTTCTCCCCTCCCCCGTTTTCGTAGCTTTGTTGTTGTTTATAGGACCAGATCAAAGTCTTCATTCAACTGGGTTATCCCAAAACTTAAGACTCATCCTACCTCATATTAAAACCTATAGGAACTCTACAACCTCCAATTTAGGACTAAAGATATAATTTTTTTATTTTTTATCACTAAATCTTGTTAAACTAATGATAAATCTAATAAAACAGATAAACCAACTAAAAAAATCAAAGAAAAATAAAAAAATAAAAATAAAAGTTAATTGGGCTTGCTAGTTGGATCTTAAACTGGGTCCAATGGGCTTGAGTTCGAACTAAATAGGGTGTTTACAGTAAAGATTGCACCACTTCTGAAATCGCACAATGGTCAAAAAATGATCTAAGGAAATAGTACGTTGTAATTCTTTGGTAGCTAACCTCCTATAAACGGGTTCTTTGTTAAGATGAGAAAACGTTGCAAATAAATGAAATAGGATCTATCCGTAGATGACAAAGGAGAAGATTGGAACAGATACTAAAGCATTAAGTGTAGAAACAGGTGGTAATGGATGGTGAAGCAAGGTTAAGTAAGAAAGAGAATAAGTCTAAGAAAAAGAATTTAGGAAAAGAAGATTGTAGAGAGAAAGCTTGAGAGAAAGTTATGAGAAATTTGCCAGTCCGAAAGTCTCCCATAAATTATGAAAACTTTTACTTATAAGTTTCAAGAATATAAGTTACATATCTTGAGTATTGAATAAGAATAATGATGAGAAGTGAGAGAATTGACTATTACAAAAAGTATAAAGGTATTATTTAATAAAAGTTTAATTAGTGTTTTTGGTAATAGGTATAGTGATATAAAAGTTCATTATTTGTTTTAAAGTAAAAGAAGTACTCATATTTATGGAAAAGGTTAAAAGAAAACCTCTTAATTATCTCTATATCTAATTTACTAAGCCAAACTCTTCGGAACATCTCAATAGTGAAATTAACTCAAGAACCCTGTCATATTCCGGTTATTTTCACCTATTCTTTCATTAAAATAATATTTGGTGAAGCATCTTTTATGGAATAACTCTTAGTGAAGTAACTTATATTTCAAGAGTTTTTTGGTAAAGGTATTGGTTTTATTCCTTAAGGAAGTTGTTCCGAAAACAATTACTGCGTGTAGGTGTTGTTCTACGAAAAAAGTTGTTTCTTAAATAGTTATTTTATAAATAGCTATTCTGTAAAAAAAGTTGTTTCATGAATAGCTGTTTCATAAAATAATCTTTACTAAAATAGTTTTATCACCTATTTTAACTTATCCTCAATTTTAACAATTTTAGAGAAATTTTAAAAAATAAAATAATAGTAATCAAAATCAAACATCTACATTTTACCCTTTGCATGAGAATTCTTAGTATAAGAAGTTCTATGCGCTATACAATGAAAGGGTAAAAATAAAATATATATATGAAAATAAAAAATATATATTTTAATTTTTTTTACTATATATCTACGAATTCTTTACCCCTTGCATGAAAATTGTTTGATGTAAATCAAAGAATGTTTCATGCATAGAATGATAAATTTTTAAAAGTTGTTAAAACTTTTAAATGCATAGAACAAGTAATGAACGTGTTTTCTTAGAAAAATAAGAGAACAAGTAATGGAAGTGTTTATTTAAAAAGAAGAAGAAGAATAAGTAATAAAAATGTTTCCTAAAAAAATAGATGAACAAATAATGAGAATGTTTCTTTAAAATATTGAAAAAATTAAAAAGAATAGGTAATGGTAGTATTTTCCTAAAAAAAAGAAAACTATTAAAAGGAATATGTAAGGAAGTGTTTCCTTAAAAAATAGAAAAATTATTAAAAAGAATAGGTAATTGGAGTATTTCCTTAAAAAATAAAAAAATTATTAAAAGGAATAAGTAATGGGGTGATCTCTAAAAAAATAGGGAAATAGTTGAATGGAATAATAAAAAAGAATATATATATATATTTTTTAAATTCAATGAAACAACTAATGAGATTATTTCCTTTAAACAAGAATATGCACAAATTCAATGCTTAACAATAAAATTATTTTTCATGTAACAAAAATAAGGAGGAGTAATATATATAATTCTATTCAATGCTTAACAATAAAATTATTTTTCACGTAACAAAAATAAGGAGGAGTAATATATATAATTCTTTTTAGTAACAAAAAAAAAAGTAAAGTATGTAATTATTTCTTTTATAACTTCTTTTTACAAGAAAATAAAGAAAAGTTTTTAAGAATGATGTGACGTTTTAATGATCATAGTATGAGAAAAAGTATTCCATTTGGTAAGAATAGCACGCCATACATTCATTTAACCTTCTCTATGAATATAAAGTTTGGAGGTAACTCGTACAGTATCAAGCACCCTTATTGAAGACAAAACTTTTGCATAAATAGGCTTTTCAATTATTTTGTTCACCCAATCTTCCCAACCTTGAGCAAGTTGTGAATTTGATCCAAACTTACTAATCAAAAGTGGAAACTCTCTATGCTCAAACTTAAACTTTAGAATAGAGGAGCTTGGAATATAAACTTTATAAATCGATGTTTCAAAACCAATACTCTACTAAGAATAGCCAACATGAGGACTTTGATAAGAAGAAATCTTTCTCTCATGCACTTGTTCCCAAAAATGATCTTTTTCTCCTTTCTAATGATTTTATTTGACCAATTTTCTGGAACAAAAGGAAGTACACAACTTTTTCTAACGCGAATATATACTTTCTTTTCAAGATGTGCTTTTGGAATAGCATCTTTTGGAATACTATTTTTTTTCTTCTTCATAGGAGCTCGAGTAGTGTAGGAAGCTAGCCATCATTAACTTTTGGCATTGAGATTGAAGAATACCTTTAAGAAATTGATAATACAATTCATATAAGTTTTTCTTAAACACAATAATTTTTTTATTTATTTTAAAAAAAATAAAAAATCAAATACCCTAAAAAAGATAAAATAATGAAAGAAAAGAAATTTGCTAGAAGTCTTAAACAAAGAATAACTTATTAAGAAATTATTCATACATATAGTTAATACATCATATAAAACATACTCATTAGACTAATCAATTCTTTCTCTTTTCTATAATAATTCACATATATCACATAAAACAATATAACAAAAAAAATTGAAATATAAAATCTTATCCTACCAATATGTTAATAAATACTATTTTTTACTTGTTTTATATTTTCCAATAAATAATAGTGTCAAACTTTAAAGTTTACTATTAAAACTATTCTTTGTTATCTAATGACTATATATCAAAACTATTATTAAAGCTAAAACTATCCATCAAATTTTTTTATTATACACATAGAAGTTTTGATGGCATACATATTAGAATATCACAAACATTTTTTTATTCAATTGATATGATGAGACTAATGGTGTCACATGACTTCCATAGCTCAACCATTTGCTTGGAATGGGCAAGCCAAAGATTTGTCGCAATGTAAAAAAAAATTTGAATAAACAAATGAAGATAGAACAAAAAGTAAAAAAAAAAAATGAATACTTGTGTAAAATATCAAAAAAAAAAAATTTAAGAGAAACTAGACTTTCACTTTGAATTGAAAGCT
Source organism: Durio zibethinus (assembly GCF_002303985.1). The sequence continues at coordinate 8,970,487 of NW_019167938.1, read as the reverse complement.
TTCTTAATATAATTTTTATATTTATAGGATCAAAAGAATCAATTTCTTTAATAACAAATATTTATTTTCCTTATTTGAAAAGATTTTTAATAAAAGCTCAAAATCTTCAATTTTTATTCTTTCAATTTCATTAGTTTTTATGCTTAACAGATTTTAATACTTTTGATATCTTATACAAGATTCTACTATATTGCAATTAATTTATTCATTAATTTGAGTAAGACAAAACACTATTGAAAGGCATGATTAAATCTTTAAAAGAATTTTGGTTTGGTTCTAACACATAATAGGGTGAAAAACATCAACCTACTAATTTTAACAATTTTCATTTTTAAGAATATGAAAAAAGTTGCTTTGGCAGCTACCATATTCCAATCAATGAGTTCTTAATATGAATATGCTTGTCCAAGTTATATAAACCTCAGTGAAGTCATCAAAATATAAAAAGGGTTCTTTGTTAAGGTGAGAAAGCATTGCAAATAAGAAAAACAGAATATGCTGGGAGATGACAGAGAGGAAGATTAGAGCAAACCATGAAGTATTGAGTGCAGAAGCATGTGGTGATGGATGGTGAAATAAGGTTAAGTAGGAAAAATAATAAGGCTAAAAGAAAGATTTAGGAAGAGAAGATTGTAGAGAAAGAGCTTGAGAGAAAGTTATGAGAAATTTGCCAAAGTCCAAAAGTTTTTCATGAATTGTGAACACTCTTATTTATATGTTTCAAAATAGAAGTTACATATCTTGAATATTGAATAGGAATAATTGTGAGTAGTGAGAGAATTAATTGTTACAAAAGGTATGAATTTATTATTTAATGAGAGTTTAATTAGTTACTTAGTAATAGATATAGTGAATAAAGAAGTTCACTATTTATTTTAAAGAAAATGGAAAAGCACTCATATTTTAAGAAAATGTTAGGAGAAAACCTCTAACTATTTTCATATCTAATCCACCAAGCCAAACTTTCTGAAACATCCTAATAGTGAAAATAACCTAAGAACCCTACCATATTTCGAAGTTATTTCCACTTTTTCTTTTGTTAAAGTAACATTCAATGAAGTTTCTTTTTGTGGAATAACTTTTAGTGAAGCAACTTATGTTTTAAAAGTTTTTTGGTAAAGGTGTTGGTTTTGTTTCTTGAAGAAGTTGTTTCGAGAATAGCTATTTCATAAAAGTGTTGTTCCGCAAAGGAGTTGTTTAAATAATTGTTTCATAAACAGTTGTTCTATAAAAAAGGTTGTTTCATGAATAACTGTTTAGTAAAATAACTTTTACTGAAATAGTCTCATCATCTGTTCCATTAAATAACCTTAATTGAAAGAGTTATTCTATGAATAGTTATTCCATAAAATAACCTTGACTAAAATAGTCTTATCACATATTCTAACTTATTTTCAATTTTAACAACTTTAGAGAAATTTTAAAAAACAATTAGTAACAAAAATCAAATATCTACACCTCCACTGTTAATTCTTTTATCCAAAACCCTTCCATATTATATAATCCAAATCTCTAATCCTTCAGTAGCATTGGAAGCAGCTGCAACATCTTTCTAAAATCCCATAATCTAATTTAGGGACCTCTATTGCTCAACTATTGGGTTAAATGATATGAGTTGGTTATATTTTTTAGGTTGAGAGATCTAATAAAGTCTCCCACTGACTATAACTTGTGATGGTTGTCGAATAAATTGGTAAGGTACCATCCTATACTTCTCTATCTGAAGCCATCAAGAGTTAGAGTTCGAATCTTAGCTTGAAATGAATTAGATGGAGCAAGATGGTGGTGACTCTGGGCCATTTTCTTTGAAAAACTATCCCAATTAGGATTTTTAATTTTTAATTATAGTTCATGGTTGGACTAAAACGAAATCCTAAGTTCCCATTTCTCTTGGATCCCTTGATAATTTTGGCAGCTTTATGAAATCCTTGGTTAAAGGATTGCAAATGTGGATATGTGAAGAATTGTAGAAGCATAGTAAGCCATTACTTGAACCTATCAAATTAGCATGCTTTGTTGAAATAGAAATTTTTTTAAGATCTTGTTTCCTTCGATGTATGTAGCAAAATCTACAAAGTAGTATTGATTTTGGATGGGCCAGTCACTATAGGGGTTTAGGTTTTTAGTGATGTTTTTTTCAATGTTTAGCGGTATTTATAAACGCCACTAAAAAATTTATGACATTTGCAAAAAATGTTAGTTAGAGTGTCGGTTATACACACATCGGAAAAAATAACGACGTTTTTTATAAAATGCTGTTATTTTAGCGACGTTTATATATGAAAAACGTCCCTATTTTAGTAGCGTTTATATACGAAAAACATCGCTAACTTAGTGGTATTTGTATCAGAAAAACACTGCTAATATGATGGCGTTTATATGATAAGACGCTACTAAATTAACGACATTTGTATTAAAAAAATATTGCTAATTTAATGGTGTTTTTATTATTGAAACGTCACTAATTTAGCGACAATTTTTTTTATAAGAACGTCGTTACTTTTAGTGGTATTTTATGGTACAAATGTCATTAAATTTAGAATTAACGGCATTCTTGAACGTAAATATCGCAAGATTAAGAAATTTACCTTTTTTTAATAAAAAATTTTTGTTCATATTTATTATCTTCATTAATAAGAAATGTTAAAAGAAATTAAAATAAACTTAAATTCAGAAACTAAAATTAATAAATACTTAATTCACGTTCAAATATATATCTAATTAACACAAAGTTTAATAATTAGTATAATAACATTCAAATTTTTTTAATACATTAACAAAAAAAATTAAAATGTATGAAATTGATGACTATATAGATTTGGAAGACTGTCATTTGATAAAGAAATTTTTTCACCTTAGTCACTAGTGTGCTCAAAAACCTACTAAATAATACCATACAAGTTTTAACATTTAATAGTAAGCTTTTTTTATATTAAAAAATATAAATATTTACTAAATATAATATCTGAGTTGGTGGACCACCGAGATTAGTTCCTAGAAAATGTTATTGCATAAAATTCATAAGATGATCGAATCAATCATTCAACTACTAAAATTTTACACGCTCTTGCTCCATTCTAGTATATTCTTCCTTAATTTTAGCATGCTCCTGTTCTCTTTTTTGCTTTCATTTGCTAGAAATGTTGTTGCATAGTTTGCAACTCTTCTCTCAATATGAAAATGTCTCGCAAAGACTAATTTGTTGATAATGTAAATTGCTGAGAGCTACGTCCATAGTAGGTAGATGGTGTTGGACCCAATCCAAGGCCTCAGACCTGTCCATGCCTTTCTTTTTTAGCAACTTCTATGAAAATTTGATTTTTCGATTCTTGCATGTTGACAGAACCATCAAATGCTACTTGAATCTCAGTAGCCATTTTCTCTTTTGCTTGTTTCTGTAAATTTATCATATAAAATTATCATGTTTAATAATTAATTGATAATATGTTAAAAAGAGTAAATATTTACTTTTTGTTAAAATAGATATTACAAATTATCATAATTTCTTATGTTTCGACATTCATGTAAGATCTGTCTTTTTTTATATGTGTTAAATGAAAAAGTTTCACACATCTAATTGTATCACTTATCTCAATCTCCTATACAAAAACATATGTTATTGTTAAATGCATATCAACTGTAACTTATTCATGCATATCAAGCCTGTCAATAAAGTTCAAAAATTTTAAATAATTTTAATATCATGTATTTAATCTATCTAAATTGTTAAAATATAAATATAACCATAAAATTATATTTTGGCCCCTTAACAACACAATAGTCTTAAATAAACATAAACAATAAAAGCATTCTGGCCTTTCATATATATCGATCATGGAAACCAAATTCAATTATTTGGACAAGTTTAATATCATGGATTAAAGCCATCCAAACTGTTCAAAGCCATCCAAAAGTTTAATTTGTATTTTTTGCCTTTTAAAGGCAAAAATAATCCTAAATAGATATAAACAATAACTTTTTCACACATATCAATTGTAGAAACCAAGTTCAATCAGTTGGACAAGTTTAATATCAAGTATTGAAGCTATCCAAACTGTTAAAATAGAACAATAACAACAAATTTGTGTTTTTACCTAAATAGACATAACCAATAACTTTTTCGTACATATCAATTGTGGCAGCTAAGTTTAATATTTTTGATAAGTTTAATATCATGTATTGAAACTATCAAAACTATTAAAACAAAACAACAACTGGTAATTTACATTTTTACCTTTTAACGGCACAAAAAGTTCATTCATTTGAATAAGTTTAAAATCATAAACTTACTATTTCTTTTTACTTTCTTGCAAAACTTTTTGATCCACTTGTGTGGCTATATTTTTGTTGCTTTTTACTACCAATCCTAATATGTTCTCTTTCCTATCATAAAAAATAATTGTGTATATGGTAAAAATAGAAATATTACCAACTTAATGCATAAAACACTTTCTTTATTTCATTCTATTATACAAAGTTATAAATTAGTACCTCTCATTTTCTTGAGAACCAAAATCTAACTAATTGTTCACATTACCACCTAATCACATTATGGGATAGATTTTCCATCGTGGCCTCTATAATAGTATTTCGATCGAAATACTTTTTCTTCTAATTATGCTTATAGTTTTTCCATTTCTTTCCTAATGACTTAAGCACAAATGAAGTTGGTATTTCAAGTACAAATCTTGACTGTAATAATACAATAAGAAAAGTTTGAATAAATAAACCAAATGTAAAATAATTATATTTTTATATGTAATAAATTATACTAATACCTTAATAAAGTTTAAAGTATCGGCCTTAACTTCTGTTGAAACTTTATGCCATGTTTCATAATAAGGCAATTTCATTTCATTACGGGTAAACATGCCTAGAAATCCAACCAACAATTGAGCCTCTTCACCAATTGGTTGCCTATCAGAGTTTGTAGACACTACAATACATTCATTCGAAGGTAGTGCAAACAATTCTTTCAAAGTTATCCGACCTCTAATCTTTCATTAATCATTGTTATCAATTACAAAAAATAAAAAATTAATTTGTAAAATGCCAATACTTTAATCATTATAATTGAATTCTAAATATGGGGTATATAATACCTGCATTCAAATTTAAAGCAAAATTAATTAACGGGATACTTTCTAAATCTGGACCTTTCATATTACTAGATCCAATAGCAGTTAAAAGGTTAGAAGTAATTGAGTTAAAACTGACAGTATGTTCATTCCCCTCCAAATGATTCATTCCATAGCCAATATCAACAGGTGCCATAGATGATTCTAAACTAATATCTCTAATATGTATTTTTTTCAATCTACTGCTCTGCATTATAGCTTACCTGCATTATAAAAGTGAATATATAAAAGATATTAGTTTAGAACAAATATAAAGACATTGATAAGTTAAGAAATCATAACCTACGATATATAAAGAACATATTAATTTAATTAAATCAAAAGATAATGTATGATTTACAATACAAGAAATATACAATAACGAATGGACATCAATTACATACAAGCACTTACTATATTATGTCTTAAACAATTTTTGTACAAAATATAAATGATTCATTATGGTTCATAAACGTCTTCATTAACATCTTCGCGAACCCACTGAGCATAGATACTGGAGATATTTTCATCCAAGTTTTGTTCAGCAAAAGGATAACATTCAATTACATGTTCAACATCATCTTTGGTATCTAACCCCATATCAAATAAGTCTTTAGGTATGTTTCAAAGAACAATAAACCAACCCAATTATTTGGGATCTTCAGAATAAAAAAACTCATTTGACTTGAGATGAAAAAACATAAGTTTCATCGATGAACTGTTGTCCAGTGTGAATTAATTGAGAAAAATTCACAAGTGTAAATCCAAATTGATTTTTCTTAATACCTCTCGCACTATTCACATTAGCCCAATCATACCGAAATAAGACAACTTTTCACTTATCATAATAATCCAACTCAATGATGCCATTAATCATGCCATAATAGTTAACATTTTTCTCTAAAGGGTTTGTGTCCATAACACTAGCATAGCTAGTAGTTGATAAAGTAACAACAACTCCTGAATTTTATGTACTTTTAAATCTTTTAAGGGATTTAGTTTGAAATTTAAATCCATTGATGATGAAACATTTGTATCATTTCACAATCCTATTTGGACTTTGTGAAAGACACTTCACCTCTGCACTAACAAACCTTCCACTCTAAATCTATAAAGGTGGAATAAATATATTATTAATATTAGTTATACCGTAAGCATTCTATGTAGATTTCTTATAATGGGAAGTATAACATTACTTACAGTTACTCTTAACCATTTATGAAAGTTTTCGGTGAATAACTTATCAAGCTCTCAAAGGTTTAATTGTCGATAATGTGTAGGAGCTCTCAAATTATTTTTATACTCACTACAAAGCACAATGATAAAGTATTAACAATAAAAAAAATACAATAAAGTATGCTTAATAGAATGAATAATTTCCTTGCCAAAAAACTTATGTGCAAAATGATTCAATTTGAGTTATGATAGAAAAGAACATATCGATGTGCTTGTGCCCAAGATTTATCATCTAACTCTACCATTTCAGCTTTGCCTATTGGTTGTCCAAGACTTTTAAAAAGATAATTGTAGGCAAAGTTAGTATGCTGCATACCAATATTTCTCGATGGTCTATTAAATCTTGTTTCAACATCTTCCAAATAAGGAGAATAAAATGTCATACACTCTTCTACTAAATATCCTTCAGTAATAGAACTTTTCGGATAACATTTATTGTGACAATAGACCTTTAACCTCCCTAAAAACATATTACATAAAACATTAGTCATAAATCTTTTTAACTAGAGTGGCATGATCAATAATAACAACCTAATCAATCTATTAACAAATAATACCTTTCGATATGATACATCTATCGATAATAAATTGACCTACCATTGTTGCTTCATATGAAATGTGGATAACCAAATGCATCATAATAGTGAAAAAGTTTGAAGGGAAAATCTTTTCTAAATGACATAAAGTAATCGTGACTCAATCTTTAAGTTTGTCAAGCTCTTTCATAGTTAGACATTTTCCACATAGAGATTAAATATGTTACTCAATTTAATTATCACAAAAATGACTTGCTTTGACATTGATGAACGTAAAGTAGTGGGAAGTAAGTCTTGCATCAAAATGTGATAATCATGTGACTTTAATGAAAAAAGTTTTCACTCTTTCAAATTCACACATCTCGATATATTTGACATATAGCCATCCGAAACTTTGACTTTTTTAAAACCTTGCAAAACATATCTTTTTGAACTTTAGAAATCCCAAAACAGGTAGGAAACAATTGATATTTGCCATTAGAAAGCAATTTCGAATGAAAGTCAAGGCGAATCCGCATATCAACTAAGTCAAGCTAACTCTTTAAGTCATCTTTTAATCTTCTATTGACATTAAGAATTGTCTAAATAAAATTTTTACAAACATTCTTTTCTTTGTACATCAAATCAAAGTTATGACATAATAAATTATATTCTTAATAAGGTAACTCAAAAAAGATACTTCTTTTTTTTTCACAACTCAAACTCATTTGGGTCATCTTCTTCATCGTCTTTTTCATCACTTTGAACATCAAGATCACCAACTTGAGTATCAATATCATCAACTTAAGTAATATGATGCCAGACATCTTCAAAGATGTCCCTCACTTTTTCTTTGATAGAGTCATTTTTTTGTAAGTGAAATTGATATATTTTAACTTTGACAAGATATTAGACCCACTAATTAGTAAAGGCAATCTCTTCAGCTCTTCAGTTCCATCAAAAAGATATTTTTGAAATCTAAATCGATGATTATCATCTAACCATCGACGATGTCTCATATAATAAAACTTTTTACTATTAGGTAACTACTTCGAACATGTCTATGCAGCACAACATAGACAAGCATAATGACCTTTTGTACTCCAACCAAATAAATTTGCATAAGCAAAAAAATCGTTGATAGTTAAAATAGCATGTATATTAAAGTTTTCTTTTTTTTATGCATCATAGGTCTTAACTTTTTCTTATAATTATTTTAACTCTTTAATAAGAGGTTGTATGTAGATGTCTATATCATTATCTGAGTCTTTTTTCCTGAAAATTATCATAGATAAGATAAATGATTGTTGCTTTATAGCAATTCATGGTGGCAGATTGTTAGAAATTAATACAATTGACTAAGTACTATAAGAAGTACTAAGCATTTTGAATAGGTTGAATCCATCAGATGCTAGTCTAAGCATAACATTTTGAGGATCAGATATAATGTCTAAAAGCCTAGAATGAAATGATTTTCATGTCAAAGAATCTGTAGGATACCTTAATGATCCATTATCCATCCACTTCTTATGATGCCACCTCATTGAATTTATAGTTTTAAAATATATATGAAGAGTCATTGAAGAAGGGGTATTAATGAAAAATAGCATAAACGCTTAATAGGCTTCTTTTTGACATAGACCTCATCACCATCCTTATTCAACCTTTCATCGAAGTTTTTATCCACCCAATGAGAAATACCACACAAATGACAAGATTCTTGATTTTTTTTATCACCTTAATACAACATGCAATCATTAGGACAACTATGAATTTTCTCATATCCAATACCTAAATCCTTAATCATCTTTTTTTATTCCTTACAAGATTCAACGATTTTTGCAAAAAGAAACTTTTTTTTCATAAACTCTAATAATAAAGTTAGAGAGTTTCTCATCCATCCATATAAGCTTTTCAAGTGAAAAAGATGAACATAAAAAGATAACCTTGAATGCTTTGATCTCTCATAAAGTTCTTCATTCATATCCTCAAGCAACCTATAAAACTTTGATGCTTCTCATTTAGGTTGTTGGTCACCTACACCTATCTATGCTCACTAAATTCATTCATTTCAACATTGGATTGATTAAATCCATCATTTTAGGTAGACGAATTATGAAAATGTTGGTTATGAATGTTAAAAGCATCTCGCAATATGCCTTCAATATCATCTGCTATAAAATGATCATGTTGGTATTGTGAAGCCCTTAAAGTTGAAGGAACTTTAGTGAAAAATCTTGACCGTACAGACTCTTTATGAAAATATCAATTAACATATCACGAGATAAATCTAATACAAATTAAATGTTCAAAAATAATTTTATGCATTTGCTAATCAATATTAGCACACTTCACACATGGACATAAAATCATATTATTTTTAACTATATTCTCAAATACAAAATTAAGAAAAATTTTACTCCATCTCTGTACTGTTGACTTAATCTTGACTTTTATATCAAACTCTTATCCATTTAGTACTTGCTACATTGTTAGACCAAATTTATATAAATAATTTATATGAAAACAAACATGTAAAATACTTAAGTTTACTATGTTTTAAATAAAAAATAATAATAAGACTAGTACTTACAAAAGATCAGAACTCTTTGTTGTGAAGTATTTTCTCAACTACCTGATAAAAAACATTTAAAACTCTACTGCTAACCCGGATATTACCCTAGAGTATTTGTAGTTAGAGTTAAAATAAGGTAAAATAGGTTCAGAGGAAACCTAGAACAAAAAAAATGAAAGGGAAAGGGAAGTGGATGATGGGTTCCAAATGGGTATTTGAGGAATGTGGGTTTTGGAGAAATTTTTAAACCAAAAGAATATCGCGAATTGTAAAAGCTAGAGGAATAGTAGAATGAAGTAAAAGCTAAAGTAAATAACTAATTAATATTCAAAATAAGGTTCTAAAAGATAAAGCTCGAATACTAAAAGCTGAAGGAAAAGAAAAGTAAATTGTATTTAGTCTGAAAAGAGAAATAGTAGAATAATAAAAATGAAACTTGAAGTTGGTGATTGGATGCACTAAGTTTGGAGACAATTTTATTAGACCAGATTATTGAAGGTGTTTACTAAAAAAATGCCTTTAATATTTTTCTCTTAAATATTTTTTGAGTATATTATAGGCACCTTCAATAATCTCATAGTAAAATTTTAAGGGGATTATTGAAAGCGTTTATGTCAAAAAAATACCTTCACTAATTAGCTATAATTTTTTGAAGGTATTTATTGAAGGCATTTTTTGCATAATAGCCCTTCAATAATTCACTCCATTTTTATTAGTGAATATCAGTAAAGGTAATTTTTTACTAAAAACGTCTTTAATAATTCATTCCAATTTTTAAGAGAAAATTATTGAAGGTATATTTTGCATTATATACCTTCAATAATTTTTGTACAAAACTATTGAAGGTATTTTTTTTAAAAAAATACCTTCAATAATTTTTTTAAAAATTGTTCGAGATTATTAAAGGCATCTTTTAATAGAAAATACCTTTAATATTCTACTAATAAAATTTTAAGGGCATTATTGAAGGCATTTATTCTAGAAAAACGCTTTCACTAATTCACTATAATTTTTTGAAAGAATTTATTGAAGGTATTTTTTGTATAATACACCTTCAATAATTCACTCCATTTTTATCAAGTGAATATTAGTGAAGGTAATTTTCTACTAAAGACGCCTTTAATAATTCACACCAATTTTTAAGAGAAAATTATTAAAGGTGTTTTTTTGCATTATACGCCTTTAACAATTTTTGTACAAAATTATTGAAGGCATTTGTTGAGAAAAAAATACTTTCAATAATTTTCTTATAAAAATTGTTTGGGACTATTAAATGCATCTTTTAGTAGAAAATGCCTTCAATATTTTAAGAAAGTTATTAAAGGCATTTATTCCAGAAAAATACCTTTACTAATTCATTCTACTTTTTTAAAAGAATTTATTGAAGGCATTTTCTGCATAATACGCTTTTAATAATTATCTCTATTTTTATCAGGTGAATATCAGTGAATGCATTTTTTACTAAAAACACCTTTAATAATTTATTTTAATTTTTTATAGAAATTTATTGAATGCATTTTTGCATCATACAGAATTATTGAAGGCATTTTTTTGAGAAAAAATGCCTTCAATAATTTTTTTTTAAATAGTTTGAGATTATTAAAAGCGTCTTTTAGTAGAAAACGCTTTTCATATTCTACTATTAAATTTTTAAGGGCGTTATTGAAGGCGTTTATTCCAGAAAAACGTCTTCACTAATTTGCTCTAATTTTATGAAGGAATTTATTGAATGTATTTTTTACATCATATGCTTTCAATAATTTTTGTACAGAATTATTGAAAGCATTTTTTAAAAAATGTCTTCAATTTCAAAAAACGCATTCAATAATTTTCTTTTCAAAATTTTTTGAGATTATTAAATACGTCTTTTAATATAAAACACCTTCAATAATTTTAAGGAGATTATTAAATATGTTTTTCTCTAAAAAATGCCTCTACTAATTCGCTATAAATTTTTGAATAAATTTATTGAAAGCGTTTTCTGCATAATACGCCTTTAATAATCTCTCTATTCTTATAAGAGAAATATCAATGAAGGTGATTTTTTACTAAAAACGCCTTCAATAATTCACTCAAATTTTTAAGAAAAATTTATTAAAGGTATTTTTTGCATCATATGCCTTCAATAATTTTTGTACAGAATTATTAAAGGCATTTTTCTCAAAAAATGCCTTTAATAATTTCCTTTGAAATTTTTTTTAGGATTATTAAAGGTGTCTTTTAGTAAAAAAAACACATTTAATAATCTCTTACTAAAATTTGAAGGGGATTATTGAAGACGTTTTTGCCAAAAAATACCTTCACTTATAATTTTATATTCATTCCCCTGTCTTGAACATCAGAATCACAAATTACAAGTATAGAGAATGATTAAAAGCTGTATTAATCAACCAAACCAAACCCGTAAATACTTTTAGATTGATTTTTTGTTTTTTTATCTCTATTGTCGCCACCGACCTTCAACAGTTCAATGGTGCGCACTTCTCTATTTATCAGAATGTTTTTTTTTTGTTTACTATATTATTTATATTATTCGATAAAGGAATTTTTTTTTATTCCTTACTATTTACATATGCATATATATTTTTATTCATTTCACCATAACCATAGTCATCTAAGCACCTTTCATTGTATGTATGCTGTTTCTGTGTAGTTTTCTTTAAATATTACAGTTTGCTAAATGGTATTGTATGATATTATTTTGTTGAATGGTGTTTCTGAACACATTGCTGATTGGTTTGCTAAATGGTGTTTCTGTACGTAGTATGATATTGGTTGTATTTTATTACGTACAGTGTTAAATTTAGATAATCATTTTGGTGTATTTCGTATAATTATGATCAAAATCATGAATATTCTAGACTCCGAATAACATAATTCTCATTCTATTGAACATGCACAAGACACACCTATAGGCCAAAAAAAAGAAGGGGATGAAATAAACAAATTAAAGTGAGTGACATAAAAATTCATGTAGACTTCAATCAAAGTGAGCAGCATGTGTTTAATGGAGCTACCAAGTTGGCTACTCATATTGGTGCCATCGTCTGTAGTAGTATTTTAATTACATATGCCAATTGACGATGAGTTCCTGATGATCTAAATGATGGTATATGGCAGTCAGTTGTGGTATATTTATTCAACTATTTCATAAAATTTGTTAAATGATCATTTAATTGAAATTTAATGTGTTCATACTAATTGTGTTAAATTATTTAAGAATGGTTCGATATCCCAATTGACTGTAAAAAGATTATGTTGTAATATGTTGAAAATACATTCAGAGACTTTAAAAGTAAATTGACAACCCAATATATTTTACCACCCACTGATCAAGGTGACGTATTGGTTGTTTCACCTACATCATATGCAGATGTAATAAGTATTGAAGATTGGAGAAATTTTGTTCGAGATCGACTATCAGAAGATTTTTTAATATGCAAACCCATTACCAAAAAAATTATTTATAAGATTTTATACAATATATTCAATATCTTTATATGTGATTGACGTAATTTTTTTTTGTAGAAAATCAAAGGAACATTTGGGCCAAACAAATATATCACCATCGGACAACGAGAAAGGGATATACAAATGTGAAGTATGAGCTTGTAAGTATTCGTACACTTATTTTATACTTATAAATAAATATTTATGAACATTCATTTCATATATTCTTATTCTTATATTGTGGTAATTTATTAGGAATCAGCGAGCTCTGGCATTGAAGTTTCTAGATGGATGTCTGGAACAATGACATCTACGAAAAGATAGATCTTTTACAAATGAAGTAATCGAAGAATTGGCTAAAAAGATTTTATGTATAACTATTTGTTTAATATCATGTATGATTGGCATTGTGGTTATATGCATGACTCTATACTAGCTTATATAGATTTGTTGTTACAGCCCATCTTATTATTGTCTTTCAGGATGATTATGCTGCCAAAGTTAAATCTGGTAAACTGGCAACTCAATATGGTGAAGATCCATTGTCTTTAGCATTGAGAGCTAACGAAAGGCTTGATCGAGTTCATGAGGTTGGTAAATTTGTGTTACCATCAAAGTTTTTTAGTAATCAACCCAAAATCCCGTGAATGACAAATGCACAATATGAAGCAATAATTAAGCAAAAACAGCAATGACTGATGATCAGAAACAATACCTCAATGAGCAACAATAAAGAATCGTTGTTTTGGAAACCCATGCTAACAGCAATGCAACATAAAATGCCTGTAGGCTAGTCAGATAGCATCATCCATCTTAGGACAAGTTTTTGTTGCAAGTTAGGCAAAAAACCCAACCTCTGCTACCAACCATGAAGTATGATTTTATTTATAAGTTTAATATTAATTTTTTTATTATATTTATTGATTTGATTTTAATACTTATATTTCATTATATATTATAGTAGGATGTTGAGACTCAAAGTATGACTACCATGGATGAGTTATCTAATTATTCACTCGATCATTTATCTAGAGGAAATTGTGTAACCATTGAGTTTGAGGAAGGGTTATTTGATAAACCATCATTTTCTTACATTGGTGTGGATGAGGTTAAAGAATTTTGTGAATTGGATGAAATATCAGCTGTTGATATTGTTGCTTATATGAGGTTAGCTTATAAATACAAATATGTAAACTCAATATGTATTAATCTATATTATGTTGTATTACTAACTAGTATTATTGATTGTTATCGTGCAGCTTCCTATATACAGAGGTAAAGGCGAGATAGTTGACCCACAGATTTAGATTCGTTAACCCCAACTTCATTAGTGAGCAGAGTGGCACAGTCACTTTTCGTGCTAATCATGTGATTGAATGCATGAAAAAATCGATTGATTATTATTTGCAATCGTCATACTTACTTAATTTAGCTTAACCAACGGCGATGCCTAACTCCAAAATTCAAAATTTTATAAAGAGGTATTACATTATATTATATATATTTTTTATTTTTTCATAAGTAATTTTATTGATGTATTAAGTAATTTTTTTCTTTCAATTTAGTGTAATATCTGCATTTGATAAGAAGGCAAAGAAAAAATAAGAGTCATTACCGGTAAATGTGAAATTTATTCTTTTATGCTAAGTTTTGTAGATAAATTTTTCTAAACCCACTCAATTTAATTTTCAAGTACCTTGTCAATCCGGATATACTGAATGTGGATATTATTCCTTCATTTTATGTGAGAGATAGTTTTATATGATTTTATGATCACACCATTTAAAGTTAGTATAAATTTCATAAAGTTGTTATATCTTAAAAAAAATAAAAAGCTAAATTATGTTCTCATTTATTAACATTTACTTTTGATATTTTTTTTAGTAGGAGAGTAAAGAAAGCTTCATGATAGAAGAACTTGATGAAGTCCGTAAAGAATGGTGTGAGTATATATTATCATTTATTGATAAACCTTGAGGTTGGACAGTTGGTTGAATGTATATATATAAGGATCATTTGTTATAATGTTTTTAACATGCCATGTTGAATGGATAATTTAAGTTTGTAGATTAGGGAATTGGTTTAATATTATTTGTATATATTTATTTTATATGAATACACATATATTGAGTACAATTATTTGAGAAAAGTATATTATATTAATATGGCAACATTATCAGTTTTAAATTCGGATGTGTGATCAATTTATTAAAATACAACAATGTTCATAATGTAAATTTCAAAATGTAATTTGCAGTATCACATATATAAACCAAATATTTTTTTGGTATAAGCCTACAACTTACTTCAAATATTTTTTAAGCATAAACTTACAACTGACTTCACATATATAATTAAACCAAACCTTTTTTTTATGGGATTACTAAAGGCATTTTTAGTAAAAAAAATACTTTAAATAATCCCTAACAAAATGTTATTGAAAGCGTTTTTTACCAAAATTGCATTCAATAATCCCACCTAAAATTTTATTGTGTGAATTATTAAAGGCATTTTGGGTCAAAAACGCTTTTAAAAATCCATTCTAAATTTTTTGTAGGGATTATTGAAGGTATTTTAAACCAAAATCGCCTTCAATAATCTTTTATGACAATTTATTAATTGGATTATTGAAGGTACTTTCGACCAAAAATACCTTCAAGAATCGTTCTATATTTTTCTTATGGATTATTAAAGATATTTTTCTACCGAAAATACCTTCAATATTCTCACTCCAAATTTTTAAAATTGATTGGTGAAGACATTTTTGCCCAAAAAATGCCTAGAATAATTTATTACAAATAATCCCTTTAAAAACTCAAAAAAGTTAAAGGAAGGGATTGAACCTACCAACTTATGGTTAATAATTATATGATCCTTAAATTTTGATAGGATATTTATTAAAGACGTTTTTGACCAAAAATGCCTTCAATAATCTTGTGAAATTCTTTCGTGGAATTATTAAATACGTTTCTTGCAGAAAACGCCTTCAATAATCACATATAATTTTTTATGAAGGGATTATTCAAAGCGTTGTTTGTCAAAAATAACTTTAATTATCTCCTATTTATTTTTTTAACTAGATTATTCAAACTATTTTATACCAAAAATATCATCAGTATTCATGTAAATTTTTAAGACAAAATTATTTAATACGTTTTAATCAATAAACATCGTTAATATCAAATTTTTGGTGACATTTTTAAATAAAAATATTATTATTTAAATATTTAATAATATTTTAATAATAAATATTTTAAATTTTATAAAAATATAAAAGATAATGACGTTTGTAAGTGAAATGTTACTAAAAATCTGTCACTAATATTCTATTTTTCTTTGTAGTGAACGACTTTAAAAGATGATGTGATGCTTGGATCATTCTCAGCCACATGTGACAAATGCTTATTAGCAAGTACTGAGCCTTACATTATGCTTGCGCCAGGCTCGGCATTCCGATTTGATTGTACCAAAGTTGTCATAGGAAGCCTAGATAGTAATAATATGTCAAAGACAACACCCTGAGGAAGACGCTCCATCCTTCTAGTTGTTCTGCATTACAAGTTAGCTTCTTCTTAAACTGTTGTCAAGAAAGTACATTAATAGGTAGATATTTAAAAGGCCTTTTGACTGACTCTAAACTGGAAAATTAGAAGGCCTTTTGACTCTAAATTTTGGTTTTACCCTTTAGAAACATGGTAAATACATACTTCTCAGCATCTGACCAAAAGGCCTTTTGACTGACTCTAAATTGGAAAATCATGTCAAGTAGTTTATCGACATGTTCAGTGGCTTAAACCCCTTCACTAGCTTTGAACATTCATAAAAAGATTCAGTTCACATAAACCCAGTTTCAATAAAGAAGAGAATAACGTAACAAACAAATGTTTCAAACAATTTCCAACAACAAACTAAAATGTACTATCAAATAAACAAGATGGTAAAGATCAGTTAGAATAAATGAAAATTAATTTGATAAAGTCAAAGTGGTGAATTCTGACAAGAATAAAGGTTTCTTTGGCTAAGTTAAAATTTTTTGTGAGGAGTGTTTTCTCTATTGTTCTGTTCTGAAACTTGACCTATGTATTGTTTTCGGTATTTCAGAGGTGATGCACTGATTTTCAGATTTTGTTCCTGTCTCGCTTTTGTTTCCAGAGATGGAGAAAGAAATGGTTGTGCAAGAAGGGCCCATGGGCATATTAACTTTGATCCAATTAATGTAGGAAACCATATTTCACGTTTTAGTGTATTTTTTGGGCCAAAAACTTCGTTCTTTAAAAAAAAAAAAAAAACTAAACTGAATTTTAGGTGTCTCACTGAAATTTCTCAATGAAAAATATTGGAGTACCCAGTAAAAAACTAAAAGAAAAACGATCTTTTTTATTTTGCTATTTTTAAATACAAAAATAAAAAAAATGACATAATATTTTTTATCACATGTCAAGATTTCATTAAATGTTTTTTATTATATCAACCAATTAATTAATAGTGTTAGTCAAAATGATAAAAATGTGTAAGGAAAATAAACTTCAAATATTTTATTACGAATTTTTATTTTTCATAAATTAATTTGACAAGAGTAATATAATTCAAAAATCAAATGAGTATTTAACCTTAATTTATTAATTGATTTAATTTATTCTAGATATATAACAGTTATGACACATATTTTATTGCGATAATAATTTTTAATTGTAAACACAAATCCATTAAAAAGATAAACTCTATATTTCTTTACAAGACAACTTTCATTAATCTCAAATGGACACTCCAATGATTAAGAATCTATCCAACTTTGAAGGTTTCATATTTAAATTCTATAATAATTAGAAATAGTTGAAATTTATAGAATATGAGAGAAGATTACATCTTATTATACAACTAATCAAAATTTTATAAATGTATATACTTTAATTATTATCCACTTTTAATACTTTAGAGTCATTCTGAAATTCAGACTTCTTAGATTGATATCTTGACATTTGAGTCAACTTTCTCTTTCTTCTGGTGGAAATTTTTTTTGTTTATAAGAGCCAATAAAAATTAGTCCACATTTCCCTCGTTCCCTATTGTTGAGCAGTCTCAAAGAATTTTCCACAAACATTATTAATTCTGACCTAGTCAATACCTATCTTTAAATTTGATATCTTAAGTTTAATTAGTAAATGATTATCACAATTAATTTCTCTAAACAATTAAAAACTTTTTTGACCATTTAACCAACTTAGCGTGTCTCATCCAATAATTAAAGATATTGTTATAAAAATTAGTGGGCCTTAGCTCTTTTTTCTTTGTTTTATTTTCAAATTTTCATTTGGATTCAAATCTTAGTGAAAGGAACATTACAGATTAGATATTATTGAAGAAAGAATAATATCTTTAAATGATCAAAAAATTAAAAATAATTAATATATTTAAGATAATTTTGTACTTGTATAATAGATTCAATTCATCTTATTTTATCATACGTGGATGTGATGCAATTTCAAAAAATGAACTTGATAATTCCAATAAAATTTTATTCTAGCATTAAGCAATAACCTTGATATCTATACCTATATATAACAGATATCTATTACTGTAATTTATTCCAATTGCTTGCCAAATCAACATTTTTATTATTCATTTGAGTACCGTATCTGCAAATGATTAACCAATTAGCAATTTATTTCGTTGCCATCTAAGCAACTCAGAAACCATAGATTATCTCCAACCCTCTTTCGCCTTTCTCTTCTCCTTTTCTCAAAAACCTCTCTATAAATTTTCTTCAAAAGATCGAAAATCAACCTCCTTCTTTCTTCGTTTCAAACCCAGCTAAGAGGGAAAAAAAACTTGCAATGAAGCCCAAAAGTCAAATGATAAAACCCAGTGTTCTTGGTGGTCTGCCACTGTTGCTTTCACCTTTTGCCGCACCTCCAACAATGCAGCTTCTTAGCCCAAACCCTATAAGAGAAACTAGAAAACTCTAGAAAAATTTTAAAAGAAACCCAAAAAAAAAAAAAAACCTTTGCCCATTTTCTTTCTTTACAATTTTATTTTCTTTGTAATTGCTTGTGTGCACTTATTTTTACTTTGATCTTTGATGTGTTGGCGATTGTTTGGCTTTGCTTGGAATTGCTGGGTTTGATTGGATTTCTGGATTTAATCTTTTTTGACAAGAAAAAAACTAAAAAAAGGAAAAAGAAAAAAGCAAAGCCCGAAGAATCATCATATTTACCCTCTATGATAGTTTCTCTGCTTTTTTTTATAGCATTCTTCAAATTGTTGGAGCTTTGCTGTTGTGTAATCATCTACCTCATTTCTTTGTTCTTTTTACCTTAAATGAATATTCTGATGTTGATGTTGTTCTTTTTGTAAGGATGCGTTTTTTGGGCCATTTGATGTGCGAAATTGAAGGAAACCATCTGACAAAGGTAGTTGCCAAATAAAGCGAGAAGATTTGAGGAGGAAGAGGAAGGCGTTTTTGGATGGGTAATTTTTCTTACTTTTTTTTTAATTTCTTTGCATGTTTTATATACTCTTTTTGTTTTGCTTTACATGCAATTGTTATAGGAAAAAAAATCAGTTTTTTCCAATTTGTGAATTTCTAATAAAACTTTTTTGAGGTTTAATTAGAATAATAATTACTGAAATAAGGCAAATTTGAATGTAAAATGTGTAATTATTCGTTGAAGTTTTTAGTAATCTCAAATACTTTGTTGAATTGTCGGTTTCTTTACTTTTAGGCAAAATTGATGCATTGAAAGATTAGGCTGCATTTGAGGGTATCCAAGTGTGTTTTCTTATCTTCTTTTGTCCTTGGTGATATTTAATTCAAGAAATTCATAATTCGAAACTTTCATGCCATGATGTTGCCACAATGGATTCAACAAGTTGTAACTCTTTTCTGTGGGTTATTATTGGGTACAATCCCTATAGTTGGAGTCATTTGGATCTTCATATAGGTTTCTTAGATTCATGTTGCATGTATTTGTAAATTGTAGTGTTTTGATTTCTATTGGATTGTTGAATCTATCCCAAGCCCAAATGAATGTTGGGTAGTGTAGTGCTCTCACTTTCTTAGGATTATTGATAAAATAAAGGCAATTATTTATAGTTAATTGTAAGTTAATTCCTATCTCTTTCAAAAAATCTCAAATTCCATTTTCTGAAATTGGATCAACACAAGTGTTGATCTAAAACCAAAGACAAAAAAAAAATATTTTCTATATATATGCTTATTAAAGATAAAAAACATATAAATGTACACGACTCAACACTTCTTTGGTATCCTCACTTAGCAAATTACCTTTTCTTTTTTTTTTTAATTTCCTGTCTCATTCATTTTTTTTTTTAATTTTATCAATGTTTTTTCAAAAAGATTTTGCTTTTATATAACAAAAACAAAATTAACCCTAGTCCATACATGTTTCTTGATTGCTATTGTCAATTTAATTTTGTTGAAAAATCTCAATTATGCTTTATTTTGGTATTTTCTTTATTAGTTTCTTTAAAATTTTTGTTTTCTTTGCAATGATTTGTGCCTGAAGAAGACTTACAGTGAATTTTTTTATGTTGGAATTCATATTAATTTTCTATATGTAAATGAAAATCATCCTAATTCACGTAGATATTTTGGGTATTTTCAGGATAATTTAGTTGACTTGACCTAAGTCAATGCAGGTGATCCAATATCTGCATTTAATTTGTTTCTAAGGATCATATATTTTTAGCTTAGGATTTACTGCTATTGATTTGAGCTAATTTTTTTTTTTTTTTATAAATTTAATTCTCCAGACAATGTATAAAGATATAATGTTGAAGTTTGGGCTCAATAATCACATTGAATCCATGACTAAGTTTGTTGTTTGCTTGCTGCTTTTTTTGGTTATATAAGTAAACTAATGATATGTTGCTTTTCTATCAGATATTTTTGTCCAAAGTGGTTACCAGACAATATGCAAAAAATTAGACATTTTCTGTGTTTTCCATTTTTTAAGGCTTCTGTTTCTTACCATGCATAATTGATATTCATTTTTGTCTATTTGAATTAAATGTCCATCCCATCTATAGATTTAGCATAATATTTTTATTAAAATCTAAAGATTTAACATTTAAAGTGTATCACGATGAAACTTGAGTTACCTACCATACTTCAAACCTTTGGATGAGAAACCAAAATCGATCACTCTACCATTTGATAGGCCACTACTTGATCTCGAGCAAAAATATTATTGTGGTAAGTTGCTTTTCAACTATTTAAAATTTATATATTTACTCATTTTAGGATATTTAAAACATTTATTAGGTGTTCTTCAAGAACTCATTATTGGTGTAAAGCTATATAGTAAGGATTCATGAGGAGTTAAGACCCATTCCAAGGACAAATTTTCAACTATATCATATTATGTGAATGTAATGTTAGTTTTATTTTCTTGGGCTTTAAGTGATTGAATCTAATCTTCAGCATTGACACATTTTTTTGGTAACTCTTAAATTTTCAAGTTGTTTTTGCAGGTTTTTATTTTTTAAGTTAATATAATTCGACAACAGAATATAAAGTAGCATTCACACAAAAAGAGTCTATTGAGACTGTCTTTTGTTTCTTTGCTGCAATCTTTTATCCACCAGATAGAGAACTAATAGTATGCATGATAAATGGAATTTGTTCACTCAAATTCTATAATTCTATTTCCTCTCTTGCTCATCACCATGTTTACCATGAAATGATAGGCTTAAGGTAGTTTGTTTGAGATAATTTAAGAAGCTGTTTTTTGGAGCATTTTTTTGGGAATTAGGAATTCTGGGTTTCATTAGTACTGCTAAGCTTGACCTCAAACAAGATACTACTGTCTCTACCTGTTTTAGCTATGTTGATATTTTTTTCTCATACTAATAGGATAGTTTAATAAAATGAGGCTCACAATAAATGAGGATTACTTCAAGCAAATTTGAAGCAAAGACTAGCTTTTTGTATGCCAATTGTGCTAAAGGACCTGCGGATAATTTTTTTATCTATTGAGTTAGAAAATCAAATTGAAACTTTTAGCAAATGTTATACCTAATGATTATTGTTAAAGATATTAGTTGTGCTTCTTTAGTTTCGCAAAACATTCTGCTTTTGTAAAAGAATAACATTCTCTTTGTGCAAGCTTGGCTTACTACTATCTCATTGGCTATTTGTAAGGTTAGTCTTATATTTCAATAAAATCTGCCATGTAAAAGCTTCATGTTCTTTTCCATGATGGTTATATCGTCATACTCCATTTTGCCATGTTTCAACAATTATAGGCTTTGATCTGTTCAAATGCTAAAAAAGGAAAAAGAAACGCTTTCTGCTATAAGAGAAAAGTAACTAAAAGTATTCATCTGCTTAAGTGGTCTATACCGTAACTGTTGTAGTCAATATTTGTTTTTTTTGCTAAAAACTTTTACTTCTTTGCCTCATTAACATTTTAGTGATGAATTGTGTGGAAAATTTCCACCAGAAGAGGATTTAGAGTTTTGAGTGAAGCACTACTTGAAGATCAACTATATACACCTAACTTAGTGCCCATTTGGATTCCATGGTATCTTCGGTGCAATGTGATTAAACTTATTGCATCACCAGTTGAATTTAAATGTTAACTCCAATAAAGTTCGTTTATCATAAATTTTTCATTGAAATTTTTTTTCATTCGTAGCTATAATAATTTTTTTTCAATCACAACTGCAGTGCATTTATTATTGTTTTTAATTTTACTGCAGATAATTTCATTACCCATCTAAATGGAGCTTTAGAAAGTATAAAGCTTACTCCGAGTTAAACATTTTGTGATTTTAAGCCTTGGAAGGGAACATATAAACATAAAATGCTAAGATTGATACTATTCACCCAACTTACGAGATTTGTTACTTAATTTTAATTGTTCAATGTTTTATTTTATTTCATTATCATTTTAAATATTTTTACATTTTTATAAATTAATTTAATCAAATGTTAATAATA
Source organism: Durio zibethinus (assembly GCF_002303985.1). The sequence continues at coordinate 8,947,630 of NW_019167938.1, read as the reverse complement.
AATTTGGAGTGAAACCCGAGCATCCTTCTAGTTAAATTAATTTCTATGGTTAAATTAATTTCTATTGTATTGTGGCAAAAAAAAATCCGTCTAGAATAATATTTTTCACTTGTTTAATGATGTGCTCCTTCGAATTGCAATTGACTTAAAAGGTTTTCACTTGTTTAATGATGAGCTCCTTCGAATTGCAATTGACTTAAAGGACAGTGAAATTTTGACTTCCAGTTTCTTGTTAATTAATAGGCCTCATTTTGCTAGATTTAATAATTAATTATTATTATTTTTTAAAAAATTTTGCAGATAACATCACAATCATTTTATGTTGGAACTTAAATCATGCGGTCAGTTGGTGCACTAATGATTCTAGTGTTCTCCCACAAGCAACACATAAATGAAGTGGAAGATAATATTAAAAAAATGTGAAAGAGACTCAAAGCTCATCATTTTCCGTTTATTTCAAATGAGTGTATATATAATGGAGATTGATATATGCAGCCAACTAAGGGTTTTTCTGGTAAATTAATCAGCTGATTTTTTTAATCAAAGCAAAGTTCGTGAGTTACGAACTTCCTTGAATATGGATGCTTTATATTTATAATGTTAATTAAAAAATAAAATTGCTTTTTGTCAATCACTTTCTCATATTATATATTCCCCAAAACAATTATTCCCATGAACTAAAGAAAAGCAAAATGCAAGGAACCTTGGTTTCAACTTACAAGGAAGAAAAAGTCATTCATTTACATTGTAAACCCTGGTTTGTTGTTTCTCAATTACGGTATAAACTGTGGGCTAATAATACCAGATGACACTTTGAAAATGACAACAATTGTATGACTGAAATGTTGTCACACACAACCATGATTATTGTTATGAAATATGAAATATATTGTAAATATATATTCAACAATAAGTGTCAAAATTAATTGCAATTGCAAAGATTCAATTTTAATCCACATTTGTAGGCCATTTTTTTTATCTCCAAAGTAAGTGCTCACCAGACTTTAGCCCATGATTTTTGAATTTCTTTTTGTTTCTTTCTTGGAATCCATGCTTATATATTGGAATGCAACTATATGTGCATAATTGCATTTGCAAGTTGATGATAAAATGGAATGAGTGCAGAGAAACACTATGAGTGGAGCCATGGATGATGGGTCTCCATCAAGGGATGCTACTACAGGGAATTGATTCTTACTCCTTTGAGGGAGTCCAAATTTGGGTCCCCATAAATAAAAGAGTTCCTTAACCTTAACTACACATTATCCTCATCATCGTTACTGTAATAAAAATCGATATTATTACATATATATAATATGCACCAAATGGAAATATCTATGAAAAAAATAGGGATTCGATCCAAACTCTCAAACCAGTTATGATTCTATTGATCAGATAAATTTACCAATAATTGGGACAGCTCAAACCTGGATTGAATAAAAGATCTTCCTCGACTCAACTTTTTGTCTCTAAGATTACATTTGGTAGCTCTCTTTTTTCTGGGTTCGTATGTACTGAAATGGACTGTAAAGGAACCTTAAATTGTATTTGCTACGATCAGTTCATTTTCTATCGCTTCAAAAGATGGATATTAGAACAAAAAAAAAAAAAAAGTCCATGGAAAGCTTTGTATACCATATCAATATCAGGCAACTTTGTCGGCATGTTGGCCTAAACTAGACCCCACAAATTATAGAAAAAAAAAAAGACATGAGTGAAAAAAAAGTGCCCTTAAAAAAGAACCCAATAAACCTTTTGTGAAAAAAACTGGCACTGACAAGGAAAAACACCACCACCACTTGCCATTATCAAAACCTATTTACAAAAGGTAGCCTTCCATTTCCAAGCTCTCACCCCCAATCCGAATTCCTGAAATCAAGCCTCTTACCATTGCCAGAAACACCCAAACTAGAAAAAAAAATGTGGCGTATGCTGGTAGTTTTGAGACGAAATCTGCAAAACATCAAAAAGAGCCCCCGAGTGGCCGATGAGAACATGTTTGGAGGTGCAGGTAATAACAATAATGGAGCTGAGATGCCAATTTTCATTGACGGAAGATCCCGTGGTTCCTGGAATGGTCTTTCTGTCATTTGCAGCGTTGTTAGAGCTCCTCTTTCTTTAGTTTCTTGCTTCTCTGAACCCCATGTTAACGGAGCTGATGGAGTTTGGGTGTCAAGTGAATTTGCTCAAATTTCAGAGATGAATCACCTGATGGTGAGTGATAGCTTGCGGTATGCAATCTTGTTGTAAAAATGAGATACAAGTAAATCTTAGAATTGTTTTCTTTTCTTTTCTTTTTGGGCAATCAATCAAGGAAGGGGAATTTTGCTGTGTGTTCTTTGTTAGGTACTTTGCATGGATTGACAAAATTATAAATTGTTGGCTTTTTTTTTTCCTTTTAATTTTGTTTTGGGCCTTTGGATTGTGATCCATGTAATTTCCCTTATATTTTGCTGTGTGTTCTTTGTTAGATACTTTGCCTGGATTGACAAAATTATGAATTGTTGGCTTTTTTTTTTCCTTTTAATTTTGTTTTGGGCCGTTGGATTGTGACCCATGTAATTTCCCTTATCAATAAATAAATAAATATACACACACACACATATATATATATATATATATGTGGAAAAGAACAAATTACCATGTGTGAATTTAGGTGTTCAATCTTATTGAATAAAATCAAGAGTTTGTCTTTGTTGGCTCTTTGATTAATTAATTTATATTGATTTTAATAATTCTTAATTTTGATTCCTTGAATTATAAATCAACTATCCAACAAAGTAAATTTAAATACTGATTTTATTATGCTGGAATTAGAATAGAAAAAGAACCCAGAAGCCTAATCTTATATGCTTGAAACAATAAAGTAATGGCACTTATGAAAAAAAAATGAGAACAAAAATGTTTCAGTAGAGTGGTGAATAGTGATATGTGGTTTTCATTTTTATTAGCTCACCACTGCCGGGTATCATTGCTACAAGTAAATATTATTTTTTTATCACCATTTAAGCATTATTTTTTGATCAAGTACATGCACGATGACAATTTCTTTCAATCATTGATTTATAACAATTTTGCAAAATGTTTAAAAAAAATCTTCCAAATTCAACGTAAAATGTAGAATTTTTGAAGAAAGTAATAGGAAAATCCATCAACAAAGAAATGTACTAATTAAACTACAAATTAATTTTCAATGAAAAAAGAATCTCTTTAAATTATTAGGAGAGAATGAGCTTAAAAGTCTACAAATCGCCTCAAGATTAACTCTTATAGGCCATATATTTGTATGCACTTAATTTGATAATCAATTAAATCGAATCAAATCTACAGAACATTGAAATGAAAGCCTCCACTTTCCCAGACACCAACTATCTCTTACCACGTCGTTGATTCCAAAAGACAAACTTGAAGACAAAAACACTTCAAGTTGGATTTAGAGCACTTTTGCAATGAAATTAAATCAATTACTATAATGTTGTCAATAGTGATTAGGCAGCCTAATGATCTTTATTTATATATTTAGGTACAAAGAAAGTGTGCAAAATTTGCATTCAAATGTTGAAATGCCTGTGGAATTGGTTGAAGGATAGGGAAATTTAGGAACACAAATAATTTTTATTTTTTCAAAATTTCAAAAGTGCTGCTTTTTAACTTTTTACGCTCCATTATTAAGATTTTTAATAGCATATATATATATATATATATTAAAATGTTATTGTTTGAAAGCAATTTTGCTATGATTATTGTCAAATTGAAGAATTCCTTTGACATTTCCATATCCCCAAACAATAAAACCAGTTAGTTGGTAATCATTAGGAGGGCCTAATGGATTTGCATTAAGTGTGCAAATGAGGTAAGAGTCCTGAGAAAGACTCAAAGGAGAAATGATGTGGTTGGGGTTATGTCCATTTTTAGTGGGAAATGAAAAACAATAAGAGTCAACTGCTCCAACTCCATGTTTCTTATCGTAATAAGGGAGTTCTAACGTGCGCTGATGGTCGTGAGTGAGTGCCACCCCTATATACAAATTTTTTTGAAAAGACCCCCTATATACAATTAATTTTAATAGAAGGTACTTTGGTTGGTTTCAGATTTTTCTTAAATTCTCACTCACCCAATTTTGTTGGCAAACACTCATTCTTTAATTCAGATAAATCTTTTTGTTTTTCCATATATATCCTTATCTCAATTTTGTGAGTTGTTTGTAGCTTTCCAACAAGTGGAATCAATTATTCATCCACAAATGTCCGTGTGCAAGTTGAAAGTTTAAAACATGAATTTCAAATTTAATTAGAGTAATCTAATGTAAGTTTTATATTTAGGTTATTCTAACATTGACATATGGAAAGTGTATATTATTCCATAGAATTTCAAAAAGGGAAAAAATATGTAATAATTAATTCTTATGTTGACAATGGGTTTTTAATTTAAAGAAAATTATGTGTGAGATTACTAACTCTTTTATTCTATAAGTTTTTTTTTTTTTTTTTTTTGAGGAGGGATCAATTTATATCAATATAAAAAAAATTTATATATTTTTTTAATCATTGATTTCAATAGATACTAATAATGAGATTAAACTTTTTTTTTTTTACTTGTTCTCTCATTCCTTAAATTTATTGAAATCAATGATTAGAAAAAAATTAAAACTAAAAAATTTTACATTGATATAAATTGATCTTGCTCCTTTTATTTTTATCATGAGATCTTTTTATTGTATAATTTAGACATACCTTGTTATATATATTGATAGTTTAAGACATAAATTGACAAAAAATGTCAACAAATACAATCTTAATCTCTCTCAAACAATTAAAAATGAAACAATGAATATGGTGTCATGTGTTTAAATAATTTTCATTTTTTGTTTCAAAAAAGAAAAGAAAAAAAAAGGAGGTTTATGTGTGAAAGAGTTGAACATACATAGAACAAAAAAAAAAAAAAAAACGGATGAAATAGCATTTCACTTATTGAAATCATTTTCATTTTATCATTTCATTTTTTTTAAAAAAAATAGTAATAATTAATGACAATGCTCCATCATTCTATGCTTAATTCTTGGAAAAATCTGTTGCAATATTATACCTTTCAACTTCACATCTCATATTAGCAATCATACGTTTAGTGGGAATTGCAAAAGCTAAAATAACCATAAACTAAAGTAACTTTGCTCTTACCTTTTGTCTTTTATCTTTTGCTTAATCAACACGATTTGTAAGTGCTAAGCTCTAAAATTTCTTCAAATTTTTTATTAAAAAAATTACAGTGGAAGAATAAAAAAATTATAAATATTAGAATTTTTAATTTTTAATTTATCAAATACTACCTTTTAAAAATAAATGCATAAATTAATTAAAATAAATTTTAAAATTTAAAATTTAATTCAATTGATTATATAATCATGATTAAAAGATAAAATATATATTTAAATTATAATTCAATAATCAGTTAAACTCTTAATATTTTATTATAATCAAACAAATCCTTAATCTTTTATTTTTATTTAATTGAATCTTTAATTGAATGAAATCTACTTACATAGAAAAAAATGAATTAAGCAATCACTGAATTACAGTTAATTAGACTCTTAAGTAACATTTGGTATGGGATGATCACTTCAAAAATCATAATAATTTACATATGATAATTAAATGATAGTATTTTGTAAATATTTGGTGATTCTACATAGTAGTGATCTTAAATCATCGAGAGTGATTAAATCATTGTTAGAGGATGATCTAATTCCCATTTAAAATGATAAAAAAATTTTATTTTCAAGGTGAAGTGATATGTGAAACTTTTATCATCAAGGTGAAATAATATGTAAAATTAGTAATAGTCATTATTACCCATTTAATATGTGAATTACAAATTTGATTTTTCTTATAATCATAATTATTTTATATTATAAATTTTTATATTTTCAAATTAATATTCATTATAACAAATTTAAAAATAATTTAAATATTTTTTACTTTTTATAATATTTTATATATAATATAATGTCTTTGTTTTTTATTATGATTTTAATAGATTAGTTTTATTTTCTAATTCAAATATTTTTTATATAATTTATATTATAAAAATTAGATTACTTAATAAATATATGTAATAATTTAATAATTTAATTATATTTATTATAAAATAAATAAAATATTATTATGTTTTATGAATTATTATCTTTAAACAATTAACTTGTGTAATTATTACAATAAAGATAGTTATTTTCATACTTTTAAATAAAAATATATTTGATTTTTAGTATTATCGAATACAATGATATTTAATTTGTAGGAATTAATGATTGTTAACAAAATAAAATGATTTCAAATCACAAATGATAAGATCACCTTAGTAATAAAATTACCTCGATGATTACATTACCATGATAATCTTGAAAATGGTACCAAATGCTACCTTAGAGGGATTTTAGAGAGAAAGTGAGAGAAAAAATAGAAAAAAATTATTTTATTTAATTTTCTCATATACTAATTGAGCAATGTAGTAAAATTTCATTTATTTTATTGATATTATATGAAATTTTATTTTAGTTGAAAAAAAATTAAAGATGTTAACTTTTTCATCCAAATAAACGTTTTTGAATGTAAATAAATATTGGAAGGGTTAATTGATTGTAATAAAAAAAATAAGGGCTTGGATGATTTTTTAATTATAATTTAAGAGGTTTTTATATCCTTTAATCTAAAATTATCTTTAAAAAATGATATCCAATAAATTTAAATTTAAAATTTTAGTACCTAAAACGTCTTTTTCTTTCTCGAGTTACAACTTTTTTTTTTCTAATATTCCAAATTCATTTTTTTCCCTTCTGGATGCATTGAAAAAGACAAAAGAAGAATAAAGAATATTATCAAGAAAAGATGGAAAATAATTGAGCTTTGATAATGACTAAGCTTTACTTGATTATGAGTAGCATTTTGCAAGACTCTTAAAATTAAAATTTCAAAAGGTATAGTAGTGGTGTTGAAATTGATTATCTCTATGCAATCATATTATATATTATATTACAACATATAAGAATATTTAATAAATTTTACTTACATGTAATTTTATATGTATAATCTAATTTGATGACATGTAAAATAATTTTAAATACATGCCAAATAAGCATCTTACATTACTTAACTACTAAATAATTGGTTAATCATTTATCTTTCTTCTTATTTTTTGTACATAAGAAACTTTTCGATAATAATTTTTAATATGTAAGTGTTATTTTTATTATAATGTTTATACTAACATGTAAGTGTTAATTTTATTATAATGTTTATACTAAATGAAAAGTGAAAAAAAAAAAAGAGTAAAGAGAATAATTGTTATTATTGCTACTATATTTACATTTTTAATATTGATCTTTTAAAATTTTATATTAACACTTTTTTCTCGAGTCAAAAAAGTGATAACATAATTGTGCGCAAAAATATTGAACCACAAATTATTTTTCGTGAAGGTAATGATAGTAAATTGTGCTTAATCAAAAAATATTTTTCAATTTAATAATTTTTAGATTAAATTTTTACTATTTTGTAACTTAAGTAGGTTTTATACATTTTTGTAATTTGAGTAGGATCTTTTACATTAATCATTAATTTTGAACTGCACATATTTTAAGGTGAAAATCAATTATATTCCAAAAAATTTTCTTTTGGATCTAAGGTAATTTCTTATCTATAGGTAACATTCATATTGTCTTATGAATTGGTATTTAATTGTTAACAAATATTTTAATCTAATCTTTTCAATTTATTAATAGAATAAACTTTTATTAATAATATTATAAATTTAAAATATTTTAATTAATAAATAAAATTAATTTGTGTTATACACGAATCAAAATCTATTTTACACACACACACACACACACACACACACACACACACACACACACACACACACACACACACACACACACACACACACACACACACACACACACACACACACACACACACACACACACACACACACACACACACACACACACACACACACACATTGAACGCCGCCTTGATAAGATGAAGTTGAGGAAAGCTTATAGTAGCCTCCTATATAATTATGAGGAGCATTATGCATGACTTTTACGGTTGACTTTTTCAATTTTGATAAAGTTGAAAATGTTTAATCAAATAAAGTCAGACTAAAACAAAATTTTGGGGAATGAGTGGGATTTGGGCGGATTGGCCTTCGATTTCTTTTTATCAATTAATTTTTAATACACTCATCATAATCATTAAATCTATCTATGCCTAAATCGCCCTGGATTAATCTTTTGGATAAGATTGTTCAAACCTAAACTTATTGGGGAGGATATTTTATTATTAAATAAATGCTTTTTATTTAATTTTACTTTTAAAATATTTTTAATAGAATTAAATTAACACATTTAAATGGGTAGGTCGAGCAAGACTTTGAGAAAAATTTTAGGGATGTCAATTGGAATTGGCTCAATCCATGGCACTTCTTTTTAATCACCATTTATATGTATAAACTCTATTTATATATAAGAAGGGATTTATTTACATCAATATAAATGTTACATTTTTTTATTTTTAAATCAAAATTAAATCCATAACATTTATATTTAGTCATTTTGATCTAGAGATAAAACAAATTGTAACACTTACACTAATATAAATTGATCTCTCCTTTCTCTCTCTCTCTCTCATATATATATGTATATTATTTATATGAACTTCATGACGAAAATTTTATTGAAACGTTTCTTACAATAAATTAATATATAAAATCAATGATTTTTTTAAACATTTTTTCTCTCTCTATTTCCTTTTATTAAAATAAAAATCCATAAATTTTCCACAAAAAAGTCATTTGAAATTGTAAACACCCTAATCTGAAAATAAATAAAATGATAAAAAATTTTGAAAAAAGAGATAAAAGAAGTGATAAGATTTGGTGGGTTCATTTTTTAAAATTCAATTGTTTCTTGAAGTTAAAATCTAGATTGAAAGGGATAGGATGTTTAGTTTTTAAACTGAGATCCTATCTTTATCTTGATTATTTAATCCATTTGTAGACCACCAATCAATGGGGGTAAGCAAAAAACATATTACATGATCTTCACCCATCTTTGCCTTCTCTGTCATTACCATCACCCCATAGCTCTATTATTAAATTCCATTGCAATCAACCCAGCCTCACATCCAATCAACTTTTCCACCAACTCTCTGCAAACAATTTCACAATCACAAACACATCCAATCAACTTTTCCACCACCAATTCCCTATTGTTGTCCATACCACCAGCCAATTCCCTATTGTTGTCCATCCCACCAGCAACCACCCAAAAGCTCAACACCAATTCCACTGCAAGAACCTCTGTCCCAGATCGAAACCAATATTTCTATGAGCCTACCTTCTTCAACACCATACACAGTACTTAAGAAACCACAAACCTGCAGACAGAATCAATAACGGCCCACAATTCACCATTAACACAGAAACATCAACAGTAGTCCAGAGCCCTTCTCATACCGCCCTAAAGTCTCCAGAAACCAGTCAACTATTGCCCACACCGAAGCCACAATTTTACCCTATTTACTACCTCTATCACTACCAAAAACCAGTAGTCAATTCCAAGTTCACCAATCATAAACATAGTTACCTGAGCCTCTAGAACCATCTTAGCCTAAGTCCCTGCAAACCCAGAAAGCACCACAGTCACACAAAAAGGAGACAACCAGTGAGCCAGGATAATCACCTAAGCCTGCACCATTGAACCACTGCCCGCATCGTAGACGAGGCTGAACCATGATTGTACCACAGATGAGGCTCATCCAGTCGCACCCAAAACTTGTCATTACCCTCATCAAATCTCTAACAAACGCTTATCCATTCTCAATAATCCCTGCCAATACCAAGCTAAAAAGGGTAAGGTCAGAAACCAAAAGGAAAATTAGAAGCAAAGAAACCTTATCTGGGTTTCGAGTAGATACTCTCATTGGGGGTTTTTGGGGCTTCCAAATCTGCTACAAGATAGCCCAGGAAAAGAAGAAAGACATATTGTGAAACAGTGGCCAAAGGAGCAACAACAAGGGAGACTCGAGAGGTTGAACCCATGATCTTCAAAAACTTGACCTACAAAATTGGAAACGTTTTCGTGATAAACTAACTGCACCATGTGAAAGAGGAGGCTAAAATGAATTTTTGAGTGAAATTCAGGCTTGAACGATCATCGACAATAGTGGTTGACGGTGACCAATAACAGCGGCGTTGGGCAGAACTGGCACCAAAATCTGGAAACCTTTAAACTTTGCGACTGTGTTCTACTGATTTAGTGAAAATGGGCAGAAACTGGAAATCGGATGGTGATAGTAGATTTTTATGCTTTTATATTGGCGTGAAATGATGCCATTTCATTTGCTAAAAATTCAGTTGACCCGCATGTTTTTGTTAACCCTGCCCATGTTCTATTGCCACCCGAGCTGTTGGCTCACATCTTCAAGTCAAGCTTGAGCCACAAGCTGAGCCATCTTCTGTGTGTAAAGCCAAGCCACAGCGAATTTCTTGAGCCAAGCTTTGGTATTTTTTTTTTTTGCCTATGATTTATTTATTACTTTTTGAGTGAATTTGAAAAAATAAAAAATTTTAAGATGTTTTAAGAAAACGTTGAAAGTATCAATTTTTCTTGAATGTAAAATTTTCAAAAGATATTTTTTTAAGAAAAAGTTAAGAATATCAGTTTTCTTTGAAAATAAATTCTTTAAAAAAAATATTTCTCGAGAAACTTTTTTAAGAAAAATTGAAAGCATCAATTTTTCTTGAAGATAAATTTTCAAAAGGTATTTTTGAGAAAAAGTTGAAAGTATTAATATTTTTTGAAAATAAAAATTTTAAAAAGCAATTTTGAGGAAAAGTTAAAAATATCAATTTTTCTTAAAAATGAAAATTTCAAAAAAGGTATATTTGAAAAAAAAGTTGAAAGTATGAATTTTTTTGAAAATAAAATTTTTAAAAAAGGTATTTTTGAGAAAAAGTTGAAAGTATCAATTTTTTAAAAAAATTAAAATTTCAAAATGCTTTAAGGAAAAGTTGAAAGTATTAATTTTTTTGTATAAAGGCATGAATTTTTTAAATAAAATAAAACAAAATAATGAAAGAGATCCTTATCAAAGGTTGAAGCATTATCCTTTTTTGTTTTTCTATTTTCCTTTCTTAAAAATTTTTTGTTAAATATCCAATGACGGAGCTTCTGTAAGAGAAACGATAGTTTTTTTTTTATATTCTTGAGGTGAGAAAATTTTTTTAATTTTTTACCAAAAGTATTGGAATCAACTAAGAATAATTTTTAATAATTAATTACTTGGTAAAGTTTTTAAAGTTTAATGGATAACACGAAATCGAGCTGGTACCATTTTTCTATGAATGTTGTGAAAGTGCTATAATCTTCTTCACACGTAACCGTACACTCGGACCTAGTTTTATTTTCACAGGCATTGAATCTACCTTTTAAAGATACTTAAGTCAAACTTAAGATTTTTCTTTAAAAAGGGACAGATTCAGTTAGGTAGCTAATCATATCTAAATAAAAAGATTGGTGGTGACTCCTCAAGTCAATGTTTAGTGATAGGTCCATGGATCTAGACATTATGATAGAAATCATAAACCATTTCCCATTTTTTAATTTTTGAAAGTAAATTATAAATCACTTCTTGTTCACTTAGGTTAAGGTAATTTGGATAACTGTAGAATTTCTAAGGCACTCAAAAGAGTTTGATTTGAAATGCCAATTATAATCCTACCAAAAAATCATGAAAGTAAAAATTAGCAAGATAGATTAATAAATTATTATAGTAAGAAGATCACTGAAACTCATAGGAGACAACCATTTGATTTGTAATTATTTATTTTACGGCTTAGAAATTAATAAGAGTGTCAAGCCAATTAAGGCTACCAACGTGATCAACTATTTTTAACTAATCTGATATTTATGGAAATGTAAGCTCCTTGAATGTTCCTTGATGTGGATTATAAAGAACAAGTGTTTTGCTTTTATACTTTAAAGATATTACCACTTTTCAAAATGCATAGAACTCGAACAAACGAATTAGAGAAACTAACACTTGAATTTAAACGTCAGAAGCCCTCTTACCGGAGTGTCTGTGGCAAGTAAGTCCTGATGGTAAATTCTTCAACCCAAAACTTTTTTATACTATTTTCCTTGGTAACCCAAACCTCACATTGTTTATTATTATGATAAGCACCCGCAGACAAACAACTTCATAGAACCATCAGATGTTGAAAACACCTATTTAAACCTCGTTGATCATAACCTTAATGCCTGCTAAATAAAATGGTTAGATATCATTTGTAAATTTCTCCAAACAGAGTTGTCAATAATTGTAATATGAACGTTAAATTGTACTAAAGTAGATACATTATCATAAAGAGTATTTATTTTTCCCAATTGCTTTCAATATACTGTTTGGATCATCTTGTTTTCTTTTATGGTTAGATGGAAACCAAATTCCAAGTGTCCCAACTTTGTTAGATAGTTGATTAATTTTGAGAGCTCTATAAAAAGCCTAGTAAAAGGGTTACAAATGTATATGCCTTGCAAATCACGCATGCATAGCAAGCCATTACATGAATCAATCAAAAACATAACCGTAGAGGAATTGGCTATAGGTTTCTTTGAGATCACCTTACTTTGCTATAATCACCAAAGTCTGTAAGGTAAAGCTGATACAAATGAGGTAGGCTAATGGTTTTGTAAAATATATTGGGATATGATTCACATGTGAGTAAAGAATTTTACATCATTAAAAAATCTGAATGAGATATCCTATATATATATGAAAGATCTAAAAACCTAGTAGCTTAAGCTTTTGAACTCAAGTGTGTCTAACATGTGTATATAGGCTCTTTAGTGTGCTCTTATGGGCTTCAAGTGTGGTTTATCTCCCTAACAAGTGGTATCAGAGCTAAGATTACGAGTTTGAGTCACAATGATATTGCTAGAGGAAAGATTGTTGGCAGATCAAAAGTTGATCACATCCATCAACTCTTTGTGCTTGAACATTGGAATTAAAAAATTTAACTTGGATGCAATCAGTATATAATAATATACAGAAATAGAACACCTAAGTGGGTGATATATTAAGTCAACTTAGAGTGTAAGCTTAAGAGAGCAATGAGACAACCTAGGTGGCAGGGTTAAGTGCTATGCCTAGCCCAAAAGTGCACTAAAGATGTGAGGTTACTTGGCTTAAAGGAGGTATAGATAAGACTTACTTGCATGGAGGAGCTGAGGTGAAACTTGATAAGAACTTATAAGTGAACATGAGAGATTGTTGGGATATGATTTACATGTGAGTAAAAAATCTTACATCATTAAAAAATGTGAATGAGATGTCTTATATATGCATGAGACCCAAAAACCTAATAGTTTAAGCTTTTAAGTTAAAGTGATGTCTAACATATATATATGAACTCTCTAGTGTGCTCCTATGAGTTTTGTGTGTAATTTTTCTCCCCAGCAAGTAATATCAGAGCTGTGATAATCTCTAATAAGATAAAGCTTGGATCACTGTTAGCCATATATGAGAAATGTTAGCTAGCAAGAAGTAGATCTTGTATTAAGCATAGCCAGGCTCAACAAACCAATTTTGATTGCATGAAGATGTTATCAGAAACGTGAATAATATCTCAAGGAGGATTTTTTGAGGATGGTGCTCTATAATATTTGCTACTGGTTGGTCTATATTGACAATTTTGCATTTTTTCATGATCACTTTTTCTCTTGACTACTAAAGGTCAAAAAGTAAGGGACATGTCATATATGGATATTTGGCACTTTTAGTGATCAAAACAAAGTTTTTGGTGCATAACTTTCATAATGATTACAAATTGATAAAATAAAAAGAAAGTTATCAACAAAAGGACTATTTTATAAAAGTATTATTGGTCCTGTCAATACAAGAAGACAAATAAAAGAAAATGTTATATATTTTGAATCTTAAAGAGGATTGAAGATTTGGTTATGTTTTATGATGGTTGTTTAAGTGGCTTTTTTATTTTGTTTTAGATTGTTTATAGGTTATTCCTTATTTGGTTGAAGATTTGAAGTTATGAAGTTTTGATTTTGATTTTCAAGTGGATTTGTTGGTTAATCTATTCTGATTTTGATAACGTTAGCTTTATTTTGAAATTTTAAAATTTTTTATTTTCAAGAAGATTTCTCATGACTTTTTTTTATTTTGTAGGCATTTACTTTATTATGGGCTTATTGGACATAGTTGTGGGATTGTTTTTGGTAGTTGATGTGTCGATGGTGGTTTTTGGTGCTTGTTAGAATTCGTAAGGTGCCTCAAAGGTCTACTGACATTGGGTGGTTGAAGTTTTTTTTTCTCCTTTTAATCTTTGTATTTAATGCTTATAGGTGTTTTTACGTTGATCTAGTGTTTCATGGTTTTTGTGTATTTTTTACGCGATTTCTCTATTCATTTGATATTATAATAAAACAATGTTCACTGCTGTTGCTAGCTTGATCTAGCAATGTAATCTTTTGATTATTTAATTTTTTTGGCTTAAAAAACAAAATACATGTATATATTGGTATATCCCTAACATTACGTAGAATAACATGTTTATTTAATCCTTATGTAGGCATCTCATTTTATCAAAAATAATTTTATACTATTGATCTAAACTCTTTTTTGCACGTAAAGTAATATTATTATTTTGGGCCTATTATATGTCCCTTTTTAAAAGATCATTACATAGGCCATTAATGGCCTAAATTAAAAAAATCCAAACTAAATCAAAACAAAACCTAAGCTTGGCCTAAATATTAAAAAAGCCCAGAACAAAAATAGAAAAGAAATGGCCCATATTTTTGGAAACCTAAACGACAAAAACAAGATATTCAAGACAAAATGAAAGGCCCAAACAAAAAAGCCCAAAACAAACCGAAAGAAAAAAATGAGGGGAAGGCCTATTTGGATAGTGTTCATAATATTTTACACAAGATGATTAGCCATAGAAAAGGCACATATGTCACAAAGAAAAAGGAAAATGATGAGGTCACGTGAAGGCTATAGGAGGTTTTAATGGCTAAACATAAATGTAATAGAGAAAGTAAAGGCCTAAGATTGTCATTTTAGTTTTGCATGAAAAAAAACAAAGGAAATAGTCTCGATGTTAGACAAGCTGGGGGTCTTAGGACCAGTAACCTGCAAAGAAATAAGATAAAAGTTGGTAGGTTGGCACAAGTAATGGGAGAGAAAAGAAACAAAGGTCGAATATTGGGAAGTAAGGTTTTAAAGTATGATAAAATAAGTGTTGAAAACCAATAAATGAAGTTTTTTAGGGAAGGAAGAAAGAGAGAGAATAAAAGAAAAACATAAAAAAAAACTTTCGAGCATCCATAAACAAAAAAAGAAGAGAGTTTTAAGAAAAAAAGGGTTTTAAGAATTGAAAATAAGAGAAAGAGGAAGGTTTTTTTGAAAATAAAAGAGAAAGTTGAGGTCTTTTTGGAAATGTGCTAAAAAAAAGAAAAAGAAAGCTTTGAGGAGTTGTGAGTCATGTCTAAAAAAGAAAAAGAATGCAGGAAAGTCGATAAAATAGAGAAAAAACTTGGAGGAAAGCTAGGAGCTTGGCGGAGGAATAGGAAAGCTATTAGCTTTAGGAGAAATATAGAAAGGTTAGCCTTTTTATTCCCATTCCCATTTGTTTTAATGCATATGATAATGTTTATGATGCCTGGTAAAGTGTAAGAGCATAAAATAGCTCTTTGATATTCCATATAAGTTTTATTAAGCATGAATGAATCTATTTGTTTTTCATAAGGAATATAAGAGGTTAAAAATGTGAGCTTTCTAAATGGAAATGCCAAGGTATTTCTAATGCTTAAGAATAGTTTATAAACATGGTCACATAGAAGATGTTTCGGGTTTTTTTTGTATGTTGCTATGTGATTGTTGACTGTAGTATTGAAAAGATGATTTTTTTTAGAAGGTTTAAACTTCCTAAGATATAAGAAGCAAATATATTTTATAAGTGATTGTTGACTGCAATATTGACAAGATGATTTTTTTTTAGAAGGTTTAAGCTTTTCAAGATATAAGAAGCAAATGTGTTTATATATATATATATATATATATAAAAGGTTAAAGCTTTAAAGTTTGTTCTCTATGCACAACTTTCATTGCAATGTATATTTCTTGAATTGATACAAAAAAAAAAAAGCTTTTTTAAAAAAATTGATGCATTTTCAAAATCTAGGAGAGAAGGAAGTTTAAACTAAAAAATAATAATGGTCTTTAAGCAAGTTTGGGTTTTATCTTCACATTTTTATTCCTAGGAATTTCAAACTCAGTTTTGAAGGCTTAAAAACTAATTGGAGATGAGATGTTTCATATCTGTTTTAGAGTCTATTTTAGAGTCTGTTTTAGTCCATGCACATAGAAGCTTAAAGCATCTACTTTTTGGGCTGTTTCTGCTTGATATACGACAAAAAGAAGTTTCTTTTTTTAAACCTAAAAGCTATAAACAAGTGTACGAAAGACAAAGGTTACAAAAGTTAAGTTTTTTTTTTTTTTTTAACTCAATTTGGTTTTTTGCTATCGTGAAGGCTTGGCACACTATTAGGACTCGAATTTCTCTATTTTTTTTTATATCACCAAAATATGTTTTCTTTGGAAGAATAAAACATTTAAAACAAAAAAATGGGTGTTTGAGGAGCTTCAAAGCTCCAAAACTAAGATGCCGTTTGGCTCTTCTTTTACACGTGGGTGGTTTGTGGAAGCTTAAAGCTTCATTCTTTATTTAGGTTTGCTAGTATTTTTTGCATGATGGGTTGTGGAGTATTTATATTCTTTCATTGCTTTCAGATCTCACTAGGAAGGAAGAGGTATTGGTCTTTTAAAAATAAGAAAACTAGAAAGCTTAGAAACTAAAAACAAAAAAAAATCTTCAAAATGTAGGCACTAAGACATATAATTTTAGGAATTGTCAGAGCTCCCTTTTCTCATATTTCATGACTTTAAACAAAAAAAAAAAAGTCACAGGGGTAGCATGAGATTGGTTTTGAAATATACTAAAAACAAAAAGGGAAAATGATGAAAAGAAAAATGACTATTTTTAGTAATGAAATTAATATAATTATACATGAACATCGTGATTAACTATTGTTACTTTTCAAAAAATTAATAAAAAGTAATCAAAAAATTAAAATTAGAATAAAAATAAAATAAAAACAGGAAAGAAGGAAATAAAATAAAAATCTACGAGAATGAGATTTTAAGAAAATCCAAGTAGAAATTCCTAAAAAATCTCTAAGCAGAAAAATTTTTCTAAAAATGCCACCAAAGTATTAGGATATTTAGAAAAGTTTTCAATAAAAAGATTTTCTTTTCTTTGTTCCCTTGAAAATGTTTGATAATAATGATTATGAAAAAATTAGGTGATTAATAAAAAAATTAAAATAAGTAATGAAAAAGATATAACATAAAAAAATAAGTAATATGTCTTTTAAAAATAAATAATAATAATAATAATATGTAATAAAAGATATAATAAAAAATAAAAAAAAAACTTTCATATGTATATTTTACCTTATCATTCGTATTATATAATCATGAAAATAAAGCAAGTTTTCCGATGATAAAATTCTTAAAAAGTTCAAGTAATAATTTTTTAGAAATCTCTAGGTAAAAATTTTTTTAAAAAAATATTATCAAAGTATTAGAGTATTTAAAATAATTCTCAATACAAAAAATCCTTGTTTACTTTTCATCATTAAAAATGAACTTTTATGTAAGGCAATAGCATTATAAATTAATCTATGTGTGTCATAAATTAATTCATGTGTATCATCTTATAAAAATAAATGAAATCCTTGATAATGAGATTCTAATATTGTCTGAGTAGTGAAGCCTAAAAAATCTCTAAATTAAAAGATTTTTTTAAATACTATCAATGTATTAAAGTATTTATTAAAAGTTTTCAATACAATAAAATTTTTCTTTTTTTTTTCTATAAAATAATAATAAAAAACTAAAAAAAGGAATTATTAACGATTGAAATAAAAAAGAAAAGAAAAGAAATTTTTACCCGATGATGAGATTTTGAGATTGTCCGAGTAATGAGGCTTAAAAAATCTCTAAATGAGAAGATATTTTTTAAATACTACCAGCGAATTAATGTATTTACAAAAATTTTCAATATAATAAAAAATTTTCTTTTCTTCAAATACAAAAAGTAATAAAAAATAACAAACAAAAAAATATTAATTAAAAAGGGAAAATAAAATATGGGCATTAATATTTTGTTATTTGTATTGCATGCACATAATTCTTGAAAAATAAACACGAGTCTTTAAGAATGCAATTCTTAAAATGTCCAAGTAGTAAGTTTTAAGAAATCCTTAGATAAGAAATTTCTTTCAAATATTATCAACACATTGGAATATTATTTTTGACTTTTTTGATATCAAGGTTGTAATCTATTTTTCTCAAATAAAATAAACAAAAAAACCAAAATCGTGATGAATAAAATAAACTAAAGAAATTATTGATAAATACCAAATTTGAGACAAGTTTTGTCAAAATTTGAAAAATAACACACAATTAATTGGTACCAATTTAAACGAGCACTATGAAAGTACTAATTCTTCTTTACATGTAACCAATTCTTGGATTCAAATTATTTTCACAAACCTAAAAAAAATTATCTTGTTAATAAATTCTAATTAATTTTAAAATTTTATTAAAAAGATAATTTTTAATAGGTAACCAATCGTATCAATCAAAAAATATTAATAATGATTTCTTTTTGTTTTCAAATTTATTTAGTAGCCTCAAAATCGTTACGATACCTTATGTATTGGGGATCCTTTCAAAAATTATACTATAGACTTTAAAAAATAGTAATATACTTTTGTATTTTTGTGAAAATGCCAAATTTTCTTCTAAAGTTTCATTCTGTTTTCAATTTGAGTCCTTTTAAATTTTAGTTGTTATAAACCTATAATTATCTTAAACTCTTTTTTTCTATTATTTGAAATAATTTGACCTCTTCTTGTAAAAAAAAAAATTGATCATTTTATTGCATCTATCTCTTTTTAATAGGTAACAAATCGTATCAATCAAAAAATATTAATAATGATTTCTTTTTGTTTTCAAATTTATTTAGTAGCCTCAAAATCGTTACGATACCTTATGTATTGGGGATCCTTTCAAAAATTATACTATAGACTTTAAAAATTAGTAATATATTTTTGTATTTTTGTGAAAATGCCAAATTTTCTTCTAAAGTTTCATTCTGTTTTCAATTTGAGTCCTTTTAAATTTTAGTTGTTATAAACCTATAATTATCTTAA
This sequence comes from Durio zibethinus, assembly GCF_002303985.1. The sequence goes on along the minus strand of NW_019167938.1, from coordinate 8,928,270 downwards.
ACTCTTTTTTTCTATTATTTGAAATAATTTGACCTCTTCTTGTAAAAGAAAAAATTGATCGTTTTATTGCATCTATCTCTTTTTGGTACAAAACCAAAAGAAATGTCAAATAATAATTGAAGTCTTTTTGACAAACAGGTGTTAGGAGTTATTTAAGTAACATTTCCGAAGAACATAACTCATCACAAAGGGCCAAAGAGAAATAGAGCGTAGGACAAATAAAAGGTGCTTTTTAATATGAATGGAAAGTCTTTTGCAGATAATAATGTTTTCCTCACTAAGAAACATTTTCACTTGAAAATGGAAGGTGTTTCGGTGACAATGCATCTCAATGAGTTTAATATAATTGTTTTTTTTTTTTATTTGCTTAGCCAATCGTAATATTTCATTGATAAAACGATTCCAATACAAAGTGCTATCTCCTTGCATAAAAACAGAGATTCATGGCAATTGTGAGTAAAAAATTCACCCCGAAATAAACACAATGTGAATCCCATAAAGGCACCCCATTAAATCAAGTTTGAAATTGAAAGGATCCATCAACACCCGTTTTTGGTAGAAGAGAATTACTCGCCTTCCTGTAAATATGGGCAAAATCCACCATTCTAGTGATGGTACAGAGCCAATCTATCTCATAAAATAATCCAATATTTCCATGATAATAATGCCTCTTAGACTGTTTTAATAGCCAATATTCATGCAGCGTTAGAATCCTGTTCCTCAAGTCCTCTTATAGTTGTATATACCTTCTGTATCATGGTGCCTACACGTTGAGAAGTCAACACTGACAATTTTATTCAATCCATTTCCCTTTAATTACAAGAAACCGATTCTTGATAATCCCTGAGCTTTTATTGAAGAAACTCCTATCTCACTTGGCAAGCAGACCCCACGAACTCCCCTGGACTGGACTACACAACCAATCACAATTACTAAAAGGTCAAAATTCTTTCAATATGTCGAACACAACACGAAACCAATTTTTTATTCAAGAAGCACCATTTGAGCTATTTTGGGATCTAATTTACCACCTCAAGTTTTCATATCATCAAAAATGCCTCGAACATCCCAAGATATAATCCTCATTTTGATGCTCACGATTCACAAAAGCACTCAATTTAAAACATTCACCATAAAACAAAATTTCACAATTGAAATAGAAAAACACTAGATCCCAGCAGACATCAATCTCACCACAAAACAAGATCTCAACAACCTCAAATCACTAGCAAAATAAAGAGCAAAGTCATGAAGATACTCGATCGTCCTATCAAGTCTCAGACTGTAATATCTTTTTCAGTTTTTCAATCACCAGTTCCTCATCTACTATTGATAATCCAAGCTGCTTGCCCACTTTCCAAATTTCTTCTGCTTCCTTTGATAAATTGGTCTCTTCTTCTCCTAAACAAATCACTTTATTCCTGTTCCTGAAGTTCCTGTATGAGATAGACCCATTTGCAATTGAAACCTCACTATTTGAACCTCTGTTCGCTGTCAATTCTTTCTTCCCTTTTTTTATAATCTTTTTTCCTTTCCTATTTACTGTACCCATTAACTTTTCCTCAATCTCTTCACATAGCCTCCACTTTTTTCCCTGCGTTGAACACACTTTCCCCTGTTAACCTCTTCTTTCTCTTGCGTTTCTGCCACAATCAAGATTTCCGAATCTTTATTGGCCTCTCTATGGATTGTGGCATTTTGGTCCAGGCCCACTATTTCTTTATTCTCTTTTATTAATTCCTCTATTAGGTCATCCCTCTCTTTTATTGTGAGTCCATTTTCATATTCCTTTTAGGCCCATCTTCTTTGCTAGTTATTATTCTATTGTCCACCACACCACTTTCATTTTGACCTTTTGAATTGCCCGGCCTCAAAACTCGAAATATGAGACTCACAGACAACTTCATTGGACTCCTTCATAAAATTTTCTCCTGCTTCACTGTCATCTACCCATCTATTATTAATTTCTTCGGACACAAAGGACTTAGGGCTGCGATCATTATTACCACCAGGTTGAGATTCTATTTCTCTTTCATCCCACATTTTTGTACTAGAACCCGCCTCTTCAACCTCCTCCGTGTCTTCTTCCTGTAGTGCTTTTTTGATGTACCCCATCTCTAACTCTCTTATATGGTTACACTCAGACCATTGCCATTGGTGTGGAGTTTGATTAATTTCTGACGCCCGAACTGGATATGTTTTATCTCCTACCTTTAACTGAACAATCTCTTTTATTCTTGACATGGAATCTGTCATGATCTCCATTATTGCTCTAGCGAAGGACATACCCTTTTACGATTGTTCCTCTATTGGAACGAGTTCTCCAAAGCAATTACAATGTTCTGAAACGTTCTCATATTCCACGCATGAACTGGAATTCCATAACACACCACCCATGTATTTCTCACAGGCTGAATAATACAATCAAACCATATGGCCATATCTTCAAACCAGTTTGATAATCTATCCTACTTTGATTTTTTCAACTCATCGAACAATACTTCATCATCGAAACTAACAAGGAAGCAACTTTTGATTCTCAGACCGCCTATTTTTTTTTTTCACATATTTCGTTAGCTAGAACCCCATCGCTAAGGGCTTTCTACTTCTTTCGACTACACATTTTCCTACCAATGCAACATTTTTTCATCCACCATACCCAGGCACTGCTTATTTACTTTCAACGCTATCTCTTGGTTATCATTTTCACCATTTTTGGCAACTGAAACATTCTCATTTGAAGTCTCCTGCATAGCGTTTTTTCTTTTTTCCAATAACACTTGCAAATAGGATCTCCTAGAGTTTTCTCCTATCTTCTCTTGACTACCCTTGTGAACTCCGAAATCGTTAGCACTTCCATAGTTGTTGTCATCGGCTTGCTGAAACTTCCTCTGGGAAACCATTTCACCTTCCTCTACTATATTCTCTCTCTTTTTTCCAGATCTTTTCTAGAATGCTGTCCTAGGATTAAACTTGGCTATATTGGCCTCAATCTTTTTATCTAGGAACCACACTCCATGGAAATTCCATACAGCCCTCTAGCTTCTTCCATGGATGCAAAGCAAACAAAACCCATTCTTTTCCCACTTTTGCTCCTCTTTCTGGGTATAAAAGTATCCACAATCTTTCCGAATTGATCGCAAACTTTCTCCAGCCATTTCCAATTAAACATCCAAGCGAGATTATTGTGACATCTCCAATCTTATATTAAAAGAATGTGTGGATATACTATGATATATATAAAGATTTAAATTCAAATTTGTAAGACGTATTTTGTAGGACAAAATCATGAGACATTTGGGTAAAAATAAATAAAATTTTGTAGGTTGGGTATAAATCTCTACAAATGGTATTAAAGCAGTCTACTAATTAATGAGAACTAAGTACTATATCGTAAGATCATGAGAGTCATTAAGTGTTATGCGATGAGAAACTACTTTTAAAATTCCTACATCTTGTGTGATTTTAGTTTTATAGTTGGACTCAACTTGACAAGGACATTAAACTTTAAAAATTGAGAGATTATAATGTTCACAATTCCATATTGAAAGAATATATGAATATGATATGATATATATATATATATGTAAACTTAAATTTATGAGATGTTTTTTGTGAGATTAAATTATGAGATTTTTAAATTAAAATAAATAATACCTCATAAGTTGAATACGAATATTCAAAAATTATTTACGAAGACGGTGATCACCACCTTTTTTGTATTACAAAAATCACTAAAAGAAAGTTAAGAATTAAGATGATGATCAATTATCACTTCCTATTCAATATAATTGTTAATAAATTGTCTTTTATTGAAATAGATTTGGTAAAGAGATTTGTACCCTAATCCTTTTAGCGTGTTTACCAAACAGTTGGAACTTGGGAGTCCATGAGGGCAGCATTCCATCAGTAATTCTGTAAGCAGTGCGAAACTAAACTTTAATAATATCAAACACCAAATTCTTGCTAAAGAGGTTTAAAAAAAAAAAATCCGGTGAAGCATGGATTTTGAAAAAAGAAAATTATTATTATTATTATAAAAGATGATTTTTCCTCCAAAGCAATTCACGAAATGGAAATTAACCATCCTCGTATACTGAAAATTTTTTTTGAACATTTTATAATGAATTTCTCTTTTAACTCGTAAATATGAATATGACTAATATCTAGTAATACATTTTATGAATTTAAATAGAAATATTATCAATAAAGACGATGAGTTAAAAAACAAAGAAAGAAAAAACGTCAATAAAAACAATTTGTACCAAAATTTGGAATATTCATATAAATTATGTGACGAAATATTTTACATTAAAGCAATATTTATTAGAAATGTTCATGAGTTGATTTGAATTTGAGACAAGTTCATACTTTATATTAATAGTTTATATGCTTGTCTAAATTGAATCTGATCCGATATTTTAGACTTTAATTTTTTTTTCAAATTTGATCCAAATTGAAAAAAAACAAATTTCAAGTCTAATCATTAAGCCTAATTTGTATAATAAAATTTAAAATTTAAAAAAATCCTTTTTTAGAAAATAATTATTAAAATACAAATTTACATATATATACACATATAATTATAATATTTTAATTATATATATTTTATTCAGATTGAACCGATCCAAATTCAAGCTTCAATTCTTTTGTTTAAAAACTCAGCCTAAAATTTAAATGAGTATAAAAGTTATACCCAAAATTATTTAAAGATTATTTAACTTTTTGTTTAAATCTTTTCAAAACTTGAATAGAGCTTCAATCACAATATATCCTTAATTAAAAGCAAAATTTATTTATTTAAATTCTTTTATGACCAGATTCTAGCATTAAGGTCCAATCTTCTATATCAAATTGATTTTAAAAAATAATATAATCTTTGTTTCTAATTAAAAATATATTTATCTCTAGAAAATCTAAAATCATAAAAAAAATAATGATAAAAAAATTATAATCCAAGCAAAATAAATAATTCAGAACAATAAGTATGAAAGACATGGAGTAAAATTAAACTAAAATATAAAATATAAATCAAATCAATGAATAAAGCCATCAACATAAGGTAGCGTTAGGTATTTTTTATAAAATTATTATGGTAATGTAATCACTTAAATAATTTTATTATCAAGATAATCTTAATACTCATGATCTTAAATTATTTTGTTTGATCAATAATTATTAATTTTTAGGAATTAAATATTATTGTGTTTGATATTATTAAAAATCAAATATTATTTTGTTTAAAAGTATGAAAATAACCATGCATATTGTAATAGTTACATAAATTAATAATTTCAAGATTGTTTAAAGATAATAATTTATAAATAATTAGTAATATTTATTTATTTTATAATCAAAATATAATTTTTTTTGTTGAAGTATATAAAAAGCTCATGAACTAAAATTAAATAATCCTCAAAGTTTTTATCATTCTATTATAATTAATTTAGCTCTCAAATATATATTTTCACCCAATTAAGCTTTTATTATACAGAAATTGATTAATTGTTTTCATTAATTTTCATCCAATCAATCATTCAATTGGGTAAAAATAATTGTTTAAGAGCTTAATTGAATAAAAATAAATATTTGTGACATCAATTAATTGCAATAAAATAATAAGAGTTTGAATTATTATTTAATTTTAGTTTAGAAACTTTTTTATATTTAAACCTAATTTTTCTTTTGTTTCCAAATCAATTTTTAGAATGGAAACTAACCCACCTTGTATATTAATATATATAATTTTTTAGCAGCGTGTATTGATTAATGATTTTTTAACTTGTACGACTAATTATATATATGGTGATACATTTAAAGATTTTACAAAAGTATTAATTACAATAAGACTCTAAGCCAAAAAAAGGATGAAAGAAAAAGTCAATAAAAACTGTTTGTATCAAAATTTTGAATTCATATAAATTATACTTAAAAAATCGTACATTAACATATTCTTTTAAAACATATGCCAAATGCCTAAAAAGGTGAAAGATAAATGCCGAAGAGATGTTTTCTCTTGTTATTTACAAGCAAATTTTAATTTATTAGGAAGCCGAAAGATGCTTTCCATGTTATTTAATTAACAAGATTCATCACTTCCTACTTATTAAAGAGCGGGAGAGTTGAGATTTTTGCGCGGGGCCGGAGCATGCAGGCGGGTTCTGTTTGCCAGTAAGTTTAGGACTGACATTCGAACATTGAGATGTTGCAGGTCCTTCAGGTCCTTTGTATGTAAGGTCAATGTCGGCGAGCTCCAAGCCTTCGCATGGCAAACCGCTGCTGCAAATAAGTTTGACAGCTTGCTGAGTTGAAGATGTGCCTCGGATGTTTTTGAAGCTAATGTTGCTGAGTTTAATACGTGATGGAAGCTGGATAAACAAAGTAATGGTTTAAATAATGAGCAAACCTTTTCATTTGATCAGTATTTTGATAAGTACGTACCTTTAAATTGCATTGATTCCATGGACAGTATTCTTGATCAATAAGGATAGGATTGCCGACGTTATTCATGGTAATATCTTCAAAATGCATGTCCGATGCAGAGCCAGGATAGGAGGCTGGCCAACTTTTGATTCTAACTCCATTCATTGTATTACTGATAGTGCATTTCGAGACTTTAATTCCAGAAACTGGTTCCTCACCTTGGAACTTTCCAAGACTGCCGATACTGATACCATGACCTGGCCCACAGGTTACTCCTTGGACAACCACATTCTTGCTACCATCACCAATAGAAACACAATCATCACCAGTTTTTATGTCTGTGTTAATAACATTGACTCCATCTGATCGCCCGATGTGAATCCCATCTGTGTTCAGACTGTTTTCTGGTGCAGAGACCGTGAAATGTTGGAAAGTGATGTTTTTGCATCCCAAAACATTGACGTGAAACTGTTTGCTGTCTTTGGTTGTTATATCTTGTATCATAGCATTGTTCACAAAATTGAACCTTAAATTCTGTTTAGTTCGAGAGTGGCATAAAGTTACACAAGAAATAAATTTCATTAGCGACATTCATTGCTACTAGCATAATAAAATGGATAAAGCGTATTATATCTAGTTAAAAACTAGGAAGCAGAATCTTGTACGCCAAAAACTTAATTATACATGATTCCTTATCTACAATAAAAGCATTTAGATTTGATAGTTGCTCAATCTGATATTATAAAAAAAGCAAGGAAAAAAAAAACAATATTTCTTTAATTTGGGGAATTCTAAATAGAGTTAAAAAAAAAAAAATTCCAATTCTAGCACAAGACAAGAAATCTTACAATGGGCAGTGCGGCACAATATTTGTTTTTAGAACAATCATTCTTGCCCCAAGCAGCTGCTCCTTGGCCGTCAAAAACTCCACCTCCAGACATTGTAAATTGTTCAACATTGCTAAAGACAACCCAATTAGGATCCTTGAAAGCATTAGGATCAGCAGGAGCCTTCACAGTTCCCTGAACCTGAAGTTCAATAGGACCCTTACAAGGACCTTGTAGGGTTGCTTTACTTAATAAGTATGTCCCCTTAGGAATCACAATTTTGGTTGGAGTTGTCGAAGCACAGGCTTCTTTCCAAGCATCCAATAATGGCTAAGGCAAAAAAGAAAGATATCATTTTAAAATAAAAAACTATATATTTCGCTGTTGGAGAATAAAATTATGTGTATTTTTGCTTACCTGACTCAAATCCGTCTTCTCATCAGCCTTTGCGCCATACTTGGCAACTACATCAAAAACTCCTGATTGAGCTTTAGCGGTTGAAGTAAACAAAATTAATAGTACTGATATGACTGTAATACTTGATTGTACACCCATATTTTTTCTTTTCCAAGTATTTGGATTTCTTCTTTTCTGTTTTTAAACGACGAATTCCTGTGAAGGAGCAATGATTTTGCATTTTGTTTTGTTTCAAACCTGTTTTATAGAGTGCTTGGAAAAGCTACTACCAACCAAATTTTCAACCAAATGTTTTCTAATTTTAGAAATGTGGAAAAAATATGGCTTTGCTTTATTTGCTATTATTAGCCTTTTCCTTTTATATCTTTTGGGGCATGTGTAATTTGCACTTTGCCACAGACTTTACTCAAATTACACTCTTGTTTTAAGTGGTGAAATTATCCTTAAACAGGAATCATTGAAACTTTAAAACTAGGTGCATGATGACTAACGCCTCATCTCTTGATAATAGAATAGTTTTTTTTGACATGAATCCTTTTAATACCAAATAATTACTTAGTTACATATTTTGAGGATAACATAGATCAAAATTTAATCATTTAGTAAGACATATCATCTATTAATTATTGAAAAGTTATAAAGTTTGAAACCTATTTTTAGCCTCTAATTAGGAAATATTAATTTACAAGCACATTTGTACTATGTTGCTAAGCGATTAAGAAATTAAAAAAAAATGAAACTCATTTTAATTTATTCCATCCATCCCAAAAAATTGTCACATTTTGATTTTTTGATGGTCAAGATTTTTCAGCTTTGACTTCTTATTCTTTTATATTAATTATTGAGAAAAATATGAAAAATATAATTTAGAAACTCTGAATGAAATAATTTTTAAACATATAACACAAAATTTATTTACTTATAAATATTTAATATAATAAAAGTCAATGTTGAAAATATTTTATTATAAAAAAATTAACTGTGACAATTTAATTTAGGTGTAATATGATATATTTAAATATAGTTAATAGTAAGTTGTAGAATATAATTTTACTTATAACTAACAAAGTACAATATTATAAGTTATTGTACATTTCAATGTAATAATAAATAAAGCTTTGTACATATTTATAAATGATTTATTAACTAAATTTTAAGTATTAACATCGATCTCTTTAAAGACCACTAAATATATAAATTATAATTATAACTTACAAAAAATTTCTTTTATATGAAATTAATGATGTAATCACCCTCTTGAATTTAGTAAAACCACAAAAAATAAATGAGTAAAAAAAAAAATTGCAAGTTGCTATGTAATTTATCATAAGATAAATAGTAAATATAATATGTACTTATTATGTGAAAAGGGGAAGGAATACTTACTAACGTTCTCAATTCGAATATAATTAAAATAAAAATAAATGAGTCAAGACAAACAAAATTTTATCTTAAGTTAATTTTCAAATCTTTTAATAAAATTTTTAAACATGATAACACAACTCTAAACCTAAGAAGCAATTAAATTTAGATCAAGAATAGAACTTTTACAAGGCAATGACCCAAAAAATACCCTTTTCGATCTTCTTTTCTTTTCTTTTCTTTTTTATTTTTCTCTTTCTTTTTATTTCTTTGTTCTTTCCTTTCACATTTTTCTCCATCTTTAATATTAATTCCTTACATTGGCAACAGACACAAAGCTGGTCAATCTATTACTCTAAACAAGGCTACTAGCATTTAGCCCTTTAATTAATATAATAATGTCGGATATTGTGTGAGTTAAAATGGAAAAAAAAAGTTTGGAGAATTTTGAAAATATAATATAACAAGAGCATTTTCACTTTTTATCAATTAATTTAATTGATTAATATCTATCTAATTATACCTATATTATATTATTCTTTTAAAAAATCCAATTATTACAATTTGATACTTCAACTTAAAAATTCAAGAATCAAATTTTAGAAATGAATGAGATACGGGGTTTATGGTGTTAGGCTAAAAAAGTCCAAATCCAATCAAATCAGTAGAAACGAAATCAAATAATCAATCAATTACATAAGGGATAACAATTTAATATAATTCAGTTCAACCGACTTATGTCCACAGATGAGAAACAAGATCCACTAGTTATAAAAAATTATAAACATACATCAAATCAATCTCATTCAATAATCAATACCCATAAACTCTTTCAATCTCCTCTAGTCATACGAATTATTTTTAATCTAAACAAACACAAACCTATGTGCACCTTTTCAACATAAACAAATACTTATTTATATGTACCCATTCATCATACCTATGTAGACCTTCTCAGTCTCCTCTGGTCCACTCTCAAACATATAAACATATACATCTATAAAACGTAAATCTCTAGTACTCTTATAGTGAGTCTATCCTACAAAACTCTACAACTCTCTTATATATTTTTCTTATACCTAACCTTGGATAGACTTCATCTATTTATAAACATACAAACTTGTCTATTAAGAATCTTTTTCTCTTAAAATTTTTTTTCTACAAGTCAAACTTACCTATTAAGAATCCATTTTCTCTTAGAATTCTTCTTCTGTAAGTTTTCTTGTCCATCAAGTAATATCCAACAAATTTCAAATAAATTTCTTATGAAATTTGAGTCATTATTCATAACATTCTCCACATTGACTCAAATTTCATCAATCATCAATCCTCAAACTAGACATCCTTGGCCCCACCTGTAATGAAAGTCTTACAATCATCTTTTCTTGTGTGTCTTCATGCTTTACGTAAACTGGTCTTTAAAACACAAACTCGAACTTCTTCTTTAAATCGAGCTCTTTTAAGCTTACCTCTTCCCATGTCTCAAGCCATGCTCTAATACCAATTGTTAGGCTAAAAAAACCTCAATCCAATCAAGCCAGCAAAAACGAAATCAAATAATCAATCAATCACACAAGAGACAATAATTTAATGTGATTCAATTTAACCGACTTACATCTACGAATGAGAAACAAGATCCACTAGTTATAAAAAATTATAAACATACATCAAATCAATCTCATTCAACAATTACCCATATCCTCTCTCAATCTCCTCTAGTCATACGGAGTATTCTTAACTCAAACAAACACAAACCTATGTGCACCCTTTCAACATAAACAAACAGTTACTTATATGTACCCATTCATCATACTATGTGGGCTCTTTCAATCTCCTCTAGTCAACTCTCAAACATATAAACATACACATGCATAAAACGTAAATCCCAGTACTCTTATGGTGAGTCTATCCCACAAAACTCTACAACTCCTTTATATCTTTTTCTCATACCTAACCTTGGAGAGACTCCATATATTTATAAGCATATAAACTTGCCTATTAAGAATCTCTTTCCTCTTAGAATTCTTTTTCTACAAGTCAAACTTACCTATGAAAAATTTATTTTCTGCAAGTTTTCTTATCAATCAAGTAATAACTAACAAATCTCAAATAAATCTCTTATAGAATTTGAGTCATTATTCCTAACATATGGGATAAAAAAATGTTATCGATCTCTTACATTGTATATTGTAATTACTCTAGATCCACCAAATTTCATTTGTGAATAAGAACAATTTTATTAGTAATTACACCTCAATCAAATCAAAATCAAATATCCTTTTTATAGCCTTAACTACGAGAGAAATTATTGCCTTATGACTTTTTTTTAGCTGGGTTTAATTAGCAACTAATTGCTTATTGTTACTCGTTGAGGATGTATCTCACTTATCTATTAATTAAAAACTTTACTTTTCAAAAGCAAGGTCCTTCCAATCTCCGAAGCAGCTCTTGGAAATTAACCCTCTTAAGTATATTAAGAATTCAAGTTTAACTTGTGTGATTAATACTACTTGATTTGCAAGGTAATGAAGAAAGAGAAATTAATTTATTCATATGCTAGACGAATATCAACATAAAAGTCTACATTTACTTCATTACACTAAAACAGTTGCCAAATGCTTAACAAACATGAAAAGATACGTGCTAACGAGATGTATCAATTCTTCGGTTATTTACAAGCTAAAATTTTCATTTATTTTCAAACCTATAGATGCTTCCATATTATTGACATGTAGTGTCTTCAATGTGGCAAAGAGGTTAAGCATGAGCGGTAGGTTTGCTGGAACAGGCAGATGGGTTCTGTTTGCCAGAAAGTTTGGGATGTACATTGGAACATAGAGATTTTGCAGGTCCTCCAGGCCCTCTGTAAGTGAGGTCAATGTCGGCGAGTTCTACACCCTCGCATGGCAAACCGCTGCTGCAAATAATCTTGACAGCTTGTTGAGTTGAAGAAGTACGTCGAATGTTCTTGAATAAGTTTAATACGTGATGGAACCTAAATAAAAAAAAAATAATGATTTAAGTAGGAATTTAAGCTTAAATAACACCCTTTTCACTTGATCAAGATTTTGATAAGTAACGTACCTTTAAATTGCATTGATTCCATGGGCAGTATTCTTTATCAACAAGGATAGGGTTGCCGACATTATTCATGATAATACCCTCAAAATGCAAATCTGTTGCTGAGTCAGGTTGGGAGGCTGTCCAAATTTTGATCCTAACACCATTCATGGTATTACTGTTGGTGCAATCCTCGACAAAAATTCCAGATACTGGTTCTTCACCTTTGTATTTTCCAAGACTACTGATACTGATGCCATGACCTGGTCCACAGGCTACGGACTTGATGGTCACGTTCTGGCTACCATCACCGATGGAGACACAATCATCACCGGTTTTAATGTTTGCGTTAAGAATGGTGACCCCTTTTGATCGTCCAATATGGATTCCATCCGTGTTTAGACTTTCTTCAGGCTCGGAAACAGTGAAATGTTGAAAAGTAATGTTTTCACATCCCAGCACATTAACGTGCATTTGTTTGCTATCTTTGGTTGTTATATCTTGTATCATCGCGTTCTTGACGAAATTGAACCTTATATTCTGTATATTTTTTGAGCAAAAAAAGCATCACAATAAATAGATAACTAAAGTAAAGAACATTAACTAAACGAAATCTAAAGTTCCAACACAGAGATAAAACAGCCTTACAACGGGAAGTGAACTGCAATATTTGTTCTTAGCGCTATTGTTCTTGCCCCAGGCAGCAGCTCCCTGGCCATCAAAAACTCCACCGCCAGACATTGTTAACCCATCAATGTTGTTTAAGACAAACCAATTTGGATCCTTGAAAGCGCTAGGATTTGCCGGAGCCGTTATGGTGCCCTCATTATAAGAAAATGAAAGATTAGTGACAGTTTTGTAGCGACGTTTCACTTACAAACACTGTTAGCTTCCATGTTTTTATAAAACTCAAGGCGTTTATTATCAAAATGCCATTAAATATTCAAATAGCAGCGTTTTTACTTGTAAACGCCACCCAAAACAAAAATTAGCAGCATTTATCGACTAAAACGCCTTGAATAATTCTCTGTAAAAATTAAAGTGATTACTGAAAGCGTTTTTGACAGAAGATACCTTGTATAATTCCATTATAAAAATAGATAGGGAATTATTGAAGACGTTTTTAGCAGACAATGCCTTGAATAATCCTCTCATAAAAAAATGTAGGCGATTATTGAAGGTATTTTCTGCAAGAAACACCTTCAATAATTTTGCTAAAAATTTTGAAAGGATTGAAGGCGTTTTTGGTCAAAAAATGCCTTCAATAAATATTCAAACAAATTTTAAGGATCATACGGTTGTTAACCATAAGGTCATAGGTTTGATCCCTCATTTTAGTGTTTTTTTGGGTTTTTGAAGGGATTATTTGTAAAGGATTATTTGTAAGAGATTATTCAAAGTGTTTTCTGGGCAGAAACGCTTCATTAAACCATTTAAAAAATTTTAGAGAGAGAATATTAAAGGTGTTTTTGACAGAAAAATACCTTCAATAATTCATAGAAAAAATTAAGAACAAATTCTTGAAGGCGTTTTTGGCCAAAAAAACCTTCAATAATCCAATCAATAAATTTTTATAAGGGATTATTGAAGACAGTTTTGGTCCAAAATGTTTTCAATAATCCAATCAATAAAGTTGGAACGGATTATTGAATGTGTTTTTTGCCTAAAATACCTTAAATAATCCACTCAATAAATTTTTATATTGGATTATTGAAGGCAGTTTTGATCAAAAACGCCTTCAATAACATTTTGTTAAGGATTATTTAAGGGGTTTTCTAGCTAAAAACACCTTAGTAATCCCATCAAAAAAATTTTGGTTTAATTATATATATGAAGTCAGTTGTAGGTTTATGTCCAGAAAACATTTGAAGTCAGTTGTAAGTTTATGCCTAGAAAATATTTGGTTTATATATGTGATACTACGAATTATATTTTAGAATTTACATTATAAATATTGTTGTATTTCAATAAATTGACCACACATCCAAATTTAAAACTGATAACGTTGCCATATAAATATACTTTTCTCAAATAATCTTACTCAATATATGTGTATTCATATAAACAAATATATACCAATAATATTAAACCAATATCCCAATCTACAAAATTAAATTATCCATTCAATATGGCATGTTAAAAACATTATAACAAACGATCCTCATATTTACATTCAACCAACAATGTTCAACCTCAAGGTTTATCAATAAATGATAATACATACTCACATCACTCTTTACAGATTTCATCAAGCTCCTCTACCGTGAAGCTTTCTTTACTCTTCCACTAAAAAAAATTCAAAAGTAAATGTTAATAAATGAGAACATAATTTAGCATTTTTTTTTTGAAGATATAATGACTTTATGAAATTTATACTAATCTTGAATTGTGTGATCATAAAATCATATAAAACTATCTCTTGGATAAAACGAAGGATATAATATCCATATTCAGTATATCTGAGTTGACGAGATACCTTAAAATTAAATTTAGTGGGTTTAAAAAATATTTATCTATACAAACTCAGCATAAAAGAATAAATTTCACATTTATCGGTAATGACACCTAGTTTATCTTTGCCTTCTTATCAAATGTAGATATTACCATAAATTGAAAAGAAAAAAAATTACTTAATACATAAATAAAATTACTTATGAAGAAACATAAGATATATTATATAATAACATGTAATACCTTTTCATAAAAGTTTTAATTTCGAGGTTAGGCATCACCTTTGGTTGAGCTAAATTAAATAAGTATAGCGTTAAGAAATTGGTATTAATCACAATAAGTTACCAATGACGACTGTAAAATAATAAGAATGATATACTGAGATTAGGTATCATATCAGATTTAAGTAAGGTTAGAATAATTATTTGTATGAATATAACTTACTGTGCATTATACAAAAGCAAATAATAATCAGTCCGTTTTTTCATACATTCAATCACATAATTAGCATGAAAAGTGAATGTACCACTCTACTCACTAATGAAGTTGGGATCAAAGAATCTAAATCTATGAGTCATTTATCTTACCTTGATCTCTTTATATAAGAAGCTGCACGATAACAATTAATAATACTAATTAGTAATACACCGTAATATAAATTAATACTTATTGAGTTTGTATATTTGTATTTATAAGCCAACCTCATATAAGCAAGAATATCAACAGTTGATATTTCATCCAGTTCACAAAATTCTTTAATCTCATGTACATCAATATAAGAAAATGATGGTTTATCAAATAACCCTTCCTCAGACTCAATGGTTATGCAGTTTCCTTTGGATAAATGATCAAATGAATAATTAGATAACCCATCCATAGTAGCCTAAGCAAGGGTCATACTCTGAGTCCTAAATTTTTACAACAATATATAATGAAATATAAGTATTAAAACCAAATCAATAAATATAATAAGCAAATTAATATTAAACTTATAAACAAATTCACACTTCATGGCTAGTAGCGGAGGTTGGGTTCCCTGTCTAACTTGCAACAGAAGCTTGTCCTAAGTGGATGATGCTATCCAAATAGCCTACAGGCATGCTATGGTACATTACTACCAATATGGCCTCCAAAGCAACGAGTTTTTGCTGTTGCTTATTGAAGCATTGCTCGTGGTCATCAAGTCATTGCTATTGTTGCTCAATGATTGCTTTATATTGTGCATTTGTCATTCGAGGAGTTTTGGGTTGATTAATAAAAAACTTTGATGGTAATACAAATTAACCAATCCTACAAACTCGACCAGGCCTTTCTTTAGCTCATAATGCTAAAAATAATGAATCTTTGCCATACTGAGTTACCAATTCATCGGATTTAACTTTGGTAGCATAATCATCCTGAAAGACAATAATAAGAGGTTGTAACAACAAATCTATACAAGCTAATATAAAATCATGCATACAACCATAATGCCAATCATACATGATTTAATGAGCATTTATACATATAATCTTTTTAGTCAATTCTTCAATTGCTTCATCTGCAAAGGATCTATCCTTTCGCGGATATCCTTATTTTCAGATATCCCATGTAAAAACTTTGGTACTAGAGCTCACTGATTCTTAATAAATTACTACAATATAAGAATCAGAATCTATGAAATAAATGTTCATAAATATTCATTTATGAGTATAAAACAAGTGTGTGAATACTTACAAGCTCATAGTTAACATTTGCATATCCCTTTCTTGCTGTTCGATGGTGATATATTTGTTTGGCCTGAATGTCCATTTGGTTTCCTTTAATTTTTTACAAAAGAAAGAAATTACGTAAATCACATATGAAGATATCGAATATATTACATAAAATCTTATAAACAATTTTTTTCATATGGGTTGCATACCGAGAAATCTTTTGATAGTCAATCTCGAACAAGATTTCTTCAATCTTCAACACTTATAACATCGACATATGATGTAGGTGGAACAACCAATACATATTATTGATCAAAGAGCGATAAAATATATTAGGTTGTCAATCTGCTTTTAAAGTCTTTAAATACTTTCCTAACAAATTGCAACATAAGCTTTTTATAGTCAATTGAGATGTCGAACTGTTCCTAAATAATTTAACACAATTAGTATGAATACATTGAATTTCAATTAAATGATCATTTAACAAATTTTATGAAATACTTGAATAAACATACTACAATTGACTTCCATATACCATCATTTAGATCATTAAGAACTCATCGCCAATTGGTGTATGTAATTGAAATGCTACTACAAACGATGACACCAATATAAGTAGCCAACTTGGTAGCTCCATTAGACATAAGCTGTCCACTTTGATTGAAGTCTACATGAATTTTTGTGTCACTCACTTTAATTTGTTTATTTCGTCCCTTTCTTTTTTTTTTTTGGCCTACAGATATGTCTTGTGCATGTTCAGTAGAAGGAGAGGTATACTATTCGAAGTCTATAATACTTATAATTTTGATCATAATTATACAAAATACACTAAATTGACTATCTAAATTTAACACTGTATGTAATAAAATACAAGCAATATCATACTATGTACAGAAACATCATTCAACAAACCAATTAGCAATGTGTTCAAAAATACCATTCAGCAAACCATTCAAAAACAACATTCAAGAAATCATTTAGTAAACCAATATCATACAATACCATTCAGCAAAATAATATCATACAATATCATTCAAAAAACCACAATATTTAAACCAAACTATACAGAAACACCATACATGCAATGAAAGGTGCTTGGACAACTAAAGTTATGGTAAAATGAATAAAAATATATATGCAAATGTAAATAGTAAGGAACCGAAAAAAATAACTCTATTGAAGAATATAAATAATACCATAAACAAAAAATATACCTTGTTACTAGTAAATAAAAAAGTGTGCAGCGTTAAGTTATTGAAGGTTAATGGTGATGATAGAAATAAAGAAACCAAAAGTCAAACTAAAAGTGTTTATGGGGTTTGGTTTGGTTGATTTATATAGCTTTTAATTGTTCTCTAAACTAGCAGTTTGTGATTTTGAAGTTCAAGATAGGGGAATAAATATAAAAATTATAAGTGAAGGCATTTTTCTGGCAAAAACACATTCAATAATCCCATTAAAATTTGGCTACCAGCTTATTAGAGGCATTTTTACTAAAAGACACCTTTAATAATCTTAAAAAATTTTTAAAAGAAAATTATTAAAGGCATTTTTTTTAAAAAAATGCCTTCAATAATTATGTGTAAAAATATTATAAGGATTATTAAAGGTATTTTATAAAAAAAGCCTCTAATAATTTCTTTCCAAAATTTTGAAAAAGGAGATTATTGAAGGCATTGTTAGTCAAAAACGCCTTCAACACCTTTAAAAATCTCCTTGTTAAAATTTAAGAGAATTATTGAAGGCATATTAAGCAAAAAAAATACCTTCAATAAATTTCTCTAAAAAATTAGAGTGAATTATTGAATGAGTTTTTAGTATAAAACTACCTTCATTGATATTCTCCTTATAAAAATAAAAGAGATTTTTGAAGGTGTATTATGCAAAAAATACCTTTAATAAATTTCTTCAAAAATTTGAGGGAATTAGTAAAGGTGTTTAGAGTAAAAAACGCCTTCACTAATTCTCTTAAGATTTTACTACGAGATTATTAAATGCGTTTTTTACTAAAAAAATACCTTTAATAATCCAAAAATTTTTTAATTGGAATTTATTGAATGTATTTTTTTAAGAAAATGCCTTCAATAATCTAGCCCAAATTTTCAATACCTTGTATATTTGAGGCGTTTTATGCTAAAAACGCTTTCAATAATCATGTCCGAAAACATTATGATGATTATTAAAGGCATTTTATAAAAAAAATGCCTCTAATAAATTCTTTTAAAAAATCGAAGTGGATTATTGAAGGTGATTTTGGTAGAAAATCACATTCACTAATATTCCTTTGATAAAAATGGAGGAAATTATTGAAAGAGTATTATGCAAAAAAATGCCTTCAATAAATTTCTTCAAAAAAACTTAAAAGAATTAGTAAAAGTATTTGTAGTAAAAAACGCCTTCAATGATCCGCTTAAAATTTTACTACGATATTATTAAAGGTATTTTTTACTAAAAGACATCTTTAATAATCCCAAAAGACTTTAAAAAAAAATTATTGAAGTTTTACTATGTGAAAAATGCATTCAATAAATTCTTTCAAAAAACTTAAGGGAATTAGTAAAGGCGTTTGTAATAAAAAATGTCTTCAATAATCCGCTTAAAATTTTACTATGAGATTATTGAAGGTGTTTTTTTTTACTAAAAGACGCCTTTAATAATCTCAAAAAACTTTTAAAAGGAATTTATTGAAGGCATTTTTTAAAAAAATACCTTCAATAATTCGATTCATTTTTTCAATACCTTGTTTATTAGAGGCATTTTATGCCAAAAACACCTTAGAAATTATCCTGTCCAAAAACATTACAAGGATTATTAAATGTATTTTATAAAAAAATGTCTCTTATAATTTTGAAGATGAGATTATTGAATGCGTTTTTAGTCAAAAACACCTTAAAAAATCATCTCGTTAAATTTTAAAAGAATTATTGAATGAATATTGTACAAAAAATGCCTTCAATAGATAAGTTATTAAAAATTTGAGGTAATTAGTGTAGGCAATTGTAGTAAAAAAATACCTATAATAATCTTGTAGTCAAAATTTATGACAAGTATTGAAGGTGTTTTTGATAGAAAACTACCTTCAGTGATAAAAAATAAGTGAAGGCATTTTTCTACCAAAAAACACCTTTAATAACATATTATTGAATGCATTTTTACTAAAAGATATCTTTAATAATCCCAAAAATTTTTAAGAGAAAATTATTGAAAGCGTTTTTCTTGGAAAATGCCTTCAATAATCCGTTCCAAAAATATTACATGGATTATTGAAGGCGTTTGTTTATTAAAAATGCCTCTATTTGTTAGATGTAAGTGCGTATGTCTTACAAACTCCAATAAAATTATCTCCAAACTTAGCGCATCAAATCCCTAACTTCAAGCTTCATATTCATTAATTTCTTGTTTTTCTTTCCAAACCAACTACAATTTAATTTTTCTTTCCATTAGCTATTAGTATTCAAGCTTTGTCTTTTAAAATCCTATTTCGACTATTCCTTAGTTATTTACTTTAGCTTTTACTTCATTCTACTATTCCTTTAGCTTTTGCAATTTGTGATATTCTTTTTGGTTTAAAATTTTTCTCAAAAACCTACATTTCTCAAATACCCATTTAGAACCTATCATCCACTTCCCTTTCCCTTTCATTTTCATTTTTTTCATGGTTTTTTCTAAACCAGTTTACCTTATTTCAACTCCAACTACAAATACTCTAGGATAATGTCTGGGTTAGTAGCAAAGTTTTAAATGTTTTATATCAGGTAACTAAGAAAATACTTTACAACAATGAGTTCTGATCTTATGTAAGTACTGGTCTTGTTATTATTTTTTATTCAAAACATAGTAAACTTAAGTACTTTAAATGTTCATTTTTATATAAATTTGGTCTAATAATGTAACAAGTACTAAATGGATAAGAATTAAATGCAAAAGTCAAGATTATGTTAAGAGTACAGAGATGGAGTGAAAAATTTTTTAATTTTGCATTTGAGAATACAAGTGAAGATAATACGATATTATGCCCATATGCGAAGTGTGCTAATTTCGATTGACAAATGTGTGAAGTTATTTTAAATATTTAATTTATATTAAATTTATCTTGGGATATGTTAATTGGTATTTTCATAGAGAGTCTGTACCATCAAGGTCTTCCATTATAGTTCTTTCAACTTTAAGGGCTCTCCAATACTAACATGATCTTTTTATATCAGATAACATTGAAGGTATGTTGTGAGATGATTTAACATCCATACCAACATTTTTGTAATCCATCTCCCCAAAATGATGGATTTAATTAGTCTAATGTTGAAATGAATGAATTTGATAAATATGGGATAAGTGTAGGTGACCAACAACCTAAAAGAGAAGCATAAAAGTTTTATAGGTTGCTTGAGGATATGAATGAGAAACTTTATGAGAGATCGAAGCATGCAAGGTTATCTTTCTGCGTTTGTCTTTTCACTTGAAATGCTTACATGGATGAACGAAAAACTCTCTAACTTTATTATTAGAGTTTATGAAAAAAATATTTTCTTTTGCAAAAATCTCTGAATCTCGTAAGAAATCAAAGAAAATGATCAAGAATTTGGGTCTTGAATATGAAAAAATCCATAGTTGTCATAATGATTGCATGTTGTATTATAGAAAAAATCAAGAATCTTATCATTTGTGTGGTATTTCTCGTTGGGTAAATAAAAACTTCGATGAAAAGTTGAATGAGAATGGTGATGAAGTCTATGTCAAAAAGAAGCATGTTAAGGTTTTATGCTATTTTTCATTAATACCAAGACTTCAACTACTTTTCATGTCTTCCAAAATTACAGATTCAATGAGGTAGCATCATAAGAAGTAGACGGATGGTGGATTATTAAGGCATCCTATAGATTTTTTGGCATAAAAATCATTTTATTCTAAGTTTCTAGACTTTACATCTAATTTTTAAAATGTTATGCTTGGACTAGCATATGATGGATTTAACCTGTTCAAAATTATGAGTACTTCTTATAGTACTTGGCCAGTTATATTGATTCCATACAATTTGCCACCATAGATTACCATGAAATAACAGTTATTTATCTTATCTAGGATAATTCTCAAGAAAAAAAGTTCAGTTAATGATATAGACACTTACTTATAATTTCTTATTAAAGAATTAAAGCAATTATAAAAAGGAGTTAAAACCTATGATGTATTAAAAAAAGAAAACTTTAATATGCATGCTACTTTATTATAGACTATGAACAATTTTTTTACTTATACAAATTTATCTTGTTGGAGTACAAAAGGTCATTATGCTTGTTCATATTGTGTTGCGTAGACATGTTTAAAGTGGTTACCTAATAGTAGAAAGTTCTGTTATATGGCACATCATTAATGGTTAGATGATAATCATCGATTTAGATTTCAAAAACACCTCTTTAATAAAACTAAAGAGTTGAAGAGATCGTCTTTACCAATTAGTGGGTCTAATATCTTGTCAAAATTAAAAGATATCTATTTCACTTATAAAAAAATGACTCTATCAAAGAAAAGAATGAGGGACATCTTTGAAGGTATCTGGCTTCATATTACATAAATTGGTGATACTGATACTCAAGTTGGTGATCTTGATGTTCAAGGTGATAAAAAGGATGATGAAGACCTAATGAGTTTGAGTTATGAATAAAAAATATCTTTTTTTAGTTGCCTTATTGAAAATATAATTTATTATGTCATAACCTTGATTTGATGCATATAGAGAAGAATGTTTGCGAAAATTTTATTGAGACAATTCTCAATATGAATAGAATATCAAATGATGACTTAAAGAGTCGGCTTGACCTAATTGATATGGGAATTCGCTCTAACCTTCATTCGAAATTGCTTGCTAATGGCAAATATCGATTGCCTCATGCCTATTTTGGGATTTCTAAAGCTGAGAAAGATGTGTTTTTCAAAGTTTTAAAAAATGTCAAAGTTTCGGATGGTTATGCGTCAAATATATCGAGATGTGTGAATCTGAAAAAATTGAAAACTTTCTTCATTGAAGTCACATGATTATCACATTTTAATGCAAGACTTACTTTCCATTGCTTTACGTTCATCAATGTCAAAATAAGTCACTTCTGTGATAATTGAATTGAGTAATATATTTAAAGCTCTATGTGAGAAATGTCTGAAAGTGAAAGAGCTTGACAAACTTGAAGATTGAGTCGCGATTATTTTATGTCATTTATAGAAGATTTTCTTTCCAAACTTCTTTACTATTATAATGCATTTAGTTATCCACCTTTTATATGAAGCAAAAGTCGAGAGATCAGTTTATTATCGATGGATATATCCTATCAAAAGATATTATTTGTTAATAGCTTGATTAGGTTGTTATTGTTGATCATGCCACTCCAGTTAAAAAGATATATGACAAATATTTTATGCCATAGATTTTTAGGGAGGTTAAAGTCTTATTGTTGCAACAAATGCTATCCAAAAGGTTTTATTGTTGAAGGATATTTAGCAAAAGAGTGTATGACATTTGTTCTCGTTATTTAGAAGTGTTGAAATGAGATTTAATAGACCATCGAGAAATGTTGGTATGCAGCAAACTAACTTTGCCTACAGTTATCTTTTTGAAGGTTTTGGACAACCAATAGGAAAAGCTGAAATGGTAGAGTTAGATGATAAATCTTAGGCACAAGCACATCGATATGCTCTTTTTCATCATGACTCAATTGAATCATTTTGCACGTAAGTTTTTTTGCAAGGAAATAATTCATTTCATTAAGCATAATTTATTATATTTTTTGTTATTGTTAATACTTTATCATAATGCTTTGTAGTGAGTATAAAAATAATTTGAGAGCTTGTGCACATTATCAATGATCAAACCCTCGAGAGCTTGATAAGTTGTTCATCGAAAACTTTTATGAATGGTTAGGAGCAACTGTAAGTAATGTCATACTTTCCATTATGAGAAATCTATATAGAATGCTTACAGTATAACTAACATTAATAACATATATATATATATATATTTATTCCACCTTTATAAGTTTGGAGTGGAAAGCTTGTTAATAAAGAGGTGAAGTATCTTTCACAAGGTCCAAACAAGATTATGAAACGATACAAAAGTTTTATCATCAATGGATTTAGATTTCACACTAAATCCTATGAGAGATTTAAAAGTAGACAAAATTCAAGAATTATTGTTACTACATCAACTACTAGTTATGCTAGTGCTAGGGACACAAACCCTTTAAAAGAAAATGTTGACTATTATAGCATGATTAATGACATCATTGAGTTAGATTATTATGGTAAGTGAAAAGTTATCTTATTTTGGTATGATTGAGCTAATATGAATCGTGCAAGAGATATTAAGAAAGATCAGTTTGGATTTACACTTGTAAATTTTTTTCGATTAATTTACATTAGACAACAGCTCATCGATGAACCTTATATTTTTTTTTATCGCAAGTCAAACGAGTTTTTTATTCTGAAGATCCCAAAGAATTGGATTGATTTGTTATACTTCGAAACACACCTAGAGACTTATTTGATATGAGGTTAGATACCGGAGATGATGTTGAACATGAAATTGAATATTATCCTTTTGCTGAATAAAACTTTGATGAAAATATCTCTAGTATCTGTGCTCAGTAGGTCTGCGAAGATGTTAATGAAGACATTTATGAACCATGATGGATCAGCTATATTTTATAATTTGAGTGTTTAAAACATAATATAATAAATGCTTGTAAGTAATTAATGTCGCATTTACTATTATATATTTATTGTATTGTAAATCATACATTATTTTTTTGATTTAAAGGAATACATTAATGTAATACGCTTTTATGATGCATGTAAGCTACAATGCAAATGAGTAGATTGAAAGGAATACATATCAAAGATATTAATTTAGAATCGTCTGCGATACCTGTTGATATTGGCTATGGATTGAATCCTTTGGAGGGGAATGAATGTACTGTCGATTCTAACTCAATCACCTTTAACCCTTCAACTGCTATTAGATCTGACACTCTGAAAGGTCCAGGTTTAGATATTATCCCATCAATTGATTCTGTTTTAAATTTGAATGCAGGTACCATATACCCTATATTTAGAATTCAATTATAATGATTAAAGTATTGGCATTTTGCAAATTGATTTTTTATTTTTTCCAGTTGATAACAATGGTCAATTGAGGACCAGAGGCCAGACAACTTTGAAGGAATTGTTTGCACTACCTCCGAATGAGCATATTGTAGTGTCTGCAAACTCTTATAGGCAACCAATTGGTGAAAAAGCTCAACTGTTAGTTGGATTTCTAAGCATGCTTACTCGTAATGAAATGAAATTGCCTATTCATTATGAAACATGGCATAAAGTTTCAGCAAAAGTTAAGGTCGATGCTTTAAACTTTATTGAAATATTAGTATAATTAATTATATATAAAATTATAATTATTTTATATTTGGTTTATTGATTCAAACTTTTCTTATTGCATTATTATAGTCAAGATTTGTACTTGAAATACCAACTTCATTTGTATTTACGTCATTAGGAAAGAAATGGAAAGACTATAAGCATAATTTGAAGAATAAGTATTTTGATCAAAATACTACTGTAAAGGTCACAATGAAAATCTATCCCGTAATGTGATTAAGTGGCAATATGAACAATTAGTTAGATTTTAGTTCTCAAGAAAAGGAGAGGTACTAATTTATAACTTTGTGTATTAGTTTTAAATAATAAAAATGTTTTATGTTTTAAGTTGGTAATATTTGTATTTTTACCATATATGTAATTTTTTTTATGATAGGAAAAAGAACATATTGGGATTGGTAGCAAAAAACAACAGAAATATAGCCATACAAGTGGATCAAAAAGTTTTGCAAGAAAGCAAAAGGAAATAGTAAGTTTGTTATTTTAAACTTATTCGAATGAATGAACTTTTTGTGCTTACTAATTTATAACTTTGTATATTAGTTTTAAATAATAAAAGTATTTTATGTTTTAAGTTGGTAATATTTGTATTTTTACCATATATGCAATTTTTTTTATGATAGGAAAAAGAACATATTGGGATTGATTTCAAAAAGCAACAGAAATATAGCCATACAAGTGAATCAAAAAGTTTTGCAGGAAAGCAAAAGGAAATAGTAAGTTTATGATTTTAAACTTATTTGAATGAATGAACTTTTTGTGCCATTAAAAGGTAAAAATGTAAATTAACAGTCATTGTTTTGTTTTAATAGTTTTGATAGTTTCAATACATGATATTAAACTTATCCAAAGTATTGAACTTAGTTTTCACAGTTGATATGTATAAAAAAGTTATTGTTTACATCTATTTAGGACTTTTTGTGCCTTTAATAGGTAAAAATACAAAAATATTGTTATTGTTCTATTTTAACAGTTTGGATAGCTTCAATACATGATATTAAATTTGTCCGAATGATTGAACTTGGTTTTTACAATTGATATGTGTGAAAAAGTTATCGTTTACATCTATTTGAAACTATTTTTGCCTTTTAGAGGTAAAAATACAAATTAAACTTTTGAATGGCTTTTAACAGTTTGGATGGCTTCAATCCATGATATTAAACTTGTCCAAATAATTGAATTTGGTTTCTATGATTGATATGTGTGAAAAGCCAAAATGATTTTATTGTTTACGTTTGTTTAAAATTATTGTGTTGTTAAAGGGCCAAAATATAATTTTATGGTTATATTTCTATTTTACCAATTTAGATAGATTAAATATATGATATTAAACTTATTTGAAATTTTGAACTTGATTGATAGACTTGATATGCATGAATAAGTTGCAACTGATATGTATTTAACAATAACATATGCTTTTATATAAAAGATTGAGATGGGTGGTAAAATTGGACATGTGAAACTTTTTTGCCTAACACAAAAAAAAAAGGATCTTGCCTAATTGTCGAAACACAAGAAATTATGATAATTTGTAACATCTATTTTAACAAAAAGTAAATATTTACTCTTTTTATAATATTATGAATTAATCATTAAACTTGAGAGGTTTATTTGATTAATTTACAAAAGAAAGCGAAAGAGAAAATGACTGCTGAGATTGAATTAGCATTTGATGGTTTTGTCAACATGTAAAAATTGAAAAATTGAATTTTCATAGAAGTTGCTAGAAAAGAAAGGCATGGATGAGTCCAAGGCCTTGGACTGGGTCCAACACCATCTACCTACTACGGACATAGCTCTTAGCACTTTATATTCTCAGCAAGTCAATCTTCGCAAGACATTTTCATATTGAAAGAAGAGTTGCAAACTATGTAACAATATTTTCAGCAAATGAAAGTAGAAAGAGAATATAGCGTGCCAAAATTGAAGAAGAACGTGCTAGAATGGACCAAGAGTGTGAAAAATTTCAGCAATTACATGATTAATTCGATCATCTTATGAATTTTGTGCAACAACAATTTTTAAGAACTAATCTTGATGGTTCACCAACTCAGATATTATATTTAGTTAATATTTATATTTTTAAATATAAAAATTAGCTTATTATTAAGTGTTAAAACTTATATGATATTATTTAGTGGGTTCTTGAGCATGTTAGTGATCAAGGTAAAACAATTCCTTCATCAAATGGTAGTTTTTCAAATCTATGCAATTATCAATTTCATACATTTTAAATTTTTAGGTTAATGTATTAAAATAATTTGAATGTTATTATATTAATTATTAAATTTTGTGTTAATTACATGTATATTTAAACGTGAATTAAGTATTTATTAATTTCAGTTTCTAAATTTTAGTTCATTTTTTATTTCTTTTAACATTTATTGTTAATGAAAATAATCAATATTAAAAAAATTTTAAAAAAAAAAGTAAATTTTTTAATTTCGCGGCATTAATATTCAGGAATACCAGTAAATTTAGTGACGTTTATACCATAAAATGCCACTAAATGTAGCGGCATTCTTATAAAAAAAGTCGCTAAATTAGCGACACTGTTATCATAAAAGTGCCACTAATTAGCAACATTTTTATAATACAAATGCCACTAATTTAGTAGTGTCTTATGATATAAATGACATCATATTAATGGCATTTTTTCAATACAAATATCATCAAATTAGTAGTATTTTTTAGATACAAATACTGTTAAAATAACAGTATTTTATAAAAAATATCATTATTTTTTTTTTTTTTTTCGATACGTATATAACCGACATTCTTAATGATGTTTTTTGCTAACGCTGTAAATCTTTTAATAATTTTTATAAACACTGTTAAATACTTAAACCCTTGTAGTGCCTGAACCTGAAGCTCGATGTGAGACTTGCAAGGACCTTGCAGGGTTACTCGGCCTAATATGTACTTCCCTTGGGAATTACAATTTTACCTGGAGTTGTTGATGCACATGCTTCCTTCCAAGCATTCAGCAAAGGCTACCAAGGAAAAAAAACAAAAAAACTCCGGTAGCTATGGACGAGATAATTTATCTTTATATATTTCACGTTGCAGAATTATATAATATGGGCGCATTTTGCTTACCGTGCTCAAGTCTGTATGTCCGTCAGCCTTTGCGCCATATTTGGCAACTACATCAACAACAGTAGATTGAGCTTCAGGGATTGTGCTGAACAAAACTAATGACGACAGAATTGCAATATTCAATCGTACAGCCATGCTTTTCCGTTTTCAAATATCTGGATTTCTTCTCTTTTTAATTTGTAATTGTAGTGAAGGAACGATGGGATTGAATTTCGGTTGAAACCCGTTATATAGAGTTGAGGGGAAAGCAACTACGACTAGAATTGTCAACCAAAGCTGTCTAATTTTAGTTAATTTTCAATGGAGATCGAGTGAAGCTCCTGGCTCAGTTTCCCTCCCATTATTAGCTCTTTCCCTCTTATATACCTTTTCTTTCTCTGGCGGTTCGCCACACACTTTAATCCTAATTCTTGCATCTTTTAAGTGGCCAACAGTTACAGAAAAATACTCTTTTTTTCAAGTTGAAGTGATACATTTAAGTTACGCCGAATATTAATGAAAATTTTTACTTGAATATATAATAATTATTAATAGTTTGAATTTAATTTACATCTTTTCTTTCATAATTTATATTAATTGTATTCATATTTTATGTACGATCAACTTATAGATTTTAGACATTATTTATGAATCACACGATAATATTTCATAAAAAATTAATTTTAAATATATTTTTAAGATAATGTGTATTTATTTTTTCAAGATTTTAAAATTTTAAAATTAATTTTTTTATGAAACGTCAATGTGTGGTTCGCTAATAATATATAATAACAATAAACTAATCATACATTAAATATAAACTTATAAATATTCATCAATGTTAGATTTAGGCTAAACATCACTTTTTAGTGATTAAAAAGTAAATATATATACATATAACTAAATTAAAACACTGAAAATATAAATCATCATACATACATTGTAATTAAGGCAAAATGAGTAATGGAATTTTTTTTTTTATACGAGGGCAAAACCTTGTTACAAGGGGAAGGGGATGGTTTGGTTAGAAACAAACCCTCATGTTTTCCTGAAGGTTGCTTTACCACTAAATCAAAAAATGGAAGACAACGAACTTAAATTTTGGTTTTATAGATGCATGTAGGTAAGATAACACAGTGAAAGTCATCAATCCTCGCCCATTCCAAATTCAAACCAGATAATTCTTCCATCCTATGGCAGAACAGACAAAGTTTGTAAAAAGTCGTAGACATTAACCATAATATGAAAATTAACTTCCATCCTCCATATATTTTGTATAATTTTCCCAGCTTTATTCAAGTTTTGAATATTTTTAGAACTACTATTCTTGCGGTATAGCGCGAGCTACCTATATAAAAAATAAAGAGAATAAAAATCTAACTGAATAAATCCTGCTTTGGTAAATATCCAATAATGGTTGAGCTACTATGCTCATTTCCAGTCGTAAAATATCACATTGAGTGGTTTTTCCTTTCCAAAGAAAAATAAGGGTCAAAAACAGGAGAAATTTGGAACTACATTCGTTTACAAGAAAAATTTTTCAATCTTAGTATATTGGTTCACCTTTTCCCCACTTATTCAATACCATGAAATAAATAAGACTCAATCACTTCTGTTTTTAATGGCTTGCTTGATGCTACTGATGGTTCCAAGCTCTCCGCCAAATCTAGATCTAACTGTCCTACTATTCGTTTCAACTTCCTTAGGGCCGACAACTGCCCTTAGGAGAACTTTCTGCTTATCAGCATTTCTGATAAGCTTTGATAAGTGTTCACAATGGCAAACTTCAGCACGGATGCCATTGGCTTTGAGTTTGCTGATAACGTCACTACAGTATCCTAGCTGTGTAAAAGACAAACCACTTTGTTCTTTTAATAGATGGTAAGATGCAAGGTCTTCAAGAAGCCATACATGATCAATCAATACACAGAACACGCTTTATAAAAGAATTGATAAAATCAGAAGCCAAATATACCTGTGTATCAGTAACTGGCAAAACCCGAGCTTGTATTGGAGAGAGCCACAATGAAAAGTCCCCAGCATAATGCTCTATAAGGACTCCAAAGAATCACTCTAAGGATCCAAGCACAGCCCTATGGATCATAATTGGACGCTTCTTCACAGAGTTTGAGTCAACATAAGTAATGTCAAATTGATTCGGCAAGTTAAAATCAACCTGTGCAGTAAGAAAATGAATTACTAGCTGATCAGAGTATTTTAATCTTTGCAGCACGAGTGTGGTCAAATTGTCTAGTCATTATCTTACTTCACCCAAAAAACTACATATTTGAGCTACAGGCCTACATAAGGTACTGAACAAGGCAAAGAGGGAAAGTCTGGAAGAAAGGCAGAGAACAGGGCTAAGTCAAAATTCAATCTATTTTTAGGTTAAAACTTAGAACTTGCCTGGATGGTTGAGCACCTTCCTTCCAAGAGTATCCTCAATCTTAAGATCAATCTTAGGACCGTAGAAGGCTCCACCACCTTCACCAATCTGATAGTTCCAGCTTTGATCATCCAAAGCATCTTTAAGTGCTGCTCTTGCCTTCTCCCAAATATCATCACCTCCCACAGCCTTTTCTGGCCTAGTTGAGAGGTTCACCTGATGCATGCTGAAACCAAATTGCAATAGTATCTCCTTGATTTGATCTTCCAAACAGAAAATGTGTGCATCATCCTGCAAAAGCAGTTGATTAAAGTGGTTAAACAACGCTTGATCAGAAAATAAGTAAAGATATTTAACATGTTAATCTAAGCTCCATAGTCAAACCACTAAGCAGAGATACAAACCTTACCTGGGTAAAACCGCTTGCATGGAAAAGGCATGGAAAAGGCCATGTAAGCTGCCAGACTACTCGTATCTATACACAGCCCCAAGCTCAGCATCTCTGATTGGGAAATCTCGATAAAAGTGAAGCTTCCTTTTGTATACTAATATGTGGTATGGGCAATTCAATGGTCGAAGCTGATAGAGTTCATCCTCAATCTCCATCTGATCATACATGTTTTCTTTATAGAAGTCCAGATGACCACTGATTTCCAAAGATCTGCCCTTGCCACATGAGGAGTATATAGCAAATCATAACCATGCTCTATGTGTGTCTTCCTCCATGAATCTTCAATAATATGCCTAACAATGGCAGCCTTTGGATGCCAGAAGACTAAAACTCCACCAGCCTCCTCCTACAATAGATAAATTTTTCATTGTGAACATATCAATTGATAGGAATCACGAATGAAGAACAATGAGTTTAAGTTATCAAACTGCCACGTGGAATGCAGAAAAGAGCTACCTGTATAGAAAACAAATCAAGATCTTGGCCAATACGTCTGTGATCCTGGTGTTTAGCTTCCTCTTTGAAGTGAAGGTAAGCTTTCAGTTTTTCTTCATTTTCCCATGCAGTTCCATATATCCTCTGTAACATAGGCTTCTTTTCATCTCCTCTCCAGTAAGCACCAGCAACAGACTCAAGCTCAACAGCTTGCTTGTTGATCTTGCCAGTAGTTTCAACATGAGGCCCAGCACAAAGATCCCACCACTCATTACCTGGAATCAGTATTAGTCATCAGGAATATTGTAAAAAAAAAAACAAAAGAAAATATCACAAATTCCATATATAAAGATTAACCACGTTAGATTTTTTGTTTTCTTTATGTATGCGTTAATCTTGCAATTAACAGCTAGGTGTCATGCCCTGGGCGGGCGCGCCAGGCACATCAGGTGCACCAACATGCTCACCCAAGGTTGAGGCTTGCCCACCAGGAGCATTGGCGGGGGTTTGTGCACTAGGCCTTGGAGAGAATTCCAGACCGCCCGCACAGCATGCAAGCCACCCGCACAGCCAGCCAAGGCCCGCAAGATGCCCGCACCACATCAGGGAAGGCCTAAGAGGGAAAGTGCACAAGGAGATCTTCTAGAAGCGCACAGGATCAGCAGGAGCCTTCTAGTGGATTTGGTTGACCTCAAAAATCAGGAAGCAGAATCTTAATTGAATGTAATCTATGTAATCCTTGATTGATTGTAATTCCTTGATTCTAAGAATTTAGCCATAAGTGTAGTTGGGGGCCTCAACTATAAATAGAGGGTCGGCCCACCCTCTTTTGTACATCATCATACACACTTTTGCTTCAGTGAAATACAGAGCATATTCCAGCAACTTTTTTGTTCTTCTATTTCTCTTAAACTTGCACATTCTGTCCTTCCTATTGTTTTAGTGCCCGCACATTTGTGTTTTAGGTAGACTTAAGCTAGAAGGAGGTGATTCCAAACCTAAGACCGCACGGATTCTGAGTCTAAGGTGACATAGGCACACTGATTAAGTTCAACAACTGTAAACACAGATACTTAGAATAGGCAAGACCACCAAAAGTGAAAAAAGAAACTGAAAATTACAACAACTACGAAAGCAAAAGGCATGGAAGAAAACCTGGTATACTTAAATCAGTATTTCTAGAAGAATCAGAGAAATTTCGCATAAGAACCCGAACGACTAATCTAGAATAAATACATTACCATTCCATACAAAGTTTTTCTCAAGCTAAGAACAAAAGTAATTTATAAGAAAATTTTAAACTCCAACTCTGCAGGAATTTTTTAAAATAGCGAATATGCCTTACCAATATGATAGATGGTGATAGGATGGTCCGTAATACTATCCAAAATCTCCATCTTGTAAGGTTCATTTACAGCCATTATCCTTCTCTAAGCTTCATCTCTTGACATGTCTTCTCTTACAAGCGGTAAATTTCGTTTAATGATCCGATCCTACAGATTTTGATGTAACAAATAAATTTCTTTGTACCCCTGAAAACCATAGCCCAAATAAAAACATTTTTCACAAAGCTCACAAAATTTTCCCCTTTTTTAATCAAATTATTTACATTAGTTTACTAACCATTTCCTTTTTAATCCTCTTGAGATCTTTATCTGTCAAAGGCTCCATATCAAAATCATAGTAAAACCCATTTTCTATCCAGGGTCCAATTGTCACTTTTGCTTCAGGGTATAGCTTTTGAACTGCCATTGCCATTACATGTGCACACTGAAATCCCCATACCTAAAAATAAAAACTTTGCTTAGCCAAGAAAAGAAAATGAAAAATTTTGGCACCAAAAATGTGTCTTTGTGAAATAGAAAAAAATACCCAGAAAAGAAAATTGATAAAGCAATGATTACCGTGTGTCTAATTCTGAGGAGCTCTTCAGATAACTCGTTAGTTGGAAGAACAAGTTTGTCAGCTTCTTCTTGCTTCTGGATTTCCTGTACGGGGTCGTTTTGAAGCTCAACTGCTGGCTGAGCCGAGTCTGTGGCTGCTGCTGCCCCATGTATCCGTTTGAGTTCCTGTCGTTTTGGGAAGGAAACGAGGCGTTTAAAAGGGAAATGAAGGGATATGTATGGTTTGGGAGAGGGAGAGAAGTGGGTTTATAAAGGAAGCGAGAGGAAGAGAGAAGAGAATGGAGAGAAGCCATTCTGTTAAGTATGGAAATCGGCCTTTGGGTTATTGGTTTTTAGCTAATGAACTTGAATTGTGAAGAGAAGTTTTGACTCCAGTTCGTGGTGGAGGTTTTTGAGCATTCGTGGTGGGTAATAATTTGCCTATGAAATTTTGTAATTTTACGTAAGTCAATTGTAGGCCTTCTAATCGGCATTGGGACTTTCAGCAATGAATTTTACTATTTGGGCTGTTATGGACTACTTTCACTAGCCCAATCATGAGATCTTCACAACAGAGTTTTTTGGAGGCTTTTCTACCGCGGAAAATTTGAATATGAAAACTTCACTCTATGTGCAAGAAAAGATGCAGTCTCAGGGATCAAGGATCAATCATTCAAAGCAATCTTTCGAATCAAATTTCAAACCCAAGGTTAAAAAAATAAACAGAAAGTCAAGTCCAAGATCAATCTTTATCTATTCAAACTGAGGAATTTCAAAAAATTAAGATGTATACAACCGATAACATTGGCAGAGACAACAGCAACTCCTTAAAACGTAAACCAGGAGGTGATTCAAAAAGATCATGAAGGTCAACCTTGTGGGAATTTGGGAGAAGTCGCGGAGTCAACCACATTTGACTTCACTGCTGTGCAAGAAGCAAGATGTGGGTGTTGCAGCCTAAACAAGTGCAAGACAAAAGGGAGAAATGCACAATCGGTAAGAAGTAAAAATACTCCTCAATTAAGCAAAGATCTAGGTGGCTAATTGCACATTTAGGAAAAAGAGTTCAAGTTGTGAACTTGGTTCAACCTAGGTTCAAAGCAGACCTAAAAAGAAAAGATCCAAGTTGGAAGGACAAAATAACAGAAGAAGACCAGGACATGTCTATCCGTGTGGAGCGCTAATGATGGTGTGTTAATTTGTCTTACAGAGTTTGATTTTTCTGGGCTCTTTTTTTTTACTACTTAACTCAAAAAAACCAAATCTAACTCAAAGAACTGGCACTATTTGTTAATAGGGAAATAGGTCCGTGCCACATTATTCCAGAAGTAAATGTAGTAATTATTGAACAATACAGGAAGCTAAACCTAACTTAGCCTGGCCGAACCATTTTCAAAGTTGCTGTTGGGCTTAAATTTCATAGTCTTCAACTTTCAAGAGCCACCCAACTCGTTGACTACAAGAAAGAGGTTGGAAAGTGATTGTCGCACACTTGGCAAATGCCAATCCTTGTATCATTTTGGACTTCACCTACACAATATTATCTTATGGTCCATACTTTCCCCCATCAAAGAACTAATGGAATTGGTCATACTTCAATTTTGCTGTTTAGTTTCCGCAACCCAACATTTGTAGCAGAATTGAAAGAAAAATGGAGTCAAGACAGAAAAGAGTTCATCTATACATACCAAAACTACAGTGTATAACTCAGAGATCACAACATAACTACAAGACAACAAAAAAAAAAAAAAACAATATGCTGCAATAACAAAGGGGAGTCATCCAAAACACCTTAAGCTCATGGTGTAATAGACTGACAGAAAGAAAAATAATGTCAATGGTATTAGTAACACCTAAGAACAAAAACTAAATAGAAAAAAGCCTAAGTTCTAACCAAAAAATTTTTTACACGCCCTGTCCACCGGCACCATATACATTCACTCCATTGACTCCATTCATGCTGTGCGAGTGCTTATCAGACCCTGTCTTCCTCCTCCTGAGAACAATGTACCAAGTGAATGCTTCCAACAAAGTCGCGATAATGCCCAAAAATATGAGAATGCCAATGTAAATTCTCTTCCATTTGTCATCAGGTTGAAGGATGTCGAAACCCTCGAAAATGTTGATGATGCTCAGGATGATGACAGTGTAACCAATGGAATGGTGGTAGATGTTCCAATAGAATCTGTATTTGTGATCCTTCTTCGGCCTCAGAAGCAAAGCAAAGACCTGCCAGTATTTCATTCAAAAATCAGTAAGAAACCGTATTTTGTCAAAAGAAGTAATAATTTGAAGTGGCAAATTAAAGATATATGATATTCCAATATACTTGCAATTCGATATTTCCTTTACCCACCATTGATTTTAATGTTGAATTAACATTGTTAATGTTAAGGGAGAAGAAATTACCTGGAGAGTTCCGAGGCAGAAGAGGACAATGCCAATGTTCCTGTGGGGATTCTGTGTGACTCCAGCAGAATCGCTCCCGAGCTTAATACCAGTTGCCCATCCTGCAACAC
The DNA here is from genome assembly GCF_002303985.1 of Durio zibethinus. Next base: position 8,892,866 of record NW_019167938.1, on the reverse strand, counting down.
CAACGACATAGGCCGAGGATTGGCAAGCAACATGGAGATAAAACCATGCTGGGTCAGCAGACTTGAACACCCTCATGTACCTAGCCGCTATGGCTCCCAAAGGCATTAAGATTCCCCAGCTGACAGTGTTCAGTACTCCATGAACCTGGAAAATTCAAGACAACCCACCTTTAAGATATTGGACTATTGAATCATTTCTTTTTATGGTAATTCTAGTTCTATGGTCAAAATTGAGAAAAATTGGCTAGTTCAAATTAAAATAAAATTCGATAACAAAGCTAAATCCAACAATAAGGTTTCTAGGAAAGACATAATCATGAGATCTTGTGAACATGATAAACTGGAAAATTACACTATAAAATCCATTTGAAAAAAATAATCATCAAATCATTAAATTTAAGAGGAAAATCTAAACAAAATTGTAATGGACATTTACTATTGACTTGTTATCGAAAATTGTAGGCGCTTCATTGCTCCAAGAAATAACAAAACCATAAAGAAATAAACAAGGAAACAGAACCAAATCTATGAATGGTAGTTGAAAGAAGTAAACCCATCCAACAAACTTGATAACTATTGTGATGATAATAAAACCAAATTATAATGATACGACCAAGAAAATAAGGTGCTAAGTAAATTAACCCAAGATTCGAGTCACTTACATTTCTTCGTCTAGTTCTTGAACCTGATGCACTCCCACCAGATTGTCCTGTAAGGAAATTGATACTTCCAACGGATTGAACGTTGGCTCCAGTGGTGGGATGAATCCCTAGTTGGCCGCTATTCACAGGACCTTCCTGCCAAACCTGGCTGGTAGATAGCAAGTTTTCGGAGATTCTCAGAACAGCAAATATCGTCATTTCATTATTCTCAAAGTTGCTGAAAGGCTTGGAACCCCAAAGCTCAAACTACTCTCTTGCATGGAAGGGGTCATGGTATCAATTGATGTTGTGAATGCTTGAGCGACGCCACTGGAGTTGACAAAGGCAACCAAAGCCTGGGAACCCAACATTCTTGGTCCATCGGGATTGATCGCCCACGCTGACCATCGCGATGAGGTGGTGCCGGTGTGTCTAAAGGCAATCTCAAGAGTCCCATTTGCTTGATCATATGTCCAGTGGAGGAAACAGTTCAAGGCAGGAAGATCGCTGCAGTTGGTATATTGCTTGTTGTTGGAAAAAGTTTGGGTAAGACAGGTTTGGGCAGACGATGAAGCCAAGAAAGAAACCACCAGGCATGAAAACAGGACAATTTTCCAAAATTTCTCCATATCGAAACTGAAAAAAAGGATATAGAAAAATTGTATCTCAAGGTAATTTGGTGTGTTAAGCACTTTGGGACCCCAACTACACAGATTTATATAGAATTCTATTTCTAATAAAGTAGGGAGGGAATGAACAAGGAAGTTGGAAGAGGTCAGGAAATGAGTCTCTTTAAAGACTATTAAAAGAGCTTGTATTTGATGTTTGAACCATCATCTAGTTGAATTGGTTTTTTTTTTTTTTTTAAGAGTTGCATCTAATTCAAATTTTAATAATTATAATTTTTTAAAACTGTAATTTCCTTTATATAAACAAACTCGTTTTTGTTAGACTGATTCTTAATACAATATATACTCTTTATATTTTAATATGATGAAACTATAATTTACTTAGAAGTCTTGATTTTGTTTTATAAAATATGCTTCTTTTTTTAGTAGGATAGGAAATAGTGAAGGTTTTTTGAATAAGTGGGGAAGCAGGGAGAAAGTCTTAGCCTATTTGGCAGTTGATTTTGAAATGTAATATAACGTCTTGTCTTACTCTCTTTCTTCTCTGACGTCCAACTACCCAACTTTTGAGTCTATGTTCACATTTGATCAGCTGCAATATATTTGAAAATAGGGCGGAAAATGTGAACAAGGAATGGTCCCTACACGGTTGTAAGCAATCAAGTCCACTAATAAATTTAAAACTAATTAATTTTTCAACACAACACCTACTTAAGGAAATTTTTAAAAAAATGCAAGTTACGGATAAATTTAGATTAAATATTAAAAAAGTCTATTTTTTCTAATTTTCTAAATAACTTTATATTATTCTATCGCATTAGATTAATTTTTAATATTATTTTATTTAATTAATTTTTTTACATAAAATACTTTAAATCATTTACTTTCATCATGTTAGCGTCCAGGCCATCGTTAGTTTTGCCAAATCAATGTTCTCATAATATATATTATATAATATATATATATATATATATATATATTCATGTTGAGTTGACGCTTACATGGCAAGACATAGCATGTCATATCACCGTCTAGGAAGTTGATTCTTGGCACGTATATGCCACATAAACGTTGACAGGGTAGAGTTAATGATAACAAAAATGCCGATCAGGTATAAATTTTAGTGGATTTCATATAAGATAAGATTTTAATTAAATAAAACATATTTTAAATTTTCAATTAAAAATAATAAATTAAAATTTTAATTGGATACAATAAAAATAAAAATTTATCTTAGAATATATAAAAATTTTAAAATTTTTTAGCCCGAATTAAACTTAAGCATTTCTATGGACTCAAAGTAAAAAAAAGAATTGAAGTTCGGTAGGTTTTAAATTTTCAATTCAATTTTGAGTTATTTTCTTATAAATTATAAATTCTAGATTTTTATTGCTTTGTTTGTTTGTTTGTTTTGATGAGAAAATTTAATTAAAAAAAAAGGAGAAAATAATAAATAAATGAACGCATTTCGGTGTTTGCTTGGGAAGAGGTCTATGTCGCCGGCTAAATTCGAGTCTCGAGATTATTTATTTACACTTATTTTTTTAAAGTTTATATAAATGTATTTTTTTATTATTATTAATGTGAAAGATGGAAGTCAAAGTGAAGAAGTTTGAATGCAACAATACAAATTAGATTTTGTTTAGTTTGATAAAAATTGATAACGACGTAGGTGGGGTTCAGAATCCCAGATGTCGTGTCCGTTTGCCTTTCTGAACTTGCGTCTACGTGTCGTTTTTTACTGCGGCAGATGTCGTTTCAGCCACCGTCGTCAATTGGCCTTCTGGAATCTCCAGACGGCTTTTTCTATCGATTCATATGTCGAACCAATAATTTTGGATCTCTTCCGATATTTCTTCCGACTTGATCTGACCACGTCTCTCATACATGTGAAACTGGAATTGGACACGATATTGTGGTTGTAGTTCAAGCTAATTATATATAAGTTTGTCTTGGCAGCCTTCATGAAGCATGTTAACATTGCTGTTAATTAAAAGTGATAATTGTTAGGAGATCTCCCGTAGGTTGATCAAGTTTCACTTCTTTTTTCGTACAAGTAAATTTTATTAATATTTATTTTGAATCAAATAATTTAATATTTTTAATGTACTATTAAGTTTAATTATAACACTTAATTTTATCACTTAAGTTGTCTCAATATCCTTTCAAGTTTGTACATTTATTTTGGTGTTTTGCTAAAAGTATTTATAATTTGATTTTAATTTAATTAATCAATCGAATCGATTTATTTTGATTAATTAATCGATCATTAAATTAATTTTAATCGATTAACGAAAATAATTTTTTAAAAAAATTGATTTTTGGTTAATTCAGTTTTCAAACTGAATTAATCGAAATTTTAATCAAAATATAACATAATTCAAATATAAAATAAAAATACATAAAATAGATCACTTAATTTCATAATTTATTAGAGTTTTTAACATAATACTTTAGTATTTGAATATTTTATTGAATAATTTTATTTAGTTTGTTTAAAATTGAGAAATTAAGAGTTTAAAATATAATTTAGCTTAAATGTATTTATTATTCGATTAACCAAAAAAATTAACCAAATCGATCGAATTAAACAATTCGTAAGTTTGGTTAATTTTTGAAATTCATAAATTCGGTTTGATTAACGAAAATAAAATAATATAATTCGATTAATTCGATTTTAGATAATTTGGTTCGAAATTAATTGAATCGATCGAATGAACACTCTTAATTTTGTTTCTGCATATTATCATATATTCGATGCATCTAAATCAAATATTTCACTTTAATATTGACGTTCGAACATATAGAGTTGATGGATGCGATCAACTTTCGATTTATCAACAATTTCCTCATAACAACACCACTGAAATTCAAACCTGTGCCTTACTCTGATATCAATTGTTGAAAGGTTTATCATACTTAGAAGTCATGGGAGTACACCAAAAAATTCATATATATATATATATGTTGAATACTACTTGAACAAAAAAATTTAAATTATTAAATTTTTGGGTCTTTCATGTATATAAAGAACATTTTAATCTAATTTTTTAATAATGTGAGATTTATTATTTCCATGTAAACCTTATTCTAACAATAATGATTTGATATTAAAACACATTTCAAAATTTTAACAAATCATGTTTCCATCAAACCCAAAATTACATTGACAACTAGAATTTGAACATGCACCAAAAGCAAGATTAACTACCATTTGATCGATCACCAACCAAACAATTTAGTGGCTGGCATATGTTCTCGTTTGTTAAAGTTTTCCGAACAAGGACAAACAAAGAACACGCATCTAACTATATACAAGGAATAAATGTACAGGTTTAAATAGTGCGCCAATAATCTTCATTAACGTTTCTTTCAGTATCCTCGAGCTTTGACATTAAAACTCTTAATTAGGCAAAAGGTCAATTTTTCCTGCCAGATACTCGCTTAGGCAAGCATGAGGCAGGCCTTGCGTAATCTGCAACCTTTACCAGGTGTTATAAAATCTACCAAACGCCAAGGACCAGATGTTCCAGAAGATGGAACATCACGTTACTCCTGAGCAATGATCTTTGGGGGCCCTGCTGTCCATGCAGCAGTTATAACTCTGTTTCGCTATTCTGCTATCATTCTAACGGACTTCGGCTTCTGATTTCAAAGAAATGTTTTGTTAAAATGGTGCAAGAGACAACAGTACTGTCCCATAATGTTTTGTTAAATTGGGAGAAAGGAAAATTGGTAGATGGGCCTTAAAGCAATTTTCCACATTCTTTGGTAATTAATTCTGTAGTTTCAAGGTTTTGCCAAGCCCTAATTAACTAGTTAGGCAGTGGTCAATTATAGTTTTATGAGCCTAAATTATGATTTGAAGTATTGGACTTTTCAAACACATTTTCGTTTATTGTCCAATAAGAACAACCTTTTTTTTTTCTTTTAGTCTCACATCAACTAAAGATTTCGTTCACGTGTCCATGTAATTGAATTGTTTCTTTTTTTTTTTCTAATATATATGCATATTATTTTCTTTCTTTTTTTAAATATATTTACATCCAAAAATCAATGAACAAACTAAATAAAATAATATAAAATTAACGGAAAAAAAATTGAATTTGAGACATAAGATGTCGAGATATCTTTCTTGTCATAATTGAAACAATGTCTGTTGGCATAATATAGACAGTAGTTTTTTTTTTTTTTTTTTTCATGACGAAATGTATATATATTCACATTATGGAATCATATAAGTCGGTGCAAATTATTATTTCCCACACGGTTAAAATTAATGATTGAAATGACCATAATTTCCATATTCACCTATAAAAACACATGTACTAATTTCAAACCCAAACCGCGTACGCCAGCAAGCATGGAAAAGCAAAAGGACTTGTAATTTTAAGTTCTGACAATAAGATCAATCCTTCATCTCTTTCCAGCTGCAACTGTTTCTGAAACCCATATTTTATCAAATTTCACCTTCAAACGCATCCGCAGTACCTGAATTTGACCCTCAAATGCTGAGGTGAAAAACCTAAGCGACAGAAAGAAAAAGGATTGTTGGTGATGTAAGGAACAAAGAATATAGCATCAAATCCGCTC